>LS484759.1:8859-41398 GCA_900490705.1 Pristionchus arcanus | reverse complement strand
GTTGATCTTTGATCTTTGATCTCGGAAAATTTCATCTTCATTTTACCCCCTCATGTTATATATCATTCGATAGAGCATCAAAAGTTATGTAAGAAGCCAACTTTTCGTAGGCCTAGCACTTTCCGTTTTCGAAAAAATCGATAAAAGGTCGAATTTTCATGTTTTTATTTTTTTCAATAATTTTTTTCGCAATGTTCCAATGATTTGCGGGACCTGAAAAGTTGGCACTATATGTAACAATATACAAGGAATCCAATAAAAAATATGCCGACTCGATACAACATGCCCGGACATGATCAAAGATCAAAGATCAACTTTTGGCGCCAAATTTTGGCTGAAGTGTATCCCACCCCTAGGGAGTCTACCCACCAAGTATGAACCCCCGGAGACCATTTTTAGATACTGTGCCATCCCCTCCTCCGCTCTTACGCAGACCGCGTTTTAAGAGTAGAAAGGTCCTCTGATTAAAGGCAGAGCTCAAATGGTTTGTCGCCGTCTCTTCATTCCGCAAGCTTCTCACTAGGTGAGAGCTCTAGAGACAGCGTGCTATGAGGAGACAAAAACAAGAATTCGATGCCTAATTGGCGGTCTCGAAGTTGATGTAACCAAGGCAAAGCGCCTCTTTTTTTACTCCCTCAATCTTCACCTCCTATCATATTTTCCTCACTATGATGTTTCGCGGATAAATTTCACTTGAAGAATGTGAGAAAGCCGTTGGAGATCCTAATAACTCTTGAAAACACTTTCCCGGATGCTCAACCCTATCGGAAATAATACGGTTGATAACATCGGCGAAGAAAGCCAACTCGAAGCACCGATGACGCAGCTTCCCCTGCTCTCTTTTAAGCCTTCCACTCGAAGTTGTTACTTCGGTAATGAGATGCCAACCTTAGCACTTGAGGTTTCGGGATGAAGAATTCGTCTCTTCGTTCCTCACATTCTCTGGTAACTCTGCCATGTCAGTGAACACAATGAATCATGAGACAATTACTTCAACCTGGCAGACCCTATTAGCACTTGTTCGCTGCTTTATGGTACGACCTGCGTTGGTGTTGATGATTGGGTGGCTCTCTGATATCGAATGCTCTCCTCCCGATCCAGCATCATAGGGAGCGCGAAAAACTGGAGGTTCTGGGCGAAAAATACATCATTTCGCATCGAATGTAATCACTTTGGAGTCAAGTGAAGTACGTGCTTGACGCACACCGTACCTCGGTGAATGTATGATCTCTGCTTTTGGGGATAGGTCTCGGAAGAAAACGAATCAGAATTTATTCAGCAATTCAAATATACTTACAGATTTAATGGTATTTGTGGAGAAATGTGCAAAGAAGAATGCACAGTGTCGTTTTCTACTACTTATGAATAATATTACTTATTTTTCTTCTCCTGATTCTAATTAATTCGTTGTGCATCAGGCACAACAACAATAGTAGGTTGGATATTCTGGGGTAATCGAGTACTGGTGACGGAAAAGCATTTGGCAGGAGATCTGGAGCCAAGATGATTAGAGTGTTGGCTACGGATAATGCCAAGCCCGTCCAGATCAGGAGGACAATCTGGAAAGTAAGTGTGCAAAATAGAAAAAAATAACATATTTTCAAAAAAATTTTTCTTAGAAGTTAAGTCCGTGAATTGTCGCCGAGCTTTCCGAAAATGATTGAATCGCAAAACTGGCGCTTGTCATTTAAAGGAGGCGAAACAGGAAAGAGTGTTGGTGACTCTCACACGGAAACCCCGGGATTTGCGAGATCAAATCCCCTGTTCAAAATTCCCGCAGTTGCCTGGATTGAGGGGAAATCTCGAACTGCGCCAACTCTCAATAACTCGGTTCATTGATGTCGTAGAAACATGGGAGTTTCAGAATTCTGATATGGTTATGGATTGCTACAAAGTGACGTTGAAAGATTAGTCACCAAAATATTCATGTTACGCCTCCTTTAATAGGAGCGAAATGGATTTTCAAAAACCGCTAAATGCTGAAGATGACGTCGTCAGAATTTGAAAATTAAAAAAACAACAACAAAACTTGCTACATTCTTAATCGCTGCATCAAACAACTGGCAATCGAACCAACGGGTGAATGTCTGTCAAGCGAGCGCTCTACGAGTTAGCCATGCAAGTTGTAGGAGACAGAGATTAGGAATGTACTTAGAAACAGCATCCGCGCGCTCCAGTTTTCGGATTCTGACAGCACCATCTTTAACATTTAGCGGTTTTTGAAAGGCCAATTCGTGCTCCTATGACAAGCGACAGTTTTGCGTTTCATTCGTTTTCGGAAAGCTCGGCGACAGTTCACGGACTTCCCTTGTTAGTATAAAAATGCTAGTATATGTGTATATGCAATATAGTAAAAGTGGTGCGGAGACCTAGCCCTGAATATTCTAACAGGTCTGCCTCCCCCTCGCCTATTAGATTTCGAAAGACTTATGAAGTTGCAGACTTATTTCCCTCTGAGATGTGACTACGCTCCGGGCGTGATGCGTCTCCAGAAGTAGTGCGGAATGTAATTTTGCGCGGCGACTTGCTGCTCAGCCAGGTACTCTGTGGCGAAATGACACTGAAAAGCGATTTTTAAGGAACTCGAAATGTAGAAAGGAAAAGAGAATAAAGAAAAGACAACGAACCATCCGCCATTTCGTCAGCATGCAATGGTGCGACAAGCAGATAGAGACGAATAGAGCGGAGATGAGTGCTTCCAGGACAGCATCTGCAATAGGGAGGATGAAGTATTCCATACTCGTATTTAATCAGTCGTCAAAGTGACGACAGAATAAGGATGACTTGGCAGGAAAAGACAATCCTAATGTCGCGTACTCTCTCGTCACTTTGACCAATGCTAAATTGCCTGATTACTCACAATTGAATGCGAAGAAAAATATTGCTATTACAGTCCACGCAAGGGTAACTGCACTCAGTCCGAATGCAATTTGCAATCGTAGATATGACTTGGCCGATATCTGTAACACGCCGAAAGATGATTATGCATTCTTCAAGGATAGAAAGAAGTAAACTGGCATGTTCTCTGATGTCATCCACTAGATAGATGATGACGAGTAGCAGGATAATAATTGACAAAGGCAGAGGTGACGAGGTGGATGGAAAGGCGTCACGGTACAGGTAAGCACCGACTATGCACATCACCTCGAATGAATATTTTGATGGACTAACAAGAACGGACCTACCATGATCACAGATGCTAAAGCAGCTCCAGCAGCGTACTGCTTGCATCGCCGATCCACCGGGTACGGTCGTTCAAGGTAGCTGTCCTCAACGATGGTAGCTGATTTTTGGATGCTTGCTTTCCATTTGTAGGCCTCATACTGTTATTTAGCCACATATCAAACAATTGCAAGTCGTTAGGAATTGACCTTGATTAGTTCGAACTCCCGATGTAGAAAAAATAGCTTACTGTTTCGCGCCTCCATCGATCGGCCCTGTAATTAATGAAGAAGACGCTCCACACTGCCATCGCTGCTCCGCCCATCTCCCATTTGTAAGGGTGAACAGCGGCAGATCGGGCTGCACCGACCACTGCAGCTGCTGCGAGTGAGCAGACGAGATGGACGAAGACCTCGAGGGCAGCGGTGCTCTGAACTTGTGATGTTAGACAGGTGTCTCTCCTATATGCGTGCTCTCTCGTCTCTCTGATAGGGGAAGACAATTTTTTCTCTAAGATCTAAGATTGTTCTCTAAGATCGGTTTCTCTAAGATCGTTGTTCACTGAGCGAGGGAGCTCTCGATCTCATGCCACGAAACATCCAGTCAAACATTTCAGTTCGCTCAGATGATCCGCTCACCTCATTTAGTTGCTGAGCATTCAGCGCGGCGATTTGAGTGGAGAAGAGGAAGAGAACAGTCGTAGAGAGCGCAGCATTGGCGACGATGAATGGGTCAGGACGAAGGAAGAATATGGCTGTCGTCACTGCACCCGTCACGATGGACAGCTGTAGGAGCACCAAGGACGTTTGAATGCGGATCTTAAATCAGAAGTAAGTTCCCCCTTGTTATTCAAGAAGATTTCACCATTAAAAGCAACGTAATAGATACTAGGTCGGATGAGATCTATTTCGCAATGTGTTCTAAGACATTTATTGTCTCTCACCTCCAAAAGTTTTCATACCATCAGATAACTTTAGTCGGCTTCAGTTTAAATTCAGAGTATTACCAAAGGAACGTCTTCGGGTTTTTTTTCCAGTCAACAACCGCTCCGAATGTGGAGGGGGAGGGGATTGAGAATGGTAGGGAGCGAATACTCTGCGAGAAAAGGCCGTGCCAAAAACCGAAGAAGTGCCTTACCAATCTGCGGAATCCAGGCGACGTGACCTTCTCCGCTGCCAGGCTAACGGTGCAGAAGGCGTAGACCAGCAGCGAGAAGGGAAGGGCAGTAGCCGTCCACGAGAGAGTGAAGCAGAAGGAAGTGAGAGGGACGAGAGAGAGCAGGCAGAGGGCGGAGAAGGAGATGACTGGGACAGACGGTGTCTGAATAGAGCGTGTGACGATAATGGTATGATTTTGTCAGGCTAGCCCATCTTTCACGCATTTCCAGCGTTCTTAAACGGATAGAATTTACACTTAGCAGCTGTACCTTTAACCACGGTTCGACGAGGTTGGCGTGCGGTGCAATCATCGCAATGCCGATGACTCCGCAAGGAAGCACTGCAGGAGGGAAGTGGAAATAAGCGATGATGGAGCCGGCAAGCACAATGGCCATCATGGTGCTGATGATAATGGCGAGCTTGATCTGAATGATCGCATTTCGCAGTTCATGGACAGCCGTTGTTGAAGTCAATACGAATCAAGTTTGACCGTTCTTCCGCTGAATCAATTTCATTCCACAGTTCGTGATTTCATCCTGGCATCAATTCATGGGAATGCGGCAACTCGTTAGTACTGGGCGAGGAATTCATGTGAACAGAGAATCATGCACCCACCTTGAAACGTCGGCTTCCGCAGCGGTCGATCGCGTTCAGCATCCGTCGAACGGGTACGAATATGTATTCCACGTACCAACAATGCTCGAAAAGCGTACATGCTCCCGTTGTGTAGAGTGGAATCAAGATGAGGTAGAAGATGGTTGATAGTTTATCCGCCCGCATGTCTGGTAAAGAGAATGCTAGGTCAATTTATGAATAGAATACGGGAAAATGTGATGTGCCTCCCTATTACGACGTCTATGATGTGTGGTACGAAAATAATAACAAGGTGCTCTAGATTTCAGACGAGATGTTTCAGAATGAATGATGCACTCGACTCTTGAGGATACGTCATGACGTCACAACGAGAAACAAAATCAGGGCTCTGAAAACAAAATTGTAATAACGCAATGTAATAATTGCTAAAAATTGAGTAGATTGGCTTAGTCAAAGATTGAAATCGAAGTAGGTCTTTCCGACGTGCTATCAATGATAAATATCCTTGAGATGGGAGTGTTGCTATGCGACTAAGCCGATTCAATGGAGTATGAGGGCATGTTTGTGTCAAGAGATCGAACAGTATGAGGAAATATTATTTTTAGACACGCGGAGATGTCTCATGACCACCAATGAATGGAAATCCATGAGCATCAGTGTATTTTATCTTTATCAGGTGTTAAGCCGTTCGATGCTTGTTCATTGTACGCCGTAGAATGCTCTACTCGGAAGGTGATGAAAGATTCGGAAAGTAGGGTTTCTTCTGAAATGAAAGAGAACTCGTTAACTTTCATGTCCATATTTGGAGCATTCTCTCCACCCAAATTCCCTGGAACTGCTGGCTGAAAGGATTGAAGAGGAGTTGAAGGAGCGAATGTATCCAATTCCATTCGATATAGGAAATTTACTCATTTTTAGCAGTTCCACAGAAGGACAAAAAAAAAATATGTGTCCAAAGGTAAACAAGTTGTTTCAGAGCGCACCTTCACAGATGCGAGACTACCCGAATCAAAGAATTCGGAAGTGAAGAAATTAGGAGTACCATCGTCGAAATCATCAGCACAACGGAGCAGTTAGTAGTCCAATAGTAGTCCAGTCCATTTTGAAACTGACAGAAGGCCTTATTTTTCACTCCGTTTTTCGAGACAAATTCTGCATCTCACACTCAGGTCTCTTCGGCAGTGCCGCCCTCCTACAGGAGCCTGATACTGCTACACAAAAAAAGGCTTGATCGAAAAATAATATTCACTGTTTCATTATTGTCATTATTTTCTTCGGTTGTCATGAGAAAGTTCTCGAGATAAATATAATGAAAAAAGAATAGAAAGAAACGTTGAATATGGATTCCTTGGTTGATGATGGGCAATGCGTGACAACAAAGAGCAGAGGCATCTTTGTAAGCGAAGAGAGAGAGAGAGAGGGTCGGGGACTTCCCTTTGCCTGCTCACCCAGTACCTAACTTGTTTTCAATCGCTAATGGCAACTAAGAAGAGAAAGAAGGAAAACGAAAGACTACTCATGACGAATTGCTTGAGTGTGGCATCTGCCAACTTTTTCCTTGCGTGTTTTTTTTTAATTTCGATCCTTCGAGTACTCTTTCTCTTCAAGTCAATTCCCTATCGGTGATGCTCAATGATTCAGATGCCGTCTCGATATGAATTCATCCTCGCTCTGCAAATCGTCCTCTGTGCACTGGCCAGTTGGATGCTTGTTGAGGCGGTCGTCGAGCTCACCCATCGGGGATACACTAGTTTTGAGGTACCTATTTGTATGCGAGGTGTGCCTTTAAAAATCTCATCAATTTTTGCAGAGTCTCACGTGCGAATCGTCAATCGCTTTCAAAATCGGACCCGTGAATGTGCGCATCGAAACCGTGCTGATATTTGTGAGTTTTGTGATAGTTTTTTTAAATTGAAATCATGCTAACAGGTAAAAATGTGTAATTTTAGTTCGTACTCCTGTTTCCTATTCTCTTCCACTTGCCTGCTGCTGAAGAAAATAATGGAAAGCATCAAGAGACGACGACTGAACGAAGATTATCGGAGAGACGAAAAAGGAATTCTCAAAAATACAAACGAGAATTGATGAAAGAATTTCTACAAGAATAAAGTTAGCCAGCAATGAATTTGTCTCGTATCTTTGTCGTAAATGATTGCAACAACATTATTGCATGAAAAATGTGTCACCTTTTTCACAAATTTCACAATACTGTCATTTTTATCAAGCATATATTTAAAATCACCCCTCTTGAAATTTCAGGGCATAGAATGTTTTTTGTAGGTTATTAACGGAGCAATTATTTTATTTGGACTTCTCATCGATCATCTTCATCCTATTCTATATAATTTCCTCCAGTTTCTTTTTCACCTTGGCGGATCTGATTGCAGGTCGCGTCAAATACATCACAGTTTGAACTGAATTCCTGGTACCCGTCTATTACCATCACGGCCGCTGTCCGAATACAACTTTTTTTACTCAGCTTTTTTCCATTCATTGTGGGAGAGGGTATAGCGTCAATACTCACTCTCTCACTTCACCGCTAGACACATTTAGAACCACACTATCACAAAATAGCAGAAAGACTAGAGAGTGAAAGAAATAAAGATGTTTGTGAGTGAGAGTGCCTTGCATATTGTTACACTCGTCCATGCGGATTCTCCTTCTTCTTTTATTTTTACTCTCTTTCTTTCAATCAGTTTCTAGTTATAAATTCCTCGCGTATTCTCCTCAAATCGGCTCAAGTCATGTCAATTTCATCGGGAAAGTCTCAGACGCTTTGATCGATGCCGGCCACGAAGTTGTGAGTGAATGTACTCAATTTATGATCGAAAGAGACTAGAAACTCACATTTTCTTATTTGAAATAAATCTATTTCAATGAATTCAAAGAATAGTCTCTCCATAGGTGATTCTCTCTATCAAAGTGGACAGTTCGGTCAAATCAGCCGGTTCGAAGAAGGCCAGAGTTATTGAGGTAAGAGAGTGAGAGCTGACTCGAAAACATGAAGAATGTTTACAGATTCCGCAATCTCCAACTGGAAAGAGGCTATCTGATGTGAATGATCGGGTGATCAAGAATGTATGGAGCTCACCCAGTGTGTACACAATTTTATTCGTAAGTGACTAGTTTACAATACAATCATCAATCGCAATCGGAGTTTCAATCGCATTCAATAACAGCCTGACATGGGCGAGTGACCATATTAAACCGAAATAGTGTGAGGAGAAATTCGTAAGAAAATCACAATAAATTATTTATCAGGAACTTCTCCCGCTGTTGGACGATTGGATCACAATTTGCAATGGTTCGTTGTTGATTTGTTTATCGCGATTTAGTTCGTATTCAGATACACTCCATCATCCCGGACTCGTGGATCAATTGAGAAGAGAGAATTTTGATGGGGCCTTCTCGGAATCGCTCGATCTGTTTCCGTTCGGTATAGTTATTATGTCTCTGTTTTTTATATTTCTCGTAGAATATCTCCTAACTACGGTTGTTGCATTGGCCAAAAACAAAGAAGTTCCGTTATTATTGATCAAAATCTCCATCAGGTCTCTTTCACCTCGTCGGAATCGACAAGTTCGCTGTGACACTGTCGTTCTCACTCATTGATGGTCGATACGATCTCACGCAGACGCCATCCGCCCCCGTGTACGTTCCGTGTGAGTTTGATGGAATCGTTTTTTATTCTTTATGTCATAGTTTATTATTCACCACTCGAGAATGCCGAAGCACAGTGCCTCGCCCGCCCATATTGTGACCTCCTTTTGATCAAGAACGGTTTTTCAAATATGACGTTATTTATTCCAGCCAATCTCTCCTCCGCAAGTGATCGAATGTCTTTCTTCCAACGGCTCGTAAATTTCATCGGATTCTTCGTCATGTCTCATTTTTCTGATGTGGCCACGCCCAAATTCCAGAAGCTTTTCAACAATTATCAACCCGGATTTCCTCCAATAAACGTGGGATACAAGAGATAGAAGAATTTCGAAAACATTTGATTTAGGCCGTTGCCAACAATAATTCTCTAATATTTCTCAATGCCGATCCATTCCTCGACTTTCCTCGACCCACTACACACAGAGTGGTCGAAATTGGTGGAATAGTCACTTCCACTGAGAAGCCACCACCACTTGATGAGGTGAGAAGCGACCATTTTCTTGCAGCATCTCTACAATCTACGCACACCCTCGCTATTCGTGCGGGCGAGAGAGTGTATAAAATATAGAGACGGCAACCCGTATTTCGAGCTCTAGTATTCATATGAGACCGTTCGCGTAAGAATCAACAAAGCCCAACAAGGGTCTGGAAAAGGTCAAAAATTCACGTGGCTCAAAAATTTGCCCCAGGGGTAACTTTTGACGCTGAACACACCCACCGTCTCAGAATTTTGATATTTCGCCTCTGGGAGCCGGTATGGATCCTAGTCGGGAAGGCCTAAAAATGATTTTTCGAGTTTTTCTCGTCGGAAAGTGGTCAAAATATATCGCCTAAATACATTTTTCAGAAATGGTCGTCCATTCTCTCCCTTCGTCCTCGCACCGTCCTCCTCTCTTTCGGATCATTCGTCAAAGCGTATGCGATGCCAGAAGTGTACAAGATGACAATAAGGGAAACACTGGCACGGTTTCCCGATGTGACGTTTATTTGGAAGTACGAGGTGAAAATTCGTTTTATTCTTTATTCACCACTCGATAATGTTACGATAGGGGAGGAATGGAGCAGCAGGTAGTATTTGGGCTCTAGCCAGCTTTTGGGGTGGGATGGTGTGTTAGTCCTTGTTAAAATTTAATTCTGGAGTTAGGGAGGACGGAAACATTACATGGATCATTTGCAGAATCCGGAGGACAATGTCTCTGGGGGAGTGGAAAACATCATCGAGTCAGAATGGGTACCACAAGTGTCTCTACTCAGTGAGTGATTAGTCAATTCTCTGATTTCTTCCATCCATTGGAAATCCATTACCTCATCTGGATACGGTCCATGATAATCCAGTGGGTGGGAATAAGCAGAGTATGCCTCAAAATATAAGCGACGTTGTCTTCATTTCCCACACTGTCCCTCCCACTGTCGAGTAGCGAGAGAGCATGGAGAATGAGGAAACGGCGACTGCAGATTAGAGCTCTAATCGTCATCTTCCATGACTCCTTCCACCATTGCAGATGACGCTCGTCTCACGGCATTCATTACTCACGGTGGAGTGGGAAGCACAACTGAAGCAGCGATGGCTGGTGACAATAATTACTTTGTTTATACATGAGATTACTTGCGATTACATGAGATTACTTTATACTTGCGTGCTGCGGGAGATCACTCAGTGATCTCCCTACTTTTTAGACATGAGAATTACACAATAATTTTCCAGGAGTTCCTCTGGTGGTTATTCCCGTAATGAGCGACCAACTTCGGAATGCGCAAGTAGTGAAGAGAAACGGGTTTGGAATCGCCCTCGAGAAGGGGATCACAGAAGTCCTCGAAAATCCCGTGTAAACAATTTTTCTTAACCAAACAGTGATTAGATTATATTCAGGTACGCCGAAAAGGCTAAGATGGTCAGTCACATGCTAAGGGAGGTCCCTTTCTCGGCCAAAGAGGTGATTGGGATATTTTTCGTTTGATGATAACGAAATATACTTCAGAAGCTGGTTCGAAATATGGAATTCATGGTGAAATTCGGCCCTCTTCGTATGCTTGATCACTACGGAACTCAACTGAATTTCATCCAGTATTATCTCATTGATGTATTTGCTTTTCTCTCACTGATCCTACTTGGTCTATTAGCGCTAATGTTTCTCTGCATTCGATCTTCTTACCGAAACTTATGCAGAAAATGTAATGCCAAACCGAAGAATGATTAATTAGTATAGATGTTGTCCCGTATCTTTGTCTAAATTATATTTGAGAAACACTTGATACACAACAATATGCGAAATGCATGCGAGATGTGTCCATAATGTTTTCAAATCACAAAGGATGGCAAATAAATTAGATTTATTTCGCATTTACATGAAATCACCCCTCTTGAAATGGCTGGACATGGAATGTGTGAGTTGGACATTATTCTGGCACAGTTCGTACTTCATCACTCCTCCTCTTCCTCCTCATCCTTTTCTTTATCCTCCCCTCCATTGTCTTCTTCCTCCTCCTCACTATCCTCCTTTCCTTCATTGTCTCCTCCCTCCTCATCCTCCTCCTCTGATCCTTCGCCTGCCTCTACGTTGTCTGCAATGAATTATCTAAATTTTTTCAACAAACCAACATTCCAACTCCAGTGGATTCTGAACTATTCAGTAATTGAATTGACTATTGGTTTTGAACTGTATAAACTGATTCCACCAAATTCAACACATAGTAAAGTACTGTGTCGGTTACTATAGTAAAGTAGTGATTCGGCTATGTGACGCGTCGTCAGCTACCCCACGTATGTACTGCAATAGGAAGGGCCTAAACTATACCTGGGCAGCACTCGTATCCCGAACTCGCGGGAGTGCACGAATATCCCTTGGGACAGCGCGATTCGTCCTCACCGCAGTCGATTTTCTTGCCCACTTTGTCAACGAGTGCTCGATTCTTGCAGGAGTCCGTCTGTAAACATTTGATCACGAATACTATGGTGACACTAGAGTAGAATACTCAAAGAGACGAAAGGCTGTTGTTTTCATTTCACACACACTCATAATAAAATTATGGTCGCAAACAAGAAATAAGCGTTAAAGTAATATCCCAAACCTTGGTTCTCCCACAGCAAAAGTACTTCTTCTTCGTCGTAGAGAACTTGCACAGATATCCATCGGGGCAGGAACCGGAGGAGCAGGGAGCGGGACGACCTCTCTTACGGAGAGCACTCATCCCAACGGGGCATACCTCTTCTGAATGGGGGGAGAAATTCATGAATTGTTCTTTGCGAAAACGACATTAATCTGTCGTACAATGCCGGGAAACGAGAGGAGAAATAAGAGGAAAGCGACGAACAATTCGAAACTCGAATATGCTTCATCCGCTCTTCAATTTCAAAGCATTTGGCTCGAGGGTGATGGGGCTAACTTTCATCGTTGAAAGACAAACTATCCTATTTGGTGATTGGTTCATAATAGTGGTCGAACATAGAACTGACTTGACGCAGGCAACCGTGCACAGCAGACGCTCTTGAGCAGAGACGGGCTCCTCACACAATTGTAGTTGGCCGGGCATGGATTCATATCGGAGCAGACACGAGGAGATGAGGAGGAGAGAAGAAGGCGGGCTGAGGGACCGCAGATGGAGAATACTGGAAAGGAGGTGATGTTCATCACAGATCCGTGTTCTGTGGCCGTATGCATGAACCCGACAAACGTGGTGTCACTTGCGTAGGGGGAGGCGTTGTCGGCAAACTGCTCCCTCTACGCTAACGACGTCACGTTTGCCGGACAAACCGTTTGTCGAGGTTCATGCATAAGGGCTCTGGTTTTGCGGCTCCACTTGTTTGTATGTGTGCCACCCAGTGGGTGAGGTTTCCCAATCGGCGAAACCACTGGAAAACTAGAATCGCACCCGCATACAAACCAGTGGGTGCGTGAGACCAGAGTAGTGTACTAACAAGATAATTCAACAATTTTATGAGTCGAGTTGTGAGGCACGTTACTGACCACTCTTGCATCCGTCCCCTACGTTGATGTACTTGGGTGGGCAGGCACACTTGCCTCCCACGCAGTGAGATCCGCCACTGCACTGGGCCTCGATCTGAGAAAAGTTTTGAATAGAGTTCTCTTATTGGAATATATTTTGGTTTTATTGCTGCAGCTGCACAGCTGCATCGAAAACACAGATAATTTCTGACGGAAAGTAATGCAGAAGAAACGCACCTTGCACGTTGCTCCCACTCCAATTCGATCCAGACACATCTCTCCCATGGTGATCTGTTCCGTCGTGCACATCTTCACGCATTTCTCGTTGACGATCCCGAGGCCGGGAGGGCACCTGGAATGGAGGAGTAAAGTAGCCTCCACAATTTTACAGTAGTCATGAGTCACAAAGGTAATGCCAGTCACGCTAGGCCTACGTGATCCCTTGCCGGCCAGCTTGGAGTGGATGACTTGTTTCCCCAAGTAGAGTTCGACGGGTAATCGTCTCACGGATTCAATCCGCAACTATTAGCGGAATTGATTGCGGATATCAATCCGCTAAATATTGCGGATATAAAATTTACGGATATTTTTTTGTGTGTACTCATTGGAGCATTTTTATTGAATGTGTACACAAGTTTCAATATGTTTCAATCTCATTATGTATCGAGATGCCTGCCGATTTTTTCAATAGAGTTGTGTTCGCGATCTTTACCAAATTTATTTCGATAAAAACTTCTTTAGTGAGTAGGTAGGCCCTACATAAAGTTTTTCACAGTAAATCACTATCTAGAATCCTCCATATTTCAAAGTCTACTCTCAATGATAACTCACGCGCACTTCTATCATTTTAGGCCAAGATTCGCAGTTTTCCCTCCCTATCATTCTCATTCCCCCTTCATAGCGGTTGCATCCTTGGCAAAAAATGGATAAGTTCCAATTAAGTGATTCTCTAAAGAATGACTCACGTGCACTTGCCGGCGATACAATGAGCGCCTCCCGTGCACTCTTTGACGCACTTCTGACCGGGTTTGGCTGGTGCTGAAATTAGACATCAGTCTATAGCGTCTATAGAATCAAGGACCAAAAGGATGGGATAAAAGGAACAAGAATACTGAACAGGATGAATTGTATTTGAAGAGGAAAAGTATCAATGGAAAGAAAAGACTTACGAGCCGCGTAGTCGGGGGCGCAACATTGATGTGCACTCTTAGTGTCAGCGGAAGGAACGCATTCGTAGCCCTGATGAATAAAGATAAAGGTGTAACCAAATCAAGCAATTTTACAGTCGTAAGTCGATGCTAAGTGGGAAATGCCTGCTTGGGACACTCCTTGCCCTTTTCACAGCGGAGTGGCTCTCCAGACACAGAGATGAATGCTGCGCGACCCTTGGGACAACCTGAAATGCTGGATTTGTGTGAAGATTTCAAACTTCCTTATTCAAGCATTTGAGAAGGCTAACAATGGGGTGTATCGTAGAAGAAATACCTGCAGACTGCGCGCAGCACTGGTATCTGCTATGCTTCGGGATGAATTGGCAGACGAATCCGAGTGGGCAGAGAGTGGTTGGAGAGCAGATGCGGACCTTGTCCCCCTCGAGTAGAGCGAAGTGACGAAGTGCACAGCCATTGGTGTCTTCTGAATGTGAGATCGGGATTAAAGGTTATGATATTCTGACCACTTGTATTGCCAAATCGAGTAAATCGAGTGTTTCAATGGCTAGAATCCGAATTCAATCTATTTAGGTTTCACGTGTAAAAGTATAAATCAGTCACCCACACACAGAACCGAAGAATGCTCTGACTCTCTCACTTTCACTTGATCTCTCGCTCTCTATAACAGGCGAGAGAGCACAGCAAATGAAGAGAGTCAGTATATTGATTTGGTTCCCGTACCTTTGATGGGCGCCTTCGATTCTGTCGATCCGTGTCCACAGCATTGATAGCGATTATTCGACAGGGACCATTGACAGGTGTAGCCGGCGACGCACGGAGTAGAGAAGGGATCGCATACCTGCATAGTGAATGACTCTCGCGAATTACTGTATTCCGATGATGTTGTACCTAAGGGTTGTGCTTGTGAAAGGTAAACGGTGACGGTGAAGGAGTATCCATGTTAAACTATTTTACAGTAGTACGACAACATCCCACCTTGCTTGATTACGAAAATGGAGTGTACGAAAATAAAGGTGGGCATGAAAAGTCGTTCACGAACCTGCGCCTTGCCATTCACCAGGGACGCGAATTGATCGGGCGGACATCCCTCATTCTTGGCCGGTTTCTCTCTAGCCTCACAGCAGAACAATCGATCCCCATTCGGTCGACAGTTGAATCCGGTGGGACAGATTGAGAAGGCGTCCCGAGTGCACACGGTAGGGAGGCCAGTGCGGGCGTCCGAGTGGAACTTCTCGCCCTCAGGGCAGATGGCTGAGAATGGGAGATTGTTGAAAGATTTTTTTCTGTCATCTACAAAGACCGCAACACAGCCATTATTTAACGTCATATCCTACTTCAGCACAGATATAGTCTAACATCGTAGTTTTATAAGTTGGCGGAAAATACACTGAATTGGGTGAATGAAGAAGACACTCACGTCTATCCGAGCAGCACTGTCCATGCTTCGCATTGTCCATGGTGGAGAGGCAGGCGTAGCCGGGAGGACAACTAAACAGTTTTCATTGGTCTTTCTAGAGTGGTATCATCCGAACGAATAGTTGAGTTTCACTCATTCTCGAAATGAGGAAGACAAGCCAAGAGATGATTACGTGAAGGTCGTTCCACATACAATAACCAATACGAGCTATACCTGTTGGTTGGAATCAGCGGACATTGTAGTGGCATTCCATCGGGGAAGCGGAAGAGCGAGCGACCGGAGGGGCAGAGATCTGAGAGGAATGAAACAAAGGGAAGTCATTAAACAGGGGGAGTGAGGAGGAGGGATACCATGAGTGAGCGGGGAGCAGCAGTAGTAGCGACCGTCCAATTGAGAGAATCGACACTTCGATCCGCCGGGGCATGTTTTGTCTGCTGAGAGATCGCACTGACGAGCGGAACGAGTGCGTGCGTCCACGAACGCCTTCTCGCCCGTGGGGCAGACTCCTGAATTGGGGATGTAAGGAGCAAATGCATTGCGGATCAACCAATCAATCAATTTATCATTTCAGGCTCGATTGATTGATTGATTTGGGATCACTGCAATTCAGGTATTGATCTGTAACAAAAATTAAAAAAGGAGCCAAATAGCCGCAGTTTGCAGTAAACATGAAGCCATGGTGGAATGAGAAGGTTACCCATGGCATCACTCCCGCAGCAGAAGCTACTGGAAGTCAGCGGATTCGGGAGACATTCTGCATGCAGGGGACAGCTACGACGAGTGTCGCATTGGAGGGGCTTGGAGGAAGCGTCTTCCTAAGAACAGAACAATTTGGTTCATGAATATTTCGTATCAACGACTATTTTTTTCAACGAAAAATACCGTACATCATAAGTTTCTTTGGTTTAGCGAGTGGAATTGTAAAGAAATAGAAAAGTGAATCTTTTTGCTAGAGTTCGTAATACGGGTGATAATCTCTTCATGCAACATACTCTCTCATCGATCGGAGTGAATTTTTGGGGGGGGGGGGAGCCAAAGATACAGATTACTCATGGTATAACTCATTTGCTCGAAAAATGTTGTGCTACTGTGAGCTATGATCGAATTGATCCCCACTTATAACTAGACGCATTTCGATTTCTGACACCCATTTCACAATCGAGCGCATAGATTGGATTAGCGAGAGAGCGAAAAGAATGAGAGAGACAAGAGGGGATTTTATTATCGAGAGTCGAAGGGCTAAATAATCCGCACTGTGATTCAATTACGCTGTCTCGATTGAAAAGTGAAGGGAGATCATTGTGAACGAGAGGGTTGAGGGAGAGCGGTTTCTCTTTTCATTCGTGGTGCGCGCGGTGGAGAGGAGTAGTTGGGAGGAGTGAATGAGTGAAGGAGTTTTCAAGTTTTCAAGTTTCGCAGCGGATTGGGGATCCTAGAGATATCCTAGAGCTAGAGTAGTAGAGTACAAGCGGTAAGACATAACGATACTAGCGGAGCGGGGTGGGGATACTAATCAAGAAGAGTAATGTACTAGCTAGGGAGATAGCGATGCTAGCGAGGGAATAGGGAGAGGGGATGGATATTCCAGAGGGGTGTGAAGGCGATTTTTGCGAGGAGTTAAGGAGCGAGCGAGGGAGAAAGGTATACTAGCGAAACCCTCGATAATCTCTAAACACAGAGTTTCAGAGACCCTTTTTCACAGTCCTCCCCTCTCGATCTGCTCGCCTTTTACTTAAACAGTATCAGACTATTGTGTTCTCGAAATTTATTTATCCGAGTGGAAAATATAATCAATATGCATATTCGAGACCGTCTTCAGTCACGATTACATCATCAGGAGAATGATCGTCAAGAGTGAGTCTGTGCACTCTGCCGGGCTCCGAAGTGGCCGTGGTCGTGGCTGTGACTTTAGACTTGACAGTGAAATCGCGCCCGTAGCACTAAACATATTTATGAGAGAGAAAAACGTGTCAAAATATACCCTTTTGAGGTGATCCTTGAAATGTCGAGAATCCGAAGTGATTTTAAATGAAGTCGTAGAACTGCACTTGCACATGATATAGTGCTTGCTCGGAAAATAGTAAATCATGCTCGGTGTTTTATTGGAGTTTATACCTTGGCCAGGGTAGTCTTGTGGTGGATGGAGAGATGCTTGATGTAGCCATAGGTCGTCGACGGGTGGTCTTCGCAGTTGAAGCACTTAGGAGTCAACTAAATTTATCACTCATTAGATGCGTAGTTATTCTACATATCAATATGCAAAATGTGCTGAATGTCACTCAGGCAAAAGGAAATGACATTACGATTATGAGATAGTTGGTCAATGCACATTGCAAACCTTAGAATCACTCAATCTGCGAATAGACTGATTAGTGTCCCGAATGAGCATGAACGACTCTGGACGCCACACGCCTCCAACAGATACATGCTGAATAATATATTTCGACCATATTTCTTGGTTAATAATGCTCACTCCGTGGACCTCCGATTGAGACTCATGTCCACAATTACACCGAAATGTGAGACCCGCCCAATGTTTAGAAAATGAAACTAACCAAACGAGGGGTGGTCGAATGCTTGAGTCTTAGATGCATTATGAAAGCCCTGCGGGAGTTCGACATATACTGACATATCATTACAAACAAAGGAATGTGCTGAATAAACGAACCTCGCATTCAGGGCATTGAAATTGATCGTTATATTGCGTCGCCATCGCAGTAAAAGTGCAGGCGACCACTCTGCACCGTAAAGAGTGGATGAAATGAGTGAGCAGTGTCTTCGATGCTTCACTCAGTGCATATTGATTCATTCCACGAAAACGCAAATTTAACAGCTGTAGACGATTGCACGTACAGATTACCTTCTCGCGAACGAATGATATCGGAAAACTCAGCAACTTTAGGGTAATCGTAGGTTAGAGCGAAGGTAACATTCATACATTCATTTTCATTGATGTTGAATACATAAGTGACCTTATGAAAAATAATACAAGAATGATAACCGATAGATTCGGAAAAAAATCGCTCGAGAATCTGCTTTCTCGCATGATCAAACGTTAAATAAAATTCGGGGTCTGTGATAAATTCGCATTCCCGCGTGGCAACCGTGTCGCTGCGCGACACTGCCTTCCGCAGGAACTAGCCTTCGAAGAAGGCTAGTTATTGACAAATTATTCGCAAGTGAGCGAGAAATGAGTGAGATCTGCGCACCAGGATCGAGCAGCACGTTTGCCCTCGAACACTCAGTACAAGCTGAATTTGTCAACACTACTGGTGCAGTGAAGAGTCTAGTGTGGATTTGAAATGAATGATCGGAAGTGATTGCCTGTTGGTGGGTATCAGCGGACATTGTAGTGGCATTCCATCGGGGAAACGGAAGAGTGAACGACCAGAAGGGCAGAGATCTGAGAGGAATGAAACAAAGGGAAGTCATTAAACAGGGGGAGTGAGGAGGAGGGATACCATGAGTGAGCGGGGAGCAGCAGTAGTAGCGACCGTCCAATTGAGAGAATCGACACTTCGATCCGCCGGGGCATGTTTTGTCTGCTGAGAGATCGCACTGACGAGCGGAACGAGTGCGTGCGTCCACGAACGCCTTCTCGCCCGTGGGGCAGACTCCTGAATTGGGGATGTAAGGAGCAAATGCATTGCGGATCAACCAATCAATCAATTTATCATTTCAGGCTCGATTGATTGATTGATTTGGGATCACTGCAATTCAGGTATTGATCTGTAACAAAAATTAAAAAAGGAGCCAAATAGCCGCAGTTTGCAGTAAACATGAAGCCATGGTGGAATGAGAAGGTTACCCATGGCATCACTCCCGCAGCAGAAGCTACTGGAAGTCAGCGGATTCGGGAGACATTCTGCATGCAGGGGACAGCTACGACGAGTGTCGCATTGGAGGGGCTTGGAGGAAGCGTCTTCCTAAGAACAGAACAATTTGGTTCATGAATATTTCGTATCAACGACTATTTTTTTCAACGAAAAATACCGTACATCATAAGTTTCTTTGGTTTAGCGAGTGGAATTGTAAAGAAATAGAAAAGTGAATCTTTTTGCTAGAGTTCGTAATACGGGTGATAATCTCTTCATGCAACATACTCTCTCATCGATCGGAGTCACGAGAGAATGTGTGAAATGAAGAGACGTATCGTACATCACCCACATTACCGAACAAATGTACTTTTTTTACTTAAAGTACTTTTTTTACTTTTCGCGAATTCACGTTTACCCTTCCTAATTTTTGTTTCACATTTTTTGTTGACCCCGATAAGCGGATGAATACAAAAATTGGCCGGTGAAATATTATTTTAAATGGGAGAAAAATGAAAGCCGATACGTCTAATTTTACTTAAAATACGGCTCTGATGACATGATGACAAATGATTACGGTAGAGCCGTATTTTTAAGTAAAAATAGGTGCAACGGCTCTGATTTTTCACCCATTTAAAATAATATTTCACCGGCCAATTTTTGTATTCATCCGCTTATCGGGGTCAACAAAAAATGCGAAACAAAAATTAGGAAGGGTAAACGCGAATTCGCGAAAAGTAAAAAAAGTACTTTAAGTAAAAAAAAGTACATTTGTTCGGTAATGTGGGTGATGTACGATACTCTAGTATTTACCCTGAATAGAATATCTCCCGATGATCACCCCGCAGCCAGACAGAAGAAGGTGCATTCCTCCTCTGTTGTGAAGACATTTGATGATTCGCAAGTGCCGAGCGGATACTCGGAACAGGACTGCTGAGAGGCGTTGAAGAACCATCTGAGAGAGGTGATCAGAAAGTTCTCGACCTCTCATTTCGCAATGCTCTCTCGCCGGTCAGAAAAAGCGAGAGAGTATGGCGAAATGAGAGGACGAGAAATTTTTTGCATACTCCAGGTTGTGATAAGGCAGGCGGAATTAATTTTCGAAAGGATTGAGGAAAAGTGGAACTTCCAGCACTTGTGTAAATTCTTCCCAAAGGTTGAGTTTCACTGATTATAGAAATGAGATGGACTAATAGTGGGACGATTTGATGAGATTCGACTTCATTATAAAATTTTTAAAAAAAACTCACTTGGGCTTTCCTGTAGTAGCCGTTCGAGTGCATTTGTGCGGGCTGCCGTAGATGGGCGGTTCCGTGCAGATCGATTCTGAACAGCGAAAAATTTCGCCATTTGTTATTTCGCAATGCTCTCTCGCCGGTCAGAGAGACTGAGACATTATTTTGAAATATGAGATCGAGGCCCCTGATTCTAAAAAAGATTATGAATTTTCTCTAACCAGCATCTTCCGAATTGCCGAATACGAAGGAATGTGTTAGGAAACTTTCCAAGAAAAACCTATCTAATTGTTACAACTGGTTACCTCGAGTAGGACAACATCTGGAATGGCTTGAATCGATCAGGGCGCATTCAAATCCAGGAGGACACGAGTCGGTGATGCAGGAGATTGCACGACCACCCGACCGGGCTGCTCGACCTCCGTTGGGGCACACTGAAATATGGATGAGGAGGAGCATGGGGAAGCATTATTACAGATGTATTATCAGCCTACAGGAGGTACTACAGGTAGGTAACATTACAGGTATTATTGCTGTAGCGTAGAACTAGCATTCGGCCACTATACCTACACCTACTATACAAAACTGACCGATCATTGAGCTTGCCTCTCTATTTTTTTATAACAGCTCTATTCAAAAGACAAGAGTTGAGAGGTGAGAGGAACTAGGAATGGCCAAGAAAGTTTATTGATTAGACCACTCACTAGTCAACTCGCAGTACGTCTCGCACTCATCCGCTGTGATGAAGTTATTCGAGTTGCCATCACATCCATGATAGAGGAAGGACTCGCACTCTTTCTGCTCTCGATTGTAGAAGAAGCGATAGGAGGAACCAACGCGACAAGGACTTCCGTTATCAGGACGGAGAGAGCAAGTGAGAGCTGGAAGAGATTAGGCATTAGACGGTGTCTTTTTTCTTTTTTAAAACCGTTTATACTCCAAGTCGTTTATCTTCATTATGCCTCTTCCACAAGTAAATTATGTGTGACAACATGTGAAATTAAGAAGAATCATTTCTTGTCACGCCCTCCCTATTTTGCATGTATTCTTACACTATCTTACACGCTGCAGCGAGTGATCGCAGAATAATGATAATGAAACGGTTGACTTACCCTTGCTTGCACAGCATCCATGCGTCTGTCCGTCGAAGGCGCATTCGTACAGCGAGGGGCAAGTGGCAGCCTCCCCATTGAGAGAGCAGAGTACATATTTGCCAGTGCTCTGGTCAACCAGCGCCTTGCCTTGAGGACAGCGAGGTTCAGCTAAAAATGGTCAGATCGTTGAGAAATCAGTATGATCAATTAGATACAGCTTCATATAGAGTGGCGATTACACCCTTTCATGAATATGAATGCTAAACGGATTATGGAACTCACGCCGGATTCCATCGCAAACTCGATGACATTCGTCGAGAGAGGAGAAACGATTCTCGTTGCCCTGAATGAAGCAATTGCACAAGTAAATAACGTAACTGTGAGAGACAAAAGACAGGCACTAACCTGACACCCAGTATACGTGAAACTGCGACAGGTCATTGAGTGCGCATCGTACCAGAAGGAGCGAATGGACTGTTTGCACTCGCCCGATCGGAGTGGTTGAGCACAGAGGGTCTCTGAAATGACATTGTGATTTCATGCTCTATGCTATGGCTATATGTATGCTAAAACAGTGCTTCAAACTGGACTTCAAAGCAACTTTCTGATTGGAAGGAAAGGAAAAAGTGTAACTGACGTGCAGTCGGGCAGCAGACTCCATCGTCAGTGCAGTGATGGGACGAGGGACAGGTGGAATCGGATGAGCACTTCTGCGGACGACCATTCCCGCCATCCAGAGGGAGACCGATGGGGCATTGCACTGAAAGACATGGTCGTGATCATACTCTGGTCCAAGTTCGAATCAAGCTTGTATGCTATTTGAAGTTACTTGATTCCAACTCGCGCACCAGAGTATTTATCCCGCTCCTTGCAATCATTATCCAATCTATCCCTATAGTCCATTCAAGCAGGGAAGTGAGAGAAAGGTAAAGTTGCTTCCATAATCAAGGCTAGTTTACAGTTGTCATGATGCGCCTGGTGGTGTACACTGGCAAGGCTGGGAAGTGAGAGAAAAGAGCGATGGAAATTTTAGATGACGATGAACTCACACTTGGCGCAGTATTGCTGACAGTCATTCAGCGTGTGGAAGTTGTTGAAGTTGCCCAGGTATCCGAGATATTCGAATGTCTCGCAGCGCGATTCGACCGGGTTGAAGTAGAATCTGATTGGAAGAAGTTGAAGAATGAGTGAAGAAGGAAAAGCTACCTGGTGGATGGAAGTGAGAAGGTGTTGGTCGACTTGACCCCTGATAGGGTCTCGTAGCGAAGACCGGGATCGAATAGGGACTGGGGAGGTGGAGCTGAGCGACCGCCTGCTTGGCTGCAGATCCATTCTGGAATAATCGGTGGGTCGTAGTGGAAATATGGGAGAAAACAGTGCAAATCACATGAGAAGTTTGTTTCATGTCAGCATAATCTATCTAGTGAGTATTTTTGGCCCAGCCTTTTCTCGCAGAGTATTCCCTCCCTATCATTCTCATTCCCTACCTCCTCCAAATTCAGAGCTGTTGTTGATTGTGCCAAAAATCGAAGAAGTTCCAAGAGAAATCATGTGTCACTAACTTGGCGAGGGACAACGCAGCGTGGTAGTGCCGATGTGTGAGCAGTCAAAGTTGTCCGGGCAAGGAGAGGAGGGAGAGCAGGCGGAATTGGAGGAGGACTTTCCACGATGAGGAGTAGAGGTTCCCCGATGACAGGCTGGAAATGATACGTGTATGGAACGCGGAATTTTACAGGAAGTGAGCGAGAAAAGTCAGCAGCGAGAGAAATAATGAAACACCTTACCGTCAAGCGGGAGGAAAATGAAACATGTACTGTATTGTACGGTATTTTACGGTAAAACACAGTGCAGGCTGTCATTTCCGTAAGAGTTGATGAAATTGCGCCAAATTTGGATTTTGAGCTATTCAAGTGATTGCCTAAAATGCGTTTTCTAGAAATTTAATTTGGTTGGTCCTAAATATGTGAACTGAGAAAAGCTGAAAATGACGGCTTGTGGTGTGAAATTCGTGGTGTGGTGCGCTTGCGTGCACCCGTGTACATTCCTTTTTGCCTAATATCGAGCTCATAGCTCACGCTTCGTTTATTTTTTGTTCTCATTTTCTTTTTGTGTTGATATACTAGCCATTTTAAGTCTCAGGGACGCCTTACTGGCCTTACTGGAAGAATTTCCTCATCAAATTCGCCCATGAATAGATCAAAAACGTAAACTGACCATTAATTCTGTAGAAAAAGAAACAACAAAAAGAATAGGGGATCAAAAAGAAACGTTGTGTGAACGATATGCTCGATATTTGGCAAAATGGAATGTACACGGGTGCACGCAAGCGCACCACACCACGAATTTCACACCACAAGCCGTCATTTTCAGCCTTTCTCAGTTCACATATTTAGGACCAACCAAATTAAATTTCTAGAAAACGCATTTTAGGCAATCACTTGAATAGCTCAAAATCCAAATTAGGCGCAATTTCATCAACTCTTACGGAAATGACAGCCTGCACTGTGTTTTACCGTAAAATACCGTACAATACAGTACATGTTTCATTTTCCTCCCGCTTGACGGTAATCTGAACGTGCCTGGCATAGTGCCAAGTACCCAGATCCGTATTTTAGCACATATTCTTGAAGCGAAAGATTTAAATCACTTTTTTGTGGAATGAAGATGGGATGAGACACGTACCATCCTGGCAATAGCTCTCGCAATGCGCTTGAGTGCCAAAGTTATTGGGAGAGATGTCATTGAGAGAGGCATCGAAGAGGAAGGCTTCGCATCCTCCAGCGATGGAGTTGTACCACCTGAGTAGGTGATGGATTCATTTTGCATAGTTTCTCGCCCGCGCGAGTGACGAGAGAGTGCGCAGAATAAAGAAGCGGCGGCTCATTATTCGAGCTCTAGTAAGTCTAGTAACACATACCATCTCGCTTCGGCCTCTGATGCTGATGACTCGCCCCGACGCGGTTGTATGCACACTAGTGCTGAATGAGAGAACAGGACGTGAAAGGCAAGACGGAGGGACTGACCTCTACTCATACAACACACTCCAACGGCATGGTTGCTGTCCCTGCCTTGTGCCGTCCAGAACACGGAATTGTCGATGCAGTCGTAGATGTCTGAGAAAGAATTGCGATATTTCAAATAGAAATCTATAAAAATTATATTTCAAGTACAAATCTATATAAAAAAAACGATGAGAGAGCATTCTAAAATAAGAAACCGTTAAATCGTTGCCCAGTCCTGTACCTGACACATCCTGGGCGATGCCCTCCGCGTCCACTGCTCCACATTTGAAGTTGTGCGCGTTCTCGAGATCAATGGACGATTCCACGCGGAGACTGAACATATCACCCTTTCTTTTGCGTCAGTTAGCAGTTTATCTTATCTTCTACAATGCTAAACCATCGATATCTTCTAATGCATTGGTAGAAAGAAATAAAATTGAAGAAACAAGAAGGTGGTCTCACCCGGACGGATCACAGATAGCGAAGGGCAGTGAACCATTGAATGAACTGCCCGGAAGAACGAGTAGAGACGAGGGAGAGGAAGGAGGAGGAAGAGAGGGAAGAGGGCATGATGGCTCACTCGGAACTGACCAGACACAGACGATTCCATCTCTGAGAGTTTACAGTGATTCAGAGTTGTGTAAGTAACAGGAAAGGTGGTGGTACAATGATAAAAGTGAAGTATGAATGTGGAATATCCATTCAAATTCTCATTTCCACAAAAGAAACAAAATTTCGAAATTGGGTACTCGTTTCTCACGAGTGGAGAGAGAATGTGTGAAATGAAGAGACGAAAAAAGCTCTAAAAGAAACTATACTCACTTAGTCTTGACAGCGATCATGTCACTCGATGGGCAATGGCAGGCTCCATTCCTGCAGTAGGCCGAGGGCCAGACTGCCGAGCACTGCGCGTCGTAGTGACAGCCACTCTCGGCTGGATTCACTTCTGGAGGAGGAACGAGGATTAGAAAAAACGTATAGTTGCTTCCGCAATCAAAGCGATTTTACAGTCGTCAGAGGACCATCATGGTGGTGTACGCGGGTAAGGCCAGGTACGATGAGGCCTACGTGATCCCTTACTAGGGCACGTTTACCTTTATCGATGCCTACATTGCTTCCCAAAAAACGAAAAAACACACAACTTGAACGCCACTTCCGTTATTGCAATGAATTTAGAATGTTGAGCTAGATCCGACAAATAATGAAAAGATGAAAGAAACGCACTCGGAAAGCAGTATCCATCTATCGACACATGAGTGGCGGTGCATCGGCAGCTGCCCTGCATGCAATACATTCCCGACAAACAATCAGTGTTGAACGTACAGGAATCAGCTTCGCGACCGCTGCCTGAATGGAGCATAAATAGGGTTCTCTCATTGAAAAATGATTTTTGAGCAACACTATTGTAATTCCAATAGTCTCCTCATTCCGTGTACTCTCTCGCAGGAAGAGCTAGACAATCATTTGTTTGCCCAATTGGAAATAAGGAAAATTTCCCAGTAAGGAATCTCTAATCGTGAAGTAGGAGGAAAATGGTGATAGGACGATACCGATAATGCCCGCGCCAGCGGCTGAGTCAATAGGAAAGTGATGGATAATTTCCCGTGGTGAAACATCTGAAATTGAGATGGGAGAACAATGATGGATATGCGGACTCACATTTGATAAGTTGAAAAATGCTGTAAAACAGGTAGAAGGAACTCATAAAACTGTGTCAGAATGGGAGATACAGGGTGGAGGAAGGACGTGAACTATGAATGGACACTGTTGGTTCGAATCAGAGGGAGAATGAAAAAGAAACGTGCGCGAGTGACCTATGAATGTTTGTGTTGGTGTCTCGGAATTACCCTCCACTCTCTCTCCGGTCCATTCATTGTGACGGTTAGATTCGCGCCGAGTGAGGGACGAAACGGGAAGGGTAAATAGTTTCCTCCTGTCCAGGATGATATCTGCGAATGAAAAAGCTAATTCGGTTCATCGTTTCTCATCTTCAGGTCGTCGATTTTCCTGAAATATTCCCCCTGAAATATTTGGTTCTCATCTTTGGACATGCGGGCAGCATATTTGTTTACTCACTCTAATCCCTTTATAACCTATCTCGCTACATTCGCTCCAGCACTCAGCCTCTCATTTTATTGAACGAATCATTCAAGTCAAGTTGAGGAAAATGCATACATTTATCAAGCATAGTTACATGGATATTTACAAAAACGGTTTGATAGTGATGGTTGCACAATGGACAGCGTGGTAGATGATGGAGATCTGCTCGGCGACTGCTCTTCCTGAAGACTTCTTGTCGGAGGAGGCGACGTACTCGTCGATCTGAAGTTTCATTACTTACTCAAATGTAGTTCATTACTCAAATGACTAATTGAGTAATGAACTATTGTTTCTGGAGTTATGAGCACTTCCATTCAAAAATGTATTTAAGTAGTAAAAAAAAAGAATCTAGGATGTTTCGTCCATCTTCGTTATAAATTTCCAAGTTTCGACAATATTTCAAATCGCCAATCAATAGGGAGAGTAGTGCTGAGAACTCACCGCATCATACAGCGCCGCCATCACCCTCCCGGCGTAAGTGTCCTTGTCCGAGATTGAGTAGAGCACATGGCGATTCTGCGGCGCGCCGGGAGCCCCGCGCGGGTTGAGGAAGCAACGCTCGGTCCTAAAATAGGAAATGGGCAATTTAACACGTTGCTCTGGGGCTATGATTTGCACTGAGAAGTCTTCGTAGTTCAGTATCAGCTCACATCAAGCCTTCATATTTATATCTCTCCGTTTACAATCGTCAGCGCACATCATAATCCTCTCTTGAGGGATTCATGAGCTATTACTTTTTATAGCACGTGTTTCCACCCTCTCCATCATACAACACCATCAGCTCACATCATAATTCTCTCATTTATTCCTCGTAGCTTCCGATCGTCATCCTTCACAAGAAGCGCGTGAGTGGATAACTGTTGGGCACGGTAGAGGAACTTCTGGAATAAACTTTCTTCTTGATTCATTCTTTGCAATACCGTAACGCCAATATACAATCAGACGAACCTCAGAAGCGTTCTCGAGCATCTTGATTTGTTGCTCGGCCTCATCAAGATTTGGATCAGCGGGTAGAGCGGCGAGAGCCTGTGATGAAATAGAGAAAATGCTGATGAGATTTTCTCTCTTCTGCCCACCTCGACGAAATTAATCGAGAGCAACTCATTGAAGAAAAGTAGGACAAATATATCCGAAGCCTATCGTACCTTCTTTAGCTCGACCACATAGTTCGAGTGCATTTCCTCGGCACTTCTAGTAACATTGAACGGCAGGAGGGGCGCATCAGCGATGGTGCGTGCGATCTCCGCCCAGTATCGGCCGATGGAGCGATGCATCTGAGGGGTAGATTTAGGTCAGCGTTGAGATGGCATTGAGACGATGTAAAAGTGATTTCATGTATATCATTTGCCAGAGCAGGATTGTTTTCAGTTATGCTCTCTCCGTGTTCAATAAAACCTGAAACATAACTAAATCCCCTAGTTTCTTGCCAATTTCGAGTTTTGGAATACTCACGGCAAAATCCGGCTTGTCATACAGGTGCTCGTTCACGAAGGGCGTCTCGAACAGGGAGTGGTACAGCGGGTATGACTTGCGCGTCGTGTTCTCCATGCGGAAGTCGATCGTGGGCACGCCTGAAATTTCAGCAGGATACTTCGATGAGAGGAACACAAAAATGAGGGTTATATCTCTACGATCGATAAAAGTGTTTAACTGTAGAAATGTGTGATACGGTAGCAGGCAATTTGGGTTTGGGCTCACCAGCAAACGTGAGAAACGGCACGTGGTCCGTGCCTCCAACGAGCGGTTTGATATCCGGTTCACCGTGCGGGCCCGGGTTGGTGCGGATCCTGACAAAATTCGATTAAGACAATGCGAGCATTTGATGTCGACCATCACTAACCACGTATCGTACAACGTCTTCCTTCCCGCTTGGACCTCCTCCTCGACGTGATTGGGAATCCGCTTGGCCACGTCGATGACGACATCGATGAGGGAGGGAACGGCGTTGGCGTCGCTGCAATATAAATAACTTTATTCATATCAGACATTACTGCAAAGAGGGAATCGGATGACTTCCATGAACTTCCAACGTCTGCAATCTTGAAGCAAGATCAAGACAGTGAATAAAAAGAAGAAAATAAAACGAACAGCGTGAAGTTGCCCTGGAAGCAGTCCATGTTGATGTAGGCGACGGCTCGACCGCCTGCAAAACAACTTCATTAGCGAAGTTTTGATCTTTGATCTCTCACCCAGTTGCTGGACAAATTCCTCGACGAACTCGGTCGATCACATCAACTATCGAAATTTTCCCCTTTTCTATTCACTATTTTTGTCAGCCATGAAGCGCACATAACAGAAAGAAAATTACAGAAACTAACCCAGTTGCTGCACGAACTCCTCCACAAATTCGGTCGATCCGATCAGTCCGTACTCTTCGGCATCCCACGCTGCGAAGATGATGGTGCGGGCTGGAAAACGTGCAAATCGAAAATCTCCGGGTTTATTTTACTGCTAAGAAAATGTATGTGGCCCTACGAGTTATCATATCTGATGATTAGCAGTGTCTCACCTGGCTTCCACGACGTGGTCTTCGTCAGTTCAACCATCGCTCTCGCCACCTCAGCCAGAATCGCTGTTCCGGAATTCGGATCTATCGAGCCGTACACCCACGCGTCGAAGTGATTGCCTGCCATCAACATATCGTAATTGAATTGCATGGCCTGTGGAGCCAGGAAGGATCAAGTTCATGAAACGTTGAAAAAGATTTTTGTACAGCATTCCTCCGCATGATATCAATGTTAGACCTACCCAATATAACGTATCGATCCTCCTCGTCGTGTCCGGGAATGTAACCGACAACGTTGTGGATGTGCCTAAAGAAATTATATGATCATTGATTAATTCCATGATATTGAATTATACTTCGCAAGGAACAGCAGTTCTCAAACGGTATGCTCATTGAATTCTGCATTTCTTTTATTTTGTCGTATTCCACTAGGAATGGGTTTGAATGAAGGTATGGAAAGTTTGGTAATCGTTTACCTCGTCTGCAGCGAACTCTTCACGTCGACCACAGTCTTCAAGCCATCGCGGAGTCCCGGGCCGAGACTGAAATGTATTCGTAAGGAAGAAAAAATATCAATTTCTTACCGATAGGTCACGTTAATCCCGCCCTGCCAGTCGCTGAAGACAGTTGGGCCGCTCATGCGAGAGAGAATCTGAATTCAATATTCAATAAAGTGCGCAATTCGGGTCGGCTGATCGGGAAAGAGACCACAATCATTACCCAACATTTCCCTCACTCTCATTCTGCGTAGTCGTACCCGCTAATATTCAGGGTACCCGCTAATATTCAGTTTACTGTTGATTTCCTACTACGATGTCTGTTCTTACCTCGTACGCAGTCGTATAGGATATGGGGACGGCAGGAATGGAAGGAAGTATCTTCTCCGCCTTTGCTTCCTCGGCTGCCTTGGATTTGAATGCACCCGGTTTCGCGGGGTAGAGGGGCGTGAGAGGATCGCCGTGGCCCTGAAATAGGTCATCATCCTTGAGGATAAAATTATATTGAATAACAAATATAGGCACGTTCGGAATCGATATTCCCGAAAATTTGGGGAATATTGACCCTCTTTTTTTTCTAAACTTGCCCGCTCACACGCACTATTTTTTTGTCTCAAACTGTATGGTGCTATAACGGTCGGTATTCCGGATAACGAACGTGCAACCCAATCAGGTATTTGAAAAAAGCAGTACATTCATGATGAATCCTCGCTGCACTCCCTCGGGGGGCATCCAGATGCTCTTCGGGTAGACGTCATCTGTCAATTATTGCTTCTAAATGGTTTGGTAGCTCAGAATTTTTTAATCTTTTGAATCAATTTGGCCAAGAATTTTTATTTTTGATGTGTTAACTATTATTTGATCTTTCGCCTCACCTCTGTTCCCCTGTGCCACCTCTGCAGGATCGGAAAAAAGAATGGCCGCACGGGCGCCGGCTGCTTGAGCCTCCGCCACCTTCAAGGATCATTTTATGAGCATACTACCTAGCAGCCCTCTTTGTTCTGAGAGGGCAGCAAGCAAATGGAAAATGATATGGCCGGATACGGTTCTGCGCTGTCATACAATCTCTTCTTACCTTATTCCCGCGGAAGCTCTGGCCGTACCGCATCATCGCTATCTTGCCCTGCAATGAACTAATATCCGTATGTAGTTTTATTGATGCTGTGATAGCTTCGGGTGCACTTTTTTGTTTGCCCACTATTTCTATTTCCTGTGACTATTTTATAAGGCTAATATACTAACAACGTGCTAATACATGAATGTATACCTACCGTCACGTCAATGCCCATCTCCTTCAGTCGGGCGAAGTCCGTCGGAGTACCCGAGTGCGCGTAGACGACGTCGCCCTCGACAATTCCCGGTGCGGAGTAAGCAAGCCATTGGTGCCCGGCATCTAAAGAGGTTGAAATAGACAAACGTAAGCATTCGAGATCACTCAAGAAGAGACCAAAAAAGCGAGAGCTAGGAATTCATTAGAGTGCACGATACAAGTTGCCGTCCTATAGTATCTAGTAGTTATGGAAGTTGATGAGATTATTATGAGATGACTAACGCGGTGCACCCTGTTCATCCGGGAGAATCGGCTCTGTGACACCCTTGGACTTGAAGATGTTAGTGCCTTTCGATGGGTCCTTGATTGCGACCTAAACAGGGACACTGAATAACTGTAGAAACGTAGTCTCTCATACCGTATTCGGTTGGTCCCAGTCAGGGTACGACAGCAGCACGTCGTAGGTGAGCGTGTGCACTTCTGTAAATTTTAGGATGCCATCATTCAATTCATTCAACGAAATTATTCACAGAATCTACACGAAATGAAGCAAAACGCACTCTCCAGACCGGCCTTCGTGTACATGTCCTCAATCGCTTTGGCCACTCGCTCGTTGGCTTCAGTACCCGCCTGGGAAGTTAAAGATCAAAGATCAATTTCTCAACCATGTAAGTACTACTAGAACGATAGATCAAAGATCAATTTGCCTGATGCGGTTCCTTCGTGAGCACCCGCAGATTTGCCTTGATGTTCTCGCCCTGGATTTCATCTAGCAGAGCGAGTCGGATCTCCTCCTCCAGCTCTGAAATCATGTAGTTCTCAGCAAAAAAGTCTTTAAAAATGGCGAAACTCGACGTACCATTATTCGACGTCGTAGTACGAAACTTGGGCTGCTTCATCTTCCCCGAGCACACATAACAAATCGATAAGAGCACTGCCGCGGCAAGGACGGCGTTTGTCCGAGCCATCGCGTTGCTGATTGTAAGATGGGATGGATTCTTGTCAAATTGAAATACAGTTACACCTATTCACAAAAGATCCTGCCAAGAAATAATAAACAATAGCGAAATAATATGTGATGTAAAAAACATGCGAATGAACAATTTCTCAAACGTGGTCAATCGGCCGATATTGACCGGTTCTCGAGAGAGAAATAAATCGGGACAAAGTGAGCATCGTGGGGAAAGTGTTTACCATCTGATAAGGATTGATTAGGGGTCAAGTAATGGCGAAGAAAGAGACGGTTCATGACCATCCGGTGAATGACAAGGAATGCCTTAGCACCGCAATGGATCAAGGGGTGCTAAAAAAATTCCCCTGTTTTGTTTGTTTTTGCTTTATCCCTGTTTCGACAAACGAAAGTGCATGAAACTTGAGCAGGGCCTCTGCAGGGATAATAATGAAAAACAAAGGGTCATTTGACGAGAGGACAGAAAAAAGATCAGAGAGGGAGCACTTTCGATCAAACGACTATGTTTTCTACTTGGAAGATGCGAATAGGAAGAACAGATTGAGGAAATGCGAAGAAGAGGAGCAGTAAGTATGAATTATGAATCATTCCTTCCTATTCTTAGTTGTTCCATTAAATCCGGGATATTTTGCTACTTCCTTTGGACCAAAATGTTCAGCATGCTCCAATTCAATGGTGCCATTTCGCTCTTCCACCTGATAACTTTTACCATGAGAAACTTAAGGGTGCACTGATTAGACAAGTCGAATTTTTTATTACAAATATTCATTCGGGGAGAAGGATGATCAAAGGGTAGTAGACTGTTAAGCGACGATTGTCGGCGACAAATTCAGGCTGCCGGAATTGCCGTGCACAGCGCCAGTGCTCTGAATGATCATAGTAGAGATTAGGGTTGATGAAAAGGAACGAATTCCGGAAAATCCGAACTTTTAATTCAATTATCG
>LS484755.1:0-31621 GCA_900490705.1 Pristionchus arcanus | reverse complement strand
CTGCAGCAAGAGGTAGCAACTTGAAACTTTTTTTCTGTGTAGCCCTCGATCATATGTCCATGCATAAAAAAATTGGAGAGTTAGAAAAATTCTACCCAAGAATAATGATTTTTCGAAAAAGTACCTTTCGATTGCGTCATCACTATGCAATAATATCGATTTTTTGCAATTCCGTTTCATGTGGAAAATATTGATCTGTACTTTTTCTAGGTAATGCCAAAGTTCCATATTGATAGCTTTCCAAGCTCAGAAGATATGAAACTTTGAAAAAGTGCCCGGTGACTTTTGCCCGCGAGTGTATATCTGAATGGCGAGAGAGCACGTGAAATGGCTAGAGACGATATTTCGAACCCCTACATCGTCATAAATCATAAATTTCATCAAAAACATAATTCCACGATCTTCCTCGTAATAGCAGTGGATACAGAAAAAAACCTAGCAAAATTTTCACGATTTCATTTCTTTCCAGGTTGTTGCTCGCCTTTTCTGTGCTAGCTATCTGCCAATTAATGTTGCACCAAAGAAGATTTCGTTCATGGACACACAATGATATCAATATCAATAATTGTATCTTATTTGTCCCTCAATTGCTCACTTATATGTATGTATGCATAAATATTCTTTTTCCTTGAGTGGAGAAATATGTAAAGAAAATGCTCGCAGGAAATTATGTGCGGATTTTTTGAAGATACTGAGATAAGGCACTACAAGCAGTTATTGATTCCCCGGGAGTAGGGACTCTCGGCCTCTTCCTCTCCTCTCACGAGAATGTTCGTCAATGGTCAACGCGTGAAATGGAGAATAATCTCTCGATACATCGTCACTAAACTGTATCGCCTTTCAATGATCGGTTCTTCGGCCGGAGTTCCTTAGAGAATCAACGAAACTGCGGGAGCAAAACCGAAACTGAATAACGCGAGACAAAGGTTGCAAGATGCGCTAATCATAGTTCATCGCCTTTCTCGATACTCGTTGGCAAATGATCTGCTTTCGCACGTTTCTTTTCTTCATTCTTTATGCGCACGTATACGGCCAGCAGGTATGTTCAACCATTTTTCCATAACTTCCCGGCTTCTCCTCCGCCACCCTAGGTAGTTTTCCGAAGTTTAAGAAGTATTGGTGCAACTTATCCGGGGTTCGTTCACCCCTTTGGATTCTGCAATTTCTGCCGATCTTGCTTTGCAGAAGGCTTGCTCAAATTATGAGTGCTTTAATTTTTCGAACAGATCTTACACTGACAGTGTCCGGGCGGTCTTCCTGATGCAGAGGTGAGAGGATTCCTCGCTGCTCACAACCGCCTGAGAAGGACGATCTCGGCCGGCAAATATGTCGCCAGAGGAAGGAGAATGCACGCGGCAAAGACGCCCATTCCCGATTTGGTGCGTTCATGTCCGGTATCAAGGTATAGGGAATAGGCATAGATGTCCGCGCCTGCGGTGGGCTCATGGACCCTTCTAGCGATGGCAACCCCGCCAAGTGCTGGTCATTACTCGTGTCGGGCTTCCCGAGAAAAAAAGGTAAAGGTGTATCCACGTCAAGCGATTTTACAGTCAAAGACTACGCTGGGTGGGACCCGCCGGTATGGCCAGTTGTTAGGCGGACTACAATACTCTGCGGTCCAACGCTTCTAGGGTAGGTTGCCTTTCGCAACCGAGGTTACTGCCAATTTACCGACCCCGGGGGGATAGAGGGCTTGGTTGGCCTCGGCGGGGATTGAACTCGGTACCCTTCGAATGATCGGCAGCGCCTTACACCACTCGGCCATCTCGCCTGCGACAAGGAGATGGCCGAGTGGTGTTTCCATGTTCAGGTATTTCCCGAGACCTCTCCTGGAAATTAGAGACGAGAAATAGCGTGCGAAAGTGATCGAAGCATGGGGAGGGTCGATACAAACGCCAATGCTATTGCAAAATGTTTCCATGTTCAGGTATGGAACTGCATCCTGGAGCGGAGTGCAACCCTAGTAGCCAGCTCTTGCCAATTCGGCCATTCGGAACTCGTTCGGTGCTCTAAGATAAGGATAGGAGAGAACATCTTCATGGCTTGGGTATAATTTTTTTTATCATTAAACACCTAGTAAAAACCAAAACAATCCTAGAATAAAAGCGATACAGATGGCTAGTTTCAAAGAGCATTATTTCCACATTGAACGATGCTGAAGCGCAATTAAAAAAACAAAACCAGGATTATTGAACTTCGAAACCATTCCACGCATAAATCGTTCATAGTTCATAGATAATCCACATATTTTAGGGCTCCCTGACCGGATTGGGCAAGTTTGCGTCGAAATCTTGGGAATCCGAACTTCAAGTGCATGGATGGCCGGAAAATCCCTCGAGTGGTTCAATCTATGACATTGGACACGCTACTCAGGTATAAAATGAATCGGAAGAGATCAACAATACTAACAATACTAGTATTAAATATTCGTTCCTTTTCCGTGCAATAAATTATTTTTTCGTTCCTTTGGCGTTCTGGCGTTTGAACGATCAGAAACGGCGTAAAAATTGCATCTATCCTGCGTTTGAAATAGTTAGAAAAAAAGAGTTGTGCGTGAATTTCAAAATAGTCTCACGATATATGTTTGTTTAGATGATATGGGCAAACACTGCCAGAATTGGCTGTGGAATGGCAGCGTGCGAGAACGGTCGAGTGATGGTCGTGTGCCATTATCATACAGCGTAAGTTTTATGTCGAGATTTATAGAAATTAAAGTGTAGACAATTTTGCATCTATCATAATGAAAGACAGAAGCTAATCATAATTTCAGAGGAAACTTCATCGAGCAAAACGCTTACGAAGCTGTCGATGATGTCGAAGGTATACTTCAAGTTCCTCAATATACATAGAAAAAATTAATAAATTTAGATAATCCGGACGATCGAGAAGACTTCGCGCGGTCCTTGATATGAATGCTTTCGGCAATACGTCCATCAGTTGAACAATTCGAGATGTAAATAAATTAATATTTTATTGGCGCACGTGTGTTTACCGCGAACAAAATTGACACAGAATGGGAACACAAACAAAGGTTTCAATTACATGCTCTTCTATTGTAGCTGAAAACTGCTCAAACACCCTTGCTGCCTCATCCTATCCAGGGTGAGGGCTATTCATCCAGATGCGCTCTTTCGAATTAATTTTGAATTATCAAGCATTTATCAACACTTGTGTAAATGCCGTCGAGTCGAGCACAATCGGCTGCGCCGGCGGTAGTGGAACCATTTTGAGTAATTTGGACGAGCCTTAATGAAATTGATCCAGCTTGCGTTAGCTGAAAGTTCACCGCTATCGCGTGGGTGCGCCGTTTCATCTTTGATCCTCGCTGACGATCTTCTGTCCGCCATCACATTCGCGCTGGTGTACCAGGGAAGCTGCGAGATCGGCGGGATCGGCTGTGGGTCGGGCAGTTTGGGGATCTGAACTCATCGCTCTTCTCGTTCTATCTCACCTGTCAGCTCGACGAGATAACAACTAAATATGGATAGCTATTCTACAATGCTTTTCTCGGGTCCAGAAGAAAGAGAGAACAGATGCTGACGCCTCACCAGCTTTTCCACGTAGCGATCGTACTCTCTGTCGGATGGCACGGTGAGGGAGACGGCTGTGTCGGGAGAGAGCAGGCCTCGACGTGATGCCTCAGCCACGATCTCGTTCACGATCGACCGGATTGTTGCAAGAGGGGCGCCGCGCTCGGCCGCTGCCCATGTCTGGAGCTGCAATGCTAGGCAATGAATGCTCTATGAATGCACTTTTTACATTTGTTTTGCCCCTAATCTGTGGGTTCGTGGGCATAACCGATTCGGATTGTTGAAGCTCTGTAGCTCAAACTCACTAGCAGTCGGCGATACAGCTCCTTGGGCAGAAGTTGCGCGTAGCTGGAGCAAGCGAGTTGACGTGCCTCGTGTGCTCGAATCTCCGGCTGAAAAACTGATAACTACCTTCCGAACCTTGTTCCCTGATTCCACTTTTTCCGTAGCTCTCAGGTTCTGCGTTCAAATGATAAGAACGTTTTATTCAAGATAAATGAATTTTAGTTAAAGTGAGGCATCTCAAATTGTCTTGGTTTCCCAAAAAAATTTCAAAAAAAGTTACAGCTTTGTCAATCAGCCGGATTATGGTCATATTTGATATCTTTATTCCAGTGAACAGGAAGGTGACATACCAGTATGTTTTCCCACTGGTCTTCTGATAGCCGGGACCGCACGAAAGTTAGAATGTGCCGCATAATCTAAATGGAGTAAACATTTCGCAAAAGAAAATTTGAGATGCAACTGGTAGTCGAACACAGTTGCTTGATTACTACAAATTCAACTGGGGTCTCACTTCTTGTGAGTTTTTGCCGTCAAACTGTCCGTAGGCGATGTTATACATCACGATTTTGTCGCTCCTATTGAGATGCCTAAATGAATTATAAAAATATAAGTAACTGTTTTTATCCACATCACCTCTCAAGCGCTTCTCTTGGTCCAATGCATTCACCGAGCAGAATGCTGTTTGAGCATCTCGCAACAACAAGAATGATCAGGCAAACTTGATGACGAATCATCTGAAACGATAAAGACACGAAAAAGTGAGACAAAAATATAAGAAATACTGATAAAAAAGATTCACATTCGATTGAAGGGTCACTAGCTACTGTCAGAGGACAAATAGCAATAGCAGATCCGTCTCTCCAAAAGGGCACTCTTTGCTGAAACAATCTTTTGTGCAAATAGTCTCATGTGTCCTAACAGATCAAAGATCCCACAATCGTCACTCCGAGTTCTGATTCTAGAAATACGAAGCGTTGTTATTGGAAAATAAATGAAATAAAAGTAATTATGATAAATTTCCGCCTATTGATTTTTTCATCAGTTGTTTCCCCGCCATTCTTCTGCATACAGTCGTTAATTTTCTCATTCTTCAAGATCACATACGCTTGTTTACATCAAACACATTAGTTATCATAAAAAGGTACTAAAGAATGAACGGTTCTTATTCCGGCGAAATTGAGACAAATCAGAGATGTAAACATATCGTGATTCTTGACAGGAAAAACATGTACACAACATTATCGTATTCTCGCGGGTGGTGAAAGCCTATTCGCCTGTCTAGCGGGCACTTGTTCGTTTTCAATGAGATCCCTATTGTCATGGTAAGTTTGTGGTGAAGACGTGGCACGGCAGCATGAAATGCACCATATTACGAGCAGAAACGCCGAGCAAAATTGAGCCATGACTATGAAGAGGAAAGCCGCAACAGTAAGGGAACTGTAGATTAGCAAGTCGAGGTCGAACGCCCTAAAAAGAGGCAAATGTAAAGGTAGTTCCGTCTTCGGCGTATGTTTCAACGCTCGGAACATGCACAGGTTTCCTTTGATCGGTGTGAAAAAATAGCATATGAAGGTACACATTTTCGTTCAGCTGCACTACAAAAGTTGAATATTTACCTGTCTTCCAAGAGTAGATCCGTATTTGGTTCCTCGAGATATGGCTGCGTTGTGATAGAGGCAAACATAGCTAAAGGTCTACACTCGAAACATTCTGTTTCGCATCGGATGAATACGTGGTTCGGCGATCACTGGGCACACATCTCGTCTGTTATTGTATAATCAGAGACGAAGAAAGAAACCATTGTTTGTTTTCCTGGTTGCCTCTTCCCGATCATAAGTGTTATGCCGTCAGAAGACGCGACAGTGGCGGAATTCGAAAGATTTTCTTCAACATTGATGAGAATAATTAAACAGTTCCTGTGGAAGGCCGCGCAGATTTTGTAATTTTCGTCTCTAGATCTCTTCAGGCCAATTTTGGAAAAAAAGGCCAAAAAGATTTGAGCCATCAATGCCGCACTTATGAACCACTCATGGAGTTTGCATTTGCCGAGAAATTTGTCAGTATTATTGGTCAATAATCGAGTAAACAAATGTCACGCATTCAGCTCAAACTATCCACTATTTAGAGTGACAACTTTACCCAAGATCTCGTACGTGCGATCATTCACGCGTATAAAGGCGAGTAATGGGCAGTGTGAATTCATGTGACCATGCCTCATTTCGCCTCAAGTGGACAACTCTGTTTCCCTGGTTTCCCTGGTGAAAGTCATCGAACAATCGCTACTCCCATGACCGCCATAATGACATCCCTGCTGATATGCATAATCGTATTTGCTGGAGCTGAGGACGCCGATTATACGCAGAATCGAATTGTGAGTATTTTTAGAATACTCCCCATTCCCTTGTTTCAAGTTGTGATTACAGAGAGCAGCGAATCCAGTGAATTATCTACCGACAATGCTCGAAGAATATTTAAAAGTGAGTGTTTACCGATACTTGCGTCGTGCATGTGTATTCGCTTTATGATTCTAGGATGGTTTTGCGCTTGCAACGGAACACGATTCGAAGCCACATTATACTGCATTGACACTGATGCATGATCAGAGCAGTTACAGCGATGTAAGCACTAACTTTTGGTAAGATTAGACTCAAATTTGCATGGTGATTTCACAGATCATGCATATTTCAAAGGTCATCACATTATTGCTCACTCAGGATCTGCGGAGGTTTCAGCCAGCCGTGTGGTTCAGGACGCTCATGAGAGCGCGATTCCTTTGAAGTCGTGCATTCATCTTTATTATCTTCTCGAAAATTATATATCATAGGCATCTAGTTTCGGAAGCGAAATCGTCATTTCCGCTCCCTATTCCTTTTCCCTTCTCTTGGTCCTTCAAATCATGCATCCTCTTCCATTCTATGCCTCGCCCTAAACATTTTTATTGTAAATTGGGTTTATTCCACAATACTCTGAGGTATATAAATAGATAACAAAAATAGAAATGATAAACAAGTAAACAGAACAACAAATAGAAAAACAACAAATGACAAGCCAAGTGCTTGATGATCTTCATCGGCATCTTCCTACCACTTGCATGTATGATAGTGGCCGGGAAGTTTGGCTTCACCGCATTTCGCCAACTTTGGCACTTCAGCATCATCTCCATTTTCCAATCTCCATTCTTTTGCGAACACCAATTTCTCCTGTACGCTTGGGGGACTTCTAATTTGAAGGTCAACGCTGATATTGATAATCTCGGTAACATCATCTTCATTGAAATATCCATTTAATTGAGCCTCAAGAGCTAGTCCTGAAAAGTAGTTGTAATATAAGGCGGTTGAAACTATTTTGTCCAAAGGAAAACGATAGTTTCGAGAAATCAGTCGCTCATGTACAAAATTATTGTATGAAAAATCGACAATCTGAGAATTTTTGAAAATTTTCGATTTTTGCGACATATTGTATCGACATATGAAATATTATTGTATTTCAATGCGAAAAAAGATAGAAATATTAATTAAACGTACTGGTAATCCGGCCTGCCTCCGCTGTGAAACATTTGCCTTTTCGAGGGATCATAACTTTCTTGAATAAGAACTCCTTGAGCTGTTCCTTTGAGCTGAATTCGAACGGTTCATCCAACTTTTCGATCAATCTGGAAATGTGTTAATTATATTGTACATAATTCTATTGAGTTTAATTAAATTTATAATCCTTGAGTGAATCTAATAAAAATCGTACCCTTTGTAGTAAACGGTTTCAGACGTCCTCGTTGGCTGCACTTTATCGAATTTCTTAAATATATTCGTTTTTATTGTGAATATTCTTTTATTCACGATTGTCTTGCTCAATCGGAATATTCCCCTCCCCTCTATCATCATCTATCCCCTCTAGCAAGCCCTGTCCAATCTCCCATATTCATTCGACGAAATCAAAGTGCCAACGAGAGTGAAAGTGACCCACTGGCACACAACGCTTAACGGTTCCAGAACAAATCACATAATGATATCGAATTCAGCGAAATTATGGAAAGATGTGCTCACCAATACTATGCTACTTTTGAAACTGAGGCTGTAAAATATGACCTCACCGGTACTCGTTTGGTAGGAAGTGTCGAGGGCCGTCTATTGGAAGTGATTGCTGGTTCCGATGCCTTTCTCTGGAATAACACAGACTATTCATATTTTTTTTAAATGATAGACCAGGAACAAATCTGACGAAACATCCACAAGTGCTTACCTTTCTTGACTTCATCTTGCATCCCTCCACTTTCGCACCGTTCTTCTCTTCCTCCCCCATCCTCATCTCAAACTGATCCACATACCACATGGATCCAGCGAGATTAGACAATGGCTCCCAGGTGTTATCGGATTCCGGGTAGCCTACCCACTGAAATAAGTGATTCTAAATTTGTGATTGCTGTTGCGCGCAATACGTGTCGCCGTCTCGTCATTTCACACACTCCCTCGACCGATCGGGTGGCGAGTCTGTGAAGTGAAGAGATGGCGACTCGTATTGCGCGCTCTAGTAGGTAGTTGAAAAAAACATTCAAAAGTGGACAATAACTTTAAACAATCGTACTTTAACTCGATATTCGTACTCGTCCACTCCAGATTTTGTCTTGATCGGTCGCTTGGCGCGAATTGCCTCAACTTCAAACTGGTCGTTAGCAGCTGGCATTTGCTCTGAAAAAAAACAATAATTTATAATAAAATGTGAAAAATAGTGAACGAAAAAAGCACAAAAAAATACGATTGAATGGTGTATACAGAGGCCGCAAAACAGAAAGAACGCCGGAGGGAACGTTTCTTACAAGCGTTCCTTTATGCGCACTTGAGCTGAAAAAAGAACGCTCGAAAAAAATTTGAAAGCAGATGGTGGGAAGAAATATACTAATCTCGGAAGAAATATTATCAGTGGCTTACTTTTTATCCGCCTCATCTGCTCCTGTAACATGTGCTCAACCGATGGTCTTTGCACTTGCACGGAATATTTGGACAAGCTTTTTATTTTGTACAATACAGGGAATAGTTGATTGTGTGTTCATCATTGCTCTCTTTTCGGACGATAAAAATGAAAATCACATTTCAATTCTCGTTTTCTCAATAGCGTCTTCTTCTCCCTCTACCAGAGAACGCCGTTTCCGGACGTGACTGCAATGAGTACTGGTAAACACGAGGTTTTGGATGACAAGACTATGATTTTTTAAATGATATCGTGATTGAAAGGCTCACTGCTTGATCTTTTCCTGTATAGCTTCAATGCGCTTGTTGACTTCAGTTAACTCAAAGTTAAGATGCCGTTGTTCGCGCGTAATTTCTCGATAGGCAGTCTTTACCTGAATATAACAAGCATGATCAAGAGGAATTGAGCTCAGAGAATGAAGAGGAACACTCTTCATGTCGACGGGCCTGCCTAAGTCTTACCATCTTCCGAGTTTGCTCCTTCATGCTCAATAGAATCGATCGACGTCTAAGGGAGGACCTGTCATTGAACCGAATCTCGCGCAGCACGAGGCAGGCAGTCTCGATTTCTGGGTACTTCTGCAAGAATAAAGTTATGAAAAGGATTGTCGAAGTGAAGATTATTTGTTCGTGCTTTCTCACTAGAGCACGAGAAATGACACCGCCGTCTCTTCATTTCACGCTCTCTCTCGTCGGCGGGATTGTGTGCAAAATGAAGAAACGGCGGTATCATTTCTCGAGCTGTATTTCTGACCCGTGTGGCACGAATGAAGAAATGGATTCTTTATCCCGACAGTTTTTGTGAATACTAAAAAGATGCCAACTTTATAGATAGCGTCTTCAACATTGAATAGTTCCTCCTCCAAAACGATCGCTCGGTTCTTCAGTCGTTCCGATTCCTTCAACAAGTGCGCCTCCAGCTGATCAACCTTTCCCGAATAAGGGCATCCAATTGTTGCAGGGATACTTTCGTTCCGCGTCGCTTGATCGATATCCATGTATTGATGAGTAAATTGACGCAAGAAAGATTCCCGCCGAGCACCGCCTCGCCCGAGTATCGTGTTCCCAGGACAGGAAAACAACGTTCGTGATCTTTTATTCTGGATTAGTTGTCATTGAAGAAAGCAAGATGATGCCCGGTGTGTGATGTGTCGAAACACGATCTTCGGTAACTTTGCTGACAACCTCGACCACCGGTCAACAATGTTTGCTACAAGATTGGTGAAGAGAGGAGAAGAGAGGCGTGATAAGTGTGGTCACTGTGCAGTGGTGTGCCCCCCCCTGGCGTACTACGATAGTTGTCCATTGGTGCATGTGCTCACAACTCTTCCCTCTTCTTCTCTTACACTCTCCACTCTGCTCCCTCAGGGTTCATTCCCCTCGGTTCTGCGATGTTCGTTCGTCTCTCTCTCTTTCCGTGTTTTCGCGCTCAGTACCCGCCTTATTCGCTGACATTCCATATGTGTCTTCAGTTGGTGGATCTTGAATCGGAACAGGATTTTCTGTTTTTTGTCCTGCGGCCTGCATGCACAGCCAACATTTCAGATCCCAATCAGCAATGGAGCAACCAACGTCGAACTCCGCGATAGTCGAAGAATGGCGGAGAAAGGTCGTACTTTTTGTTGTTGCTGCTCTAACAAAAAAATGCACTCCTTTCCGTCAGAATAATCATATTTCAGAGCGCAAGCATCGAAAGTCGCGCGGGCGATTGCCTTATTACACTATTCGACAAGGCATTTGAGACGATGTCAATTGTTCTTTCACAGCCGTATCCGGTAATTTTCAGACAGCCTATTCGATCGGAAATAATCCTATTAGCGAGAGTCGTCTCATTGTTCGTCGCCCGTGTATAACATAGCGTCAATTCTCAGTGTCAATGATTCGATGTTATTCTTTTGACGTTTATCTCTCTCAAATACGAATTATTTCATTTTCAGGATGCTAAAGCCGCCCTGCAAGATGTTAACACGGCAAGAGAAATACTGGAGGAGCAAGACCTTGCCAAGTCAGTTCATTTTCAGATTCGTTTTCAAAATATCCTCGTTATCGCGGATGGATAGCTCTTAGCAATGCATTTCCTGTATATTGAAAGTAATGGTCACAAAATTCCGTTTAATACTTCGGCATCTCTATCGTAAATATGTTTCCAGAGCTGATGTGATTCGCAATCTGCTCTACGGCTTCGTTCAATCTCTTCATATCACAATCGATCAATTGCTCGAAGACAGGAATGATTTGAAGATGGCGATGGAGAGTTGGAAGCGTTCCGAGGAGGTGATTTGATGTTCATAATAAGAAAAGCACGAAAAAAGGTCCTTGAATTTTGAGATAAACGAAAATTCGTAATAATATTTCAGTCGCATTCTTCATCGGTCGATCTTCCACTGATCACGGAACACAAGTCAGATGCGCGGCTGTCTCTAGGAATTACTGAGGTCACGGCTCGTTATGAAAGAAGCAGAGTGCTCCGGAAAAGACCGCGTCGCGCGAGTGGTTTCGCGCGCTTTTCCGGTTCAAATTTGGAGTGCCAAGGTTACTTAACAAGAAATCGACGAATTCGTCTTTCGTTTCAACTTAGCGGGAGAACTGGACGAATTTTAGAATTTTTATTTAGCACACATTGTGAAATAACCTCTGGGGAATTCATTGGTGGATCATTTACGTTGATTTGAACGGATCTGTGAAAGTTTTACCAAGGTTGTACACGACATACAAAGTTGAGAATTTTGACATTGACTTCATTTTATGACTTTCCTGGGAATTTACTTCAATTTTCCGCTAGCAGGTGTCGTAGTCCTCTCGATAATGTTTCTATTAATGCACAATTGACCAAAATTTGTCAACTTTTAAAATAAGTTATACCACTTTATGTGTTTTTTCGCCTCTAACAGCTCATGATTTGAATCTTTTTCAAAGCTACTTTGGGGAAACATTCAGTTTTCATTGTAGAATCGATCGCCATCAATATTGACCGAATACTGAATTGCTAGGCAAAGCACTAAACGCTTGATGAAAAACGGTCAGTGAGTAATGCGTCGCGGCGGAGACGCGTCGCGGTCGTGCGTCGCGTGCTTTTCCGGAGCGCCTATAACGAGCCGTGAGGTATTGTAATCAGTAAAAGGAGGGCGCTACTAGAGTAAGAATGCAAATTTCTTGCCACTTTGTCCTGCGAGAGAGAACGGGTGATGTAGAGATGGATTCTTCATTCTGGCACTGTATCTTAGTAATGCTGGACGTGATAAATCGCGCATTACAGGAAGCTTTCATCAACGAAATAGATGGTGAATCGTCTGATCCTAACGATGATCGGATACCGAAGAAAGGGAGAGCGCCCAACAAGATGCAGTCGTCAACACGAAGAAGCGCTAGTATACTTCCCACACCTCATGTCGTTACTATTGAGCGGTCTCGGCGACAGAGAAATGCCCCATTTCGCATAAATATCTCAGGCAGCAATTGTCAGTCTTATTCGTAATGTTATCAAAGTATTCATGTTATATTTATTGATTCCCGACAAAATACAGTATTATGCACTATAATTTGTCATGTATTGCTGAACGCTCTAGTCATTGATCTCCTTAATCTTAATTTTTGTTATCTCTCAATTATCTGATGATGAATAAAACACCTTCGTTCTCGTATGACAAATATAATATTTCAAATGGAATTTGGACAGTGATTTACTAAGTAATTCAGTACAACTTGGGTCTGAATGATCATCATGTGACATATTATTGTTTTTATCTCATGAATATTTAATTTATACAGGAACTGAGATCGAACTGATGTGAGATCTGCTTACAGAATGAGCCATAATTGTGAGACAGTTCATTGAATGAGATCGACGGGAAATTTGGTAAATTCATTCTATGCCATTTCTAACCTAAGAAGAGTGGAAGATCGTCTCAAAAAAGGGCGGTGCATTTTTGTAGAGGCCCATTGCCATTGCCAGTATGTGTTGGCTCTGAAATATTATTTATTTGCACTCAATGGACCTGAATACTGTACCTTCTGCCAGTTATTAAGTTTCGTAGCCACGTCTACAACCGATAAGATCTTCGTGAAGAATTTCGGGCTCTGACAAAACTTATTCGGTCTAAGCCATGAGGTGAAAAACGTGCCTTCTCCACACCTCGTCTGGCCAAACAGTAGGAGAAGAGGGCTTTCGCGCATCTGGAAATGACATTTTACTGTATCCAAGGAGTGAAATACGCTTACCGTTCTTTCTCGAGCTGTAGTATAGCGACATCCCGGTGATGAACACCATCAATCACTGAATGTTGATGGTTGAATTGTTGAGCAGTCATTTGCCAAGCTTACTTGGATTGCAGACAATTATTGTTTTGAGGAGCAAGTATTCGCGGATGTCCAGGTCTGCCTATAATTTTACTAAAAAATGAATATTTTACACTGCCCACTTTTCTGACACAAGCAAGAAGTCATGAATGGTCTACCATGAACAACAGCCTACTCTTGATTAATTTTTTTTCAAAAATAATAATAATAATATACTGTTCATACCTCTCTCATAGCAGCAATCAGTAGTGTATTAAATCGCGTTGAGTGAGGTGATTGTTCCTGTCTGAAATAGCATGAATACTTCGAAATCCACTCTCTTCTCCCACTTTCTTCTCTACGGACCCACTTTTCTGAGACAAGCAAGAAGTCACGAATGGCCTGCCATGCACAACAGAGCCTACTCTTGATAAATGTGTTAAAAACAAAAGTCTAAAACTTCAGAATAAAAACAATTATGTTTCGAAATACCAACATTTCCTTGCTCCAAGAAAGCACACATCCATCGGGGTAGCATGTGCGATCGGAGCGATGGGAGTATGAATAGAATGCTGTTGTGAAGTCGGAGCACAGAAGGGCTGCACCGATTAACGCTTTCTGTATAATAGTAAAATGCGATGATCTTGTTCCAAAAGTAGGGTTGCGATAACGGACGAAAAAAGCAAATCATTGTGAAGGATCTTACTTACTTTAGTGGTGTCTTCCAATAGTTGATAAACCGAGAGAGCTTTGATGAATTCAATTGCGTATGCGATATCCTGATGTAATATTTCAAAGAGTATTTCGAAAAATAAATGTATCGAATTTACCTGAACATGCCAAAGTTTCCTGGTGCGATAATCGAAATTAGGCAATTCCATTACCACTCTATTTTTTATTATCAACTGAAATTTATATATTTATTTTTTTAATCGGGTTGTGATCTTTTGTGACAAAATAACGCTTACTTCTAAAGGAATAAGATTCATAGTAATTGCTTCGTATGGCTGAGTATACATTGGCTGTAAAATGTAATTGATAAATGCTATTCTTTGTTTGAATTATTCTTCTAAAACGAGCGGCTAGAAAATAAACGTACGGCGTATTTATTTCCAAGTTTAGATGGTCCACGGAAGAAATCTTGAATGCTCATTCCGGGTAAAATTTGGGGAGAGTACGTTGATATTCTGAAGAAAGAGTCTTCACGATTGACAGAACCCAAACTGTTCACAAGCAAAAAATGAATTTGTTTCATCATTTTCTAGCCTTAATCTTTGATGGGCTTCTTCAATCGAAATGAGACACAGCATCATGTTTTCCATTTTCCTTTCGACGCATATAGGATTTTGTTTAATCGTTGACATCTGAATAGCAGAGGACTGCGTATGCCTGCGAATAGAGAAAATTTCCTAATTTTAATACTTCCATTTTAACACTAACCGATTCTGGTTGTATTTGCGGAAATTATTTTCTTCTATTTCGTGCATTGCAATATCTGCAGTTATCTGAGAAAATAAGGATATATTTTTAAAGGGACTCTAATGCCTCACTTTTTGAATCTCAGTAGGCTCAGGGCTGTATGCGGATACAGAACTCGAGCTAGACGGCTAAATGAAGGAATTAATGCGCGAGTTGATTATGTTTTTTTATCTTTTTCTATTGTTAATGCATAAACTTACTTCACTGCCATCCATTGAAGATTGACTACTCCGTAATTTGGTCTTGTGAAGCTTGTCCATACAATTTACGAGCAATTGATTCATTCCTCCCTTGAGACATCTGTCGAATCGACAAGATCGACAGGGAAGACCCTTTACTGAAAAAAAGATTTGTGATTTTGAGCTGATCACAAAACGGCACACTCCTCTCCTCGATTTGCACGCTCTCTCGCCTGTCTGACCGACGAGAGAGAAGTGATAATTGAGAGGGGCTCTGGCCGAAATGTCATCACTAGTTTGCACTTTTGTTCTTTCCCAAGTACACCGCTCACCAAGAGCAGGCCTGGACATAGTTTCTGACCTCGATACCAGAAAAGAGCCGCACTGTCTACCTATGGTCTCGCACACTCCGAATCGCACACATCCGAGAAATGCTTCCTTCTTGATTACTGCCCGTCGAAAGAAGGCTTTGCACGACGGGCAAGATGGCGCCTAAATTGACAATTAAATCTAACAACGAAAAAAACAATGAAATCACTGATCCACTTTGTAGGTTGTTCAAACGAAAGTAGCGGATAACTGAAGTAAACGGAAAATTTTCTTCATTATAGCCCAGCTTTTCACGTAGAGTATTCCATCCCTATCATTCTCATTCTGTTTCCCACCATATTCAGAGCGGTGATTGCACACAAATGCCAAAAAAGAGAAGTTATCTTTATCGCTTACATTGTAGTTATAGCCGATAGCGACTTCTCCACACACAACGCACAAAGTGGGTCGCGTTTGGCGCTGAAATAATTATGCCGGCTAAATCTAGTATATTTAAAAAATGGAATACAGGGGTTATGCAAATTTTACTGTTCTCACCCCCTTCTGCAGCCTTGCTTGTCTTCTTGTCATTGTCGAACACAAAATCAGATATTGCAGTCCGAAAAACACCGGTGTTCAAAGATTTGTAGACCCTGAAGTGCCAAAGCCTCCTCTTGATTATCCGCAACTAATAGTGAGATCCCAATCCCATCCCTAATTATGGCTCCTCCCGCAGGTCCCTTGTTTTGATGTCAGGATAAGATATACAGTTTCAATTGCAATCAAAGATGAAAGAACGAGCACGGATAATGGAGATCAAGTACGAGACAAATACCTGAGATCAAAATGTTTTCGGAACAATAGCTCTTCCGATCTTCCGAGCTCGGAGAGAGAGCAATGTCCATTTACACACGTACGCAACGGGGGAGGGCGCGAAACGGTAAACAAGGGGCACATCCTTTACTGTCTCAAACATCATGCAACCGCATGGTTAGATCCGAGAGCATTGCTTGCACATTAGCAGCGCTAAAGGGATTGGAAGATCATGAGATTTTTTTTTATTTTGATTACAGAGTGATTATCATCTGTACAACACGGGGAAAGTACAAGCACCACCACCTCCATAGGCATTTGCTCTGGCGTTGAAGTTTCATTTATTGCGAAGCATATTCGACGTTTGACGTTGTCTCCCCCGTCTCGATTCTGTCATTTCTGACGGTGTTGTTATTATTGTTCCGGATCGTTGTTTCGCTGAAACATGCGGGGAATGCCTGATCAAACAACACACTAAATGTGTGGAGTAGGGCTGTCAGGGTGAAGAATCCATCTCTCCATTCTGCGTGCTCTCTCGCATCTCTGACCGGTGAGAGAGCACGGAAAATGAAAATACCCTGACAGCTCAAATGTGGAGCGAGCCCAATACTGCACAGCAAACAGTCAAACGAGTGCACAGTGTGTGTTAATAACGAGATGAGAGAGCGAAAACATCCGATCCACGCAATAACAAGGCCTTGTCCGGGTCGGGAGTGAAATTTCATGCAGCAAGTCGAAACTGATAAGAGCGGCTAAAATTTCTCATCTTGAGCATGCCCAACAACAAACTGCAAATTTCTCCTCCGTCTCTCTTTATGCACATTTCAATGATGGGAAAAAATTCCGTACAGCAAAGAAAATCCCTTTTTTTCGATAAATTTAGGGACAAATTCATTCATTCATTCAAGTAGAATATACCAGTAAATTGAAAGTATGACGTCATCGATGACTCATACTTTCAATTTACTGGCATTAAGGGAAGGGCTAGTTAGTATGGAATAAACAGATATGGGGTGATGAGACCGAGAATGTGGACATTCAATAAACGAGATATTATGGAAAATGAAGAGATTTTTCTCTAACTGTCTGGCCCAAATTTCGCGGGAATTTGAAATTTTCAAAATTCAACTTCATTTATCGCCCATTTTCATGGAGAATATGGAGTTTCGATAAGCGAGATAGTATGGAAAATTAAGAGATTTTTCTCTAACTGTCTGGCACAAATTTCGCGGGAATTTGAAATTTTTTTTGTCTATATCACCAAATCTAATTTTTTTTCGTGGTGTGGTTAGGATTACGGTAAGTGTATTTTCTCAAACGTCGAAATTTCGTGGTGTGGGAAGAAAATTTGCGTGATGAGTCTATTTCCCGATTCCGGTTATTTTCTCGGTTTGCGGAAATTCAAACCGCATTTTCAAATAAACGAGACAGTGTGGGAAAATGAAGAGGCTTTCGTGATGAGACTATAAAAGAAAAATTTGTCATATAGGCATCATTTCATAATTTTAACAATGGAGCGTATTGACGACCATGAATTTCTTCTGTACGAAAATAATTCTCTGTTTCATTTTGACAAATATGGGATGCAAATTCTCACAGAAGGAATTGACGGATATTTATTCGACAACTTAAAGAAGACCTTCTTTCTCAAACGAAATGGAACTGTTATTGTGCCCGAGTCACACGATTTATTTTCCATGATAATCTTTGTTGGTGTTGTCGTTGTGTTTTCAATTGTATTGGTTCTTTTGAGAATGAGAGCACTCAGACAATAAACCAATTTATCAAGGACGGACTTTCTCTTCATAATAGACATGCGAATCATCAAATATATTCGTACACAGACGGCGATTATGGGTAGTTGTAGGGTGTAAATCGTTTATTAAATACCCATAAGGATTCAGGTTTACGGCATCACGATAAGCTTCTAGAAAATAGTCGGTTTTCCCAGGGAAAACTTGGCGTGCAAAATTTTGAATCTGCAGAGTATCTCCGGTGGACTTTGTTAGGCAAACGTAGGTACTATTTGCTCGGGCTGTTCGATCTTGAGCAAATAGGGATTGTACGACATTTATGATAGAACAATTACAATGATGGGCTACCCTTGTGAATAGATTGTTCAATTCAGCTTTGTTCTTCACATAATATGACATTAGATCATCAAGTATGAGTAATTTATGTTCCTTTCCTTCGAGCATCCGCATATCCGGGGGGCCTTCGTTCAATTCAATCATTGGATGTTGAGGCAAATTTCCTGTATTAATACCATAACAGTAGATGATTCGCTCAATAGGTTTATCAAAAAGAAAATTAATATTTTCGATAATCCTCAAAACAAGCGTGGATTTTCCAGTTTGCGTCGCTCCAGAGCAATATAATAGACACGGGGATTTCATAATAAACATTATATCTGATACGACCTATTGAGATAAGATCTATTTATACGTCTGATAAATCATTATGATATCTAGATCAATTGGCAAACGGTTCAATATATTTATTCTCTTTCAACTGGTCTCTGTCCTAACGTGCATTGTATTTTCACTGATTAATATTACTCTCAACTCAATTCACACTACACTCTGGTGGGGGTTGCTCAGTTTCTGTTTGACACTACTTATTCCATTTCCACTGTGTAATGCCCGACTTCTCAATTACTATACCTTCGAACGCGAAGAACCATCCGTCCAACACCAGCTCGTCCTTCAGAGTCAGACTTCCCGAAACTATTAATCTCAAACCGAGTAAATGGGTCTGTGGACTTTCTGAAATTATTTATTCTAATAGTTTCGAAAGTTTGCCTGAAGACGTAAGCTATACAGTTAATTACTCGGATGGTACAAAATCAGAGTATCGCGTTAAAAAAGGAGATTATCGGGATATCTTCAGTATTCTAAATGCCCTGTGGAATTCATCGAGTGAGAATCGGAGGAAAAGAGACGCATCCGGAATGACCGAAGAGGAGAAAATGGAAGAATTGAAAAGACAGCTTGCAGCAGGACTAGTGAGGGATGCTACACCTGAAGAAATTGAAGAGCTTAAACGAGCTAAATTTGCACGGCTCGCCACTGTTGTTGGTTCTGCATTGGCTGCTGATATTGCCAATACATCCCCTACTCCTCCGAAACCATCACAGCCCAAACCATCACAGGAACCATCCAAACCAGCACAGGAACCACCCAAACCAGCACAGGAACCACCCAAACCAGCCCAGGAACCACCTAAACCTCAGGAGCCTAAACCACAAGACTCGAAACCTCAAGAGCCAAAGCCTCAAAAGTCGGTAGGATTACCAAAGGAAGTGACAGCAGTGTTTAACAAGCAGCATGAAGAGTTCAAGAAATGGACCGAGATTCTACAGGGGATGGCTTCCAATCAAAAGGATGAGCTACGTAAAATCACGTCAATCCATGAAAAAAGTCAAAACAAATTAGCTACAATTCAGGAGGAGGGGTTCCTGAATATTGCAACGAAACAAGAGGGAGGCCTTCTGAAGGTGGCATCCATACAAGAAGAAGGGATTCAGAGAATGATCAAATCAATAGAACAGATGAGAAAGAATGAATCATCCGATAGACTGAAGGTACAGAGCATTTTTCAAGGAATTCAAAATTCAATTTCTCAAAAAGGACTACAAAGAGCCGAAGAGCAGTTCTCAAGAAATGGATTCTGTTTTGATTACGATTCAATTTTGAACAGAATTTTTATTAAATTAGACAAGGCTCGAGTGTCAAACATCAATCTGTCTGAGGAGCTTGCTTACCTGTGTGGGTTCGCTGAGAAACTAATCGATGAGGAGAAAACATTCGCACAATATAGTACTGATTTTCTTAACAACTGTTCCACGATCTACGTCTATGCCGATTGCATTGAACCAAATATCGTTGCAGAATCAAAGACCCAACTTCTCAGAGTAATTCCTATCTCTGGCAATGAATCTGTAGTTTCTAGAACCTTCAATCCGATACGATACTTTCCCATTTGCACTGAGAATCTAGACTGTATAAAAGTAGAAATTTGTGACGAATTTGGTAGACCTATTAAATTTCACTTTGGTACTACTATTTGTACTTTGCACTTTGTGAAGATTAGTTGATTCATTTACCACTGTACAGTATGGTTGCTCACGATCTCTCTGTTGATTTCGAATATGATAAAATTGATTTTAAGTCACTTATCAATCAACGCGGAAGTGGACTCAAGTTTATTGGTTCCAAGTATCAGAGAGGTTATGGAATTGCTGGAATTGTTCGTAAACTGCGTTATGCTATTCCCTCGTTTTTGAGATCCCCGATTGGAAAACAGTTAGTTCAAACGGGCATTGCCTCTTTATCAGATATCTCGCAAGGAACTCCACCAACCGAAGCTATTCAGAAACATGGACGACAAGCTATTCGAAATTTAACTGGACTTGGCAAGAGGAAAAAGGCCATAACTAATCCCACCTCTTCTACTAAGCGGTCGTATTTTCTGCCCGCTCCATAATGCTTAAAGTACTTTCTGATCACACTACACTCTGGTGGGGATTACTCAGTTTCTGTTTGGCCCTACTCATCCCATTTCCATTGTGTAATGCCCGACTTCTCAATTACTATACCTTCGAACGCGAAGAACCATCCTTCCAACACCAGTTCATCCTTCAGAGTCAGACTTCCCGAAACAATTCATCTCAAACCGAGTAAGTGGGTTTGTGGTCTTTCCGAAATAATATATTCGAATAGTTTCGAAAGTCTGCCGGAAGACGTAAGCTATTCAGTTAATTACTCTGATGGCACAAAATCAGAGCATCGCGTTAAAAAAGGTGATTATCGAGATATATTTAGTATTCTAAATGCTCTGTGGAACTCCTCCGGGGAGAATCGAAGGAAAAGAGATGCAACCGAAATGACCGAAGAAGAGAAAGAATTGAGAAGACAAATTGCAGCAGGACTAGTGCAGGAAGCTACACCCGAAGAAATTGAGGAGTTTAAACGAGCTAAACTTGAAAGACTCGCATCTGTTGTTGCCTCTGCACTTGCTGCTGATGTCGCTAGTTCAAAACCTGCTCAGACTAAACCAGCCGAGGAACCTTCAAAACCCGTACAACCTAAACCAGCCGAGGAACCACCAAAACCCGTACAACCTAAACCAGCCGAGGAACCACCAAAACCCGTACAACCTAAACCAGCCGAGGAACCACCAAAACCCGTACAACCTAAACCAGCCGAGGAACCACCAAAACCCGTACAACCTAAACCAGCCGAGGAACCACCAAAACCCGTACAACCTAAACCAGCCGAGGAACCACCAAAACCCGTACAACCTAAACCAGCCGAGGAACCACCAAAACCCGTACAACCTAAACCAGCCGAGGAACCACCAAAACCCGTACAACCTAAACCAGCCGAGGAACCACCAAAACCCGTACAACCTAAACCAGCCGAGGAACCACCAAAACCCGTACAACCTAAACCAGCCGAGGAACCACCAAAACCCGTACAACCTAAACCAGCCGAGGAACCACCAAAACCCGTACAACCTAAACCAGCCGAGGAACCACCAAAACCCGTACAACCTAAACCAGCCGAGGAACCACCAAAACCCGTACAACCTAAACCAGCCGAGGAACCACCAAAACCCGTACAACCTAAACCAGCCGAGGAACCACCAAAACCCGTACAACCTAAACCAGCCGAGGAACCACCAAAACCCGTACAACCTAAACCAGCCGAGGAACCACCAAAACCCGTACAACCTAAACCAGCCGAGGAACCACCAAAACCCGTACAACCTAAACCAGCCGAGGAACCACCAAAACCCGTACAACCTAAACCAGCCGAGGAACCACCAAAACCCGTACAACCTAAACCAGCCGAGGAACCTCCAAAACCCGTACAACCTAAACCAGCCGAGGAACCACCAAAACCCGTACAACCTAAACCAACGCAAGACAAAGGAGTAAAACCTGTGTCAATTCCAAAAGAACTCACTGCATTGCTAAACAAACAGACGGATGAGTTGCGAAAGTTTAATGATACTCTGCTCGAAATTTCAAACACGCAAAAAGATGAACTGCGCAAGATCACTTCTAGTCAGAAGGACGGACTGAGTAAACTGGCCACTATTACAGAGGAAGGTTTGCAAAAGGTTGCGACGAAACAAGATGATGGTTTGATCAGGGTCGCCACTACTCAAGAAGAAGGTATTCAGAGAATGATCAAGTCTATTGAACAGATGAGAAAGAATGAATCGTCCGATAGACTGAAGGTACAGAGCATTTTTCAAGGAATTCAAAATTCAATATCTCAAAAAGGTCTACAGAGAGCCGAAGAGCAGTACTCAAGAAATGGATTCTGTTTTGATTACGATTCAATTTTGAACAGAATTTTTATTAGACTAAACAAGGCTAAAGTGTCAAGCCTTAATCTGTCAGAGGAACTTGCATATCTATGTGGATTCGCTGAGAAACTAATCAATGAAGAAAAAATTTTCGCTCAATATAGTACTGATTTTCTTAACAATTGTTCCACGCTTTACGTCTATGCCGATTGCATTCAACCAAACATCGTAGCAGAAACAAAGACTCAACTGCTCAGAGTAATTCCCATCTCTGGCAATGAGACTGTAGTTTCTAGAACTTTCAATCCGATTCGATATTTTCCCATCTGCACTGAGAATCTAGACTGTATAAAAGTAGAAATTTGTGATGAATTTGGAAGACCTATCAAATTTCACTTTGGTACTACTATTTGTACTTTGCACTTTGTGAAGATTAGTTGATTCATTTACCATTGTACAGTATGGTTGCTCACGATCTCTCTGTTGATTTCGAATATGATAAAATTGATTTTAAATCACTTATCAATCAACGCGGAAGTGGACTCAAGTTTATTGGTTCAAAGTATCAAAGAGGCTATGGAATCGCTGGAATTGTTCGTAAGCTGCGATATGCAATTCCCTCGTTTTTGAAGTCCCCGATTGGAAAACAACTAGTTCAAACGGGCATTGCCTCTTTATCAGATATCTCGCAAGGAACTCCACCAACCGAAGCTATTCAGAAACATGGACGACAAGCTATTCGAAATTTAACTGGTCTTGGCAAGCGAAAAAAGGCCATTACTCATTCCATCTCTTCTACTAAGCGGTCGTATTTTCTACCCGCTCCATAATGCTTAAAGTACTTTCTGATAAATCTGAAAAAACTGTTATTCCCGAACTTGATCTTTTTTCGGTCCCAGCCACATCAGTTGGTGTAGTTTCTAGTAGATATATCGAATGCCCTCTCACAAATTCACTCACTAAGGGGTCAACTGGACCCCTAGAATGGAGGTATAACCTACAGAAAAATTACCTCAATCTCCAGAGAAGTTATCTGTCGTTCACTATTGCAATTCGAAATGCAGACGGTTCAAAGATTGCGGTTAAAGCGGATGAAACGCTCCCTATTGCATTTGTTCAAATGATTGGCAAGACCCTATTCAAACAACTTCAAGTCTACATCAATGGGGTACTCGTAGAAGATTCATCACCGCTCTATCCATGGCGTGCCATCATTGAAACTGAACTTAATTTCGATAAAGAGACCAAGAATACCACACTCTCACTTGGAGGGTATGCGTTTGACGAGAAAGTGAATGATTCCGCATCGGTTGGTCATCTCATGAGACAGAAATGGACAGAGAAGGGTTCGTCAGCTCAGTTTGCCGCGACTCTGAATCTGAATCTATTTAATCAATCTCGACTACTTTTAAACTACGTCGACTTTAAGCTCGTTGCGTACCTTAACGAACCGAAATTTGTGATTGATAGCATTGAAATTCCCGGAGACGCTACAAAGTATACATACGAAGTTACGGATATGAAGCTCATGCTTCATGAATACGAACTTCATGACTCTGCTTCTTCGGCTATTGAACAACTACTCAAACAACACCGAATGGTATCATACCCTCTATCTGCGGTGGAAATGAGAAGTTTCTTCGTTAGTGAGGGTAGATTCGATGCTCCTGAGTGTAGATTGCTCACTTCCGCCCTACCCAAGAGAGTTGTAATGTGTATGGTGGACGCTGCATCGTACCTCGGAACATACAAGAAGACACCATTCAATTTCCAACACTTTAACCTCAAAGATGCTTTTCTCGAATGTGGAGGAAGATCAATTCCTGCTCGTCCTTTGAATCTTGATTTCGAAAACAACAAAACTATCTATCGTCATACCTCAATATGCTTGAAGGAAGTGGAATGGCTAGAACAACCGGAAATAACGGAATCACAAGGGATATGTTCAAGAACGGCTATGCATTTTTCATTTTTGAAGTCTCGCCGCATCTGGATTCTGAATCTTTTGATCTAATCAATCTTGGTACAACTAGTTTCAAACTGTCATTCAACAAGGCTGTTCCTGCTGGAGGAATTTATTGTATTCTCCACTGCGAATATGACTCCGTTCTAACAATTGATGAGAATCGTGTTCCACATGTCGATGCTATTCTGTAGATAAAGATATTTATTATTTGAAAAAAAAAACAACAAAAAAGAGGGACCTAGGGGACGAAGTCCCCAGGGAACAAAAGTTCCCTAGGGCCCTAGGGTCTTGTAGGACCCTAGGGTCTTTTTCCTAGGGTCCTAGGTGTCCGCCTCGCCGGCTCCGCCGGCGTTTCTTTCTTCTTAAACTGCATGCACGAGTTCTTGCTCATAAATAATTCCAAGTATTTCTTCACCTTTTTCATCAACTAAACGATACGAGGGAGGATTATCGGGATTGACTCGTACAATGGAAAATACTTCGTTCGTCCATCTTGACTTGTAACCATGCTGAAATACTTCCTTTGCCTGACTAATTCGAACCAAATCTCCAATCTTGAACTTTGGTTTACTGATCCCGACGATAATCGCTTCACGAGGTTGCTTTTGTCCAGTAAACACTTCATGAGGAGTACAACCAATTATTCTATGTGTAGAATTGTTAATTGCAAGAGTTAATTTCTCACAAATATTTATCCACTTTCTCGTACTATTATGGGTAAAATACTTGTGGAGACGAGTTTGCCAGGTTCTGTTAAATCTTTCAACCATTGCACATTTGATTTCTGATTCGGGGTGAATAAGAACAATGTTTCGAGTGTCCAAATAGGCTCGCACCTGCTTATTTCTAAATTCTTTGCCCTTATCAGTAACCAAATAAGTCGGGAACATGTGCAACTTCTCAAAACAATTTTTCAAAGCTTCAGCTACCACAGTGCCACTCTTGTTAAGCAAGGGAATAGTGAATGCATACCGACTGTAGCAATCAATCATTGACAGACAGTACTTTTTCCACTTATTTTCTCGTGCAAATTCGTTCATATCGATCAAATCTGCTTGAACGTGAGAGAATACACCCACTCCGGTAGTCTTTCTTCTTGGGAATCTATATCTAGTTTGTTTATGTTTCGAGTAAACGTGCTGCTTCTCAAGAAACGATTGAACTTGCTTTGATGTTTTGCCACTTTTCTTCTGGAGATTTCCGTGTGATGAAAAGGCGCTCGGCTCATCAAGATTATAAAACAGATCATTCAGACTCTTGTCCATTATAAGAAATGGACGTCGTTTTGTCGATTGATCGTATTTGTCCCTACGGAGATTGTATTACGACTCACGCTATCTTCGACTACTTACAATCGCTTCGTGTTCTTCCGATGAATAGTAACAACCTAACCGTCAGTCTCAGTCACCTTGTATTCAAAGAGAATAAGAATGGCAGACGCTTCTGTCTATTTCAAGGGCCAAAAAGCTTTCTGAGCAATTTTGATTTCTCACCTTTCGAAATTGACGGAATCAAGTGGTTCAACGTGTCACAATACTATCAATACTCTAAAGCTGGTAAAGATCCTTTTGATTTCTGCTATTAATTTGTTTAGTTTATTTCAAAGACGAGGAAATGGCTGAAAAAATTCGTTCGACAGCCTCACCGTATGACGCAAAACGCCTTGGAAGAAGTGTTAAACGATACAATGACTCAGAGTGGAATAGAATCTCTACTCAAGTAATGACCAAGGCAATATTTGAAAAGGTTTGAACTAATTGTCATTGAATAAGTTCCTTTCTAGTTTAATCAGAACAATTCGCTTCGTAAGGCACTTTGCCAAACAGGAATCTCATACATTGTCGAAGCAGGACCAGTGAATGAGAGGTATTTATATATATATTTATCATTTAATCAGTAATTTTTTCAGATGGGCAAGTGGAATATCGATTGGACAGAAACATGATGTGAATCCAGAAAAATGGAAAGGAGAGAATCGACTTGGAAAGATACTCATTCTTGTTCGAGAAATTTTAAAATAAATCATTTCCATGCTCTAACGTAGAGTCTCTTTGTTCCTTTTCCCGTTTGTCTTCTCGAAGCAGTGGTAGGTTGCATGTAACTGGGGAGTGCTAAGCTTTTCAACTCTCTGTCACCTTTCTTCTTCTTCTCAGGCTTTGGTGTTATAACCTTTTTGGTCTTTGGTGTATTCTTTGGAGAAAATCCCAGCGACTCATCCCATTCCAAATCAGCTGCGGGTGTATGTGGAAGTTGTGAAACAGGAGTAACAGGTTGATGGATAGGTGTGGTAGGTTCTTCAACAATTCTCTTCTTCGGCTTTACAGTAATTTTCGGAACTTTTCTAGTTACTTTTGGACGTTTCTCAACAATCGTTGTAGGAGGAGGAACAGATTCTTCTGAAAAATCTTCTCGAAAGTTCCTCAATTTTGCAAGGCCATGTTCGTACAATCTTCGTTTCACATGAGAGTTTATCTTTTTATCTCTAATCAATTCATCAAGCTTTTGATCCATGTGAATAGCATCTGCTTCTTTCTGTGAAACAGAAACAAAGGGTTGAACTCGACAGGCAAACTTCATTGCGATAGAGCTGCTCGAACAATAGTCTGGACGAAATGAGGAGAAAATACTTCTAAGAGGTCCCTAGCTTTGTCTGGGTTTCTACACTTTCCAATATAACGAATAATTGGTAAAAATTTCACAATTGAATTTCTTTCGGATCGATTAAGAGCAATCTTATGAATATTGAAACAAATTTCAACAACACAACCGATCTCTTCAACTGAAGCAGTAGAAATGATGCGCCAATTTTTAAGAAAATTCAATAAAAATACAGAGTTATTAGACACACGACTGTTCATGCTGAATGATGACGAATGAATATCTTGTTTGTGTCTAGATTCCTGCAAACAGACATGGTACAAACATATTCAAATCTAGGAGGGACCTCTAGATCTTCTTTGGTCGGTTGAGGAAGAATCATTCTTGGTTGATCATGTTTCTTGGCATGTCTTTTCCTTGAAGTACTCGATGAGAAGAGACGATCACAAACGGTGCAGTGAACAGACTCACGAAGATACTCCTTACGATAAGTTGCCTCATCGATTTCTTCAATCTTTTGTCCGGGATGATGACTGTTGTAATGAGTTTTAAGTCTTGAAGGACTAGATTGGTGTTTCTTGCAAATAACACAGAAAGAATTCATGTCAACCGCACGCGATGAAGGAAAAGTTACAAATGAAAGTTGAAATGCTGTCTGAGGTACTTTCGAACAAAAGCATCGTCCCTTTTTATACGGTGAAAAGTCTTGACTACCGATTGAAAACTCTTTCCTTTAGTCATCATTTCGTTTACGACGAAAACACAGAAAGCGCCACAAGTTTCATCATCAATCGATTGATGTCCTATCCTGTTATAGTGGCAAACATCGAAACTCATGCAGAACTTTCTGATTTTAGCAACTTTTGGCTCTCCGCCAAATGAATCAAAGAAGTGGCAAACATTATCTTTAACTACGATGGCTTGCCAATGTAAACCTGCCTTATGGGATGGATCAGTATTCACAATCAATGCAAAGTTTGGTCGATTAATGTTTATCGGAAGATTATCAGAAGCAAATACACCAATAAAGTTAGGGACGTGGGACATTAAATCAGCAATCTCTAGGCTGTTCATATCCGAATGGATAAATCCTATTATCTGAGTGTCTATATCCTTTTTCATTTACAGGGTCATATTTTTTCTTCTCGAAAATTGTCCGAACAGATGTAGCTTTACGTTTAAGCGTCTTTCTCTCTGTCACAAGGGGTTCTGTAGTGGTTTCCATAACACGGTCATGAAACGATTGAAAATTAATAATCTCGCTAGCAGCAGCATCCATCACAACACCACGAAGCTTGTGAATATACGATATTTCTCCCGATTCGTTGTCCTTGAGCTCTAGGGCATATTGTTTGGGTCCTGAATATATTTCGTCAAGCAATACAATCAACAATATTAACCTCCGAAGCAGGCTTTTTGAATTTCTTTTCCTGCCGTTTCATCAGTTAATTGTCCAAGTGAATCTCCAATCATTGACGAGAAAGGATTGCTGTCTCGAGGAATAAGAGCGATCACAGAATCTCAATATATGATATAATTTCGTAACATCCTAATTTAAGACCTGTATCGTTGTAAAGTGCTTCTCCATTAGAGGCTTCGAGCATTTCATATAGACGGAGCCTAGCTGCACTCGTAATCCAGATAGCGATTGGTAAATTTCCAGACGGAGATGAATGAACTTCTTCGACAATTTTTGACCAAGAAACAAGATATTGATCAGATCCTAGTTGGACATAGTTTGTTATAGCAGGGGCCTTTAGATCCATGAGGGCTAACATGGTTACACCATCAACAATCTTGTTTTCTTTAACGAACGGATTTTGAGCATATTTTCCCCAGGACTGAATAAAGTTTATAATGGACTAAGATATTGAAATATTACCGTATTTAGAAGTAATTTGGATACACTTCGAAGAGCAGGATTATTACACACTTTGTCACGGTCGATAATTATACCCATTTCATCTCTATATTTCGCAATAAACTTGTCCTGATCCTCTCGAGTTTTTACCCAACTTGGCCACCCACTACTCTCAGTTTTGATTTTGAAGAAAGTTCGAATGTATTGTTTGAAGAGATCGCTTGAAAAGGTTTTCCAGGACCATATCTCGTGAAATTCGGTAATAACGTAACCGAGTTGAAGAGCTTTTCTGAATATACGCGTCAGTTATACAACTATATTGTTAAACTGACCGTATCTCTAAATGGGTCCAAATACCCCGGATGACCCGTTGTTCCACACTATGAAGACATGGTGGACTAGATCGAGATGCTGCACAAGATCTACATAAAGTGAATAGTAGAGTGTTGTTCATCTTAACAGCAAGCAATGGATATCTCAAGTTGTTTGGTGGAAGGATTGTGATGTATCCTAGTCCTTCATAATCGAAGCGAGTGCACGGAGTAGTAGGAAAGTTATCAGCAATAACGTCCGGTTTCCCAATAGGCAAATTCGTGTCAAACATTACCGTAGGGTACCTGATTATCTATATCATATATGGCAATTACTTTCTAATCTTACAGACTGTTAACATCGTAATAGACTATCTTGTGTGTAATGGTAGATTCTGCATACCGAGCATGAGCTTCGGTTCGACCTCCTAAAACATATTGAGTTGTGATCTTTTTCATCTTCCCCTTACCTTGCATACCGTCACGTGTAATCAAGCGTCCGTTCTGTAATCAACAATTATTCGATATCATACAACGCATATTACCTGACAAGCATGAAAGAACTCTTGCATTTCTGTATTTGACTTCAGTTCCTTTCTCGTTTCACATTCCCATTTCACATTGACATTATGTAATTTTCGTAATTGAGAAAGTCTGAACTCAGTCTGGGCACGTAATACCCCAAACGTCACGTTACAAGCCTTGTTAGTGACCTCGGGACGATAGCACTTTTTACACCCTTAATAAGTATTGTGCAAGAAAAAAAAACTATTCAAACCATGCCAGAAACACCCAAGGAATTCCCAGATGGTTCCTAGTTGTTGTCCGGGAATTGGAGGAGTCCATCCATCCACGTGATACTTGTGATTGTCGATATTGAAAGATTTTTCTCCACCATTCTCGAGATGACGTATGTGAATGCCATCTTTATGCATAACCCACTTCAACCATTTAAGTGCAATACTAAAAACTTGATTTCACTGAAAAAAAAAATGCAAATTGAACTAACTCTGATTGTTGTCGATTCATATTATAGCCATTCTCAGGAATATTCACCAGAGTTTTAGCAGGTATGTGATCGTATTTCAAAATATGTTGAGTAAAACTTGCAATGGTTGTCGCATGGGTAAGAGGGTCCCATTTAGATGCTAGAATCATTGCTTTTCGAAAAGCAAGTAGTCCTAATAGCAATATCGTAGTATCTTGTTGACAATAAGATATCAATTCCGAATCAAACTCAAATCGATATTGTGGGTCATGTGATTGGTACCAATTGAGAAAAGCCTTCTTCTTTTCAGGAGTTTTTCCATTAGGATCATAGTAATCAATATGGGGTAGTCCACATGTGGTGGTGTGAAAATTTTCCTTATGAATAAACATAAACGGAAATTCCCCCTTATCATTGCAGGTGAGCCCAAATGCTTTTTTGAATCCACCAAGAGGTACCGGAATAAGATTATACCTGCAAAGTAGGGTGTATTGATCTTTTTATTTTTGCTAGAAACTTACGAATCCCGAATCTTCATTTCACAATTTGGTGCAATCAAATTCCCACATATAATTCGATTTCCTTTTAAAATTAGGTCAACCTTTAGTTTTCTTCTCGCAAGTTCGTCGAGTAATATTAAGTGATCATATCTTCCCCCTATAGAATTTTTTTTTTAAACTTAAATCTGGCTCATGTTACCGTAATGTGCAAATAGCACTCGATCATTATGGGATGGTTGAATCAACCAATTGACGAATAGTTCCAACACATTTGGACCATCGAGATAACTTATGACCTTTTCTCGTTCAACACAAATTTCGCATGGTGCATCCTTATCCAAATCGAAGCAATTATAACATGCCTAAGAAGGTAATGAATTTTAATCTAATTGGTATTATTATGATTACTTTACGAGCTACTACACACACAACTTCATGATTGGGCAGGTAATTAAGCGTCCCATTTTCGATTTCGCTCTGCATACACTCAAAGTCAAAAACTAGGATTTTTAGAAATTCCTGTTCCTCCAATTTTTGGCGTCTCTTCGCTTTGCTCGGAGTGCGGGTGTAGCAAACGTGAAGTAAACTACGTTCACAATGCCTACTACACTTTTGACAATATGTAGTTTCTCCACAGACGTGATCCTGCAACAACAAATGCGATAGAAAAAAAAAACAACAATAACTTCTTACCTCTCCCCTTAAATGACGCTTATTATACATTTGCCCACAGTCGACACACTGACAGATGATACCACATCGTTTGCTTCTACCGGATTCAGAACGAAGGTGAGATTGATAACATGAGTGAGATAAAAAGGAAAGACCACAGTCATTACAATGTAATAAAGTATTTGAAGAATCGGGATTACAAATAATCGAAGCGCGCCCACAAGATTTGCACATCCATGGGCAATTGTGGCTCAATTTTCGAGCTACTATCAGGTTGCAATCAAAACAATAATATCTGTTTGGAAAAATAGATGAAATAAAATACAGTGGTTGATAGGAGTGATCATTTTTTAAAACAACTACATTCCGAAAGGAAGGGTGACCTCCGGCAAAAACAATACAATAGTTATCGTCTATTTTCTCAAATACATGAATACGATATTGTCCAGTACCAAACTTTTCGTTTAAATAATGTTGTAATATATCACGCCTGTCACGAAAGAATCGAGCTGAAAGTGGGCATGGGGCCAAAATCGTAAAATTAGTTAGCATCAGTTTCGGTCACCTCTGGGCATG
>LS484752.1:2515-12615 GCA_900490705.1 Pristionchus arcanus | reverse complement strand
TCGTTTTTTCTTCTCTAATCGTCTTCTAAAAATCAAAAGAATGAATAACGAGAGGAGCAGCATCGTACGTTGACGGGAAGTGCTTAATTCACCTATCACAGTCCATTCTTTATCAATTTTTATCGATTTAAAGTTGTCAGATCCAGCTGCTCCACGGGTCATTTGTAAAGGCTGCTGAGACCTATCCATAGCGCTATTGAACGACCGATTTGGTTAAGTATTCAAAGTGTCGTCCCTCTGCGCAGGTTTTGTGCGATTCCCTGTCCTCTCAAAGTGGGCGGGGCTTGCCGTCTCTACCTATGGGACCTTTCTATTTTCATGATACGCTGGGACCTTTCTATCCTGGGACCTTTCTTTCATTTTTGGAACCTTTCTTTCATTTTTGGGACCTCTCTTTCATTTTTGGGACCTTTCTATTTTCTTCGGACCCGTCTTCTACTACAGAGCCCAAAAAACGTCCAAATGCCAAAAAATCGCTAAATTTGATCGTTCATTTCTGATACAAAAACGGTTAGTCGATGACAGTTGTCGCTGCTTTCCTACCATTTCGCCACCTCAAAACCGATAGAAATCGATCGACCAAAATAGGCGCCGTTCTCGAACCGATTTCAAGTGAAATTCTGCTGAGTCATCCCTGTTTTCCGCTCAAATTTTGAACGAATTCGTTCAAATTCCAGCTGAGCAATCGCATGAGGCGCCACCCTCTCACGGTCCATTGCATTGATCCGAACTATGTGTGTTCGTTTGGCTGGTGACCAATCGACTGACTGGGCCGATTCAGAGATATCTTTCGACGAAATGTTGACAATCATTACCACACTTTTGGCCTCTGAAGGATCAATAGAGTTCGAAATTTGTGCTGCCGTCTCATTCTCACGCCCCTCACGGTTGGCCGACCAGGAACAACGCATTTATCCTTTCCAAACAGACTTAGGAACTCCTCGGATACCTAATGAAAGATACCATCTCCGGCTGAGAGATGGTATTATGAGATAGCGGGGGCCTCCTGTTGTGTCTGACTCTCTTCGTTTCGCGCGCTCTCTCGGTCACTCTGACCTGTGAGAAGACAGATTCGGGCCCCTGGGATGAAAGAAATCGCGCGAATGGGTTAGAGGAAAGGTCATTGCAGGGCGCGCTAGGGCTAGGCGAATCGCAAACTGATTTTTACCGCGATCTATCAATTGTTATCCAATTCATGACCATCAATTGCTCCCAAAGTTCTGATAGAGTCACTGTTATTCTCCTATTTTTCGATCAGTAATCGATGATACAGATGTTTTTCTAGGTGACATGAGGAATGCTGTACACACACAAAGATTTCCCCAACTGTCCGGAACTCTCGATTGGCAATGTTTTCCGCCATTATCACACTACCTTCTCTCAGTTAATCAGTAGTGTAAGGGAGGGGGAGAAGAGGGTACGATGGCGCCCTTTATTTATTTATTTTATTTTTAAGCGCTAATTCCGCATGGAATTCACACCAGAGTAAGTTGGTCCCTCCCTAACACTCTCCTTCCCTTCTCCTTCTAAGTAGCAGTTGGCGTGGGGTTGGATACGGAGACGGTCAGTGAGAGACCAACTTAATGAAATGTTAATTCATACGGAATTGGTGCATACAACAAAGAACAACGATAATTTTGCATGCTTAAAATTCAAGAAATCTCGCAGGGACCACGTCGGCAAATTTTTTTTTACCACATCGGCAAAAAGGGCCGCGAAAAACGCATTTGACCTATGACGGCATTCCTACACTCTTACAGAAAGTCTGTGTTATGACGTTACCATGCTATTTCCTCTTCCTTTTCAGCTATTTATCCCTAGCAAATCCGCGATAATCTCTGAATATAGCACAAATACTCTCCTTTTCCGCCCCGGTTCAATCAATTTCGATTCGATTTCTTCGCTCAATCGTTGCTGATAAATACGTTGAACTGCGACAGGAAACTTCTTACTACTACTTTCTTCTTTCCTCCCTGCTCTCTCGAAACATTTGATACGAAAGATGGGGAAAGCAATGAAAACAAGTTCGATTGACTCCCTCAAGAGTCGGAAGAGGTTAGAGAAAGGCGAGAGAGCATGGAAAAGGGAGAGAGTTAGACGAGAAAACTTCGCCTCAAGGTAAATTCGACGCAACAAAGCAGATTACAATCGCCTTCTTACCTACTGTTTGCTGCGAACTGCACTGAGATCAAAGATCAATTAACTCGTAGACCCCAAAATCAATCGCATCAGAAGGAAAAAATCTATCTTTCATGTAGCTCCCACTAAATGACACCATTACCTTTTTTCAAACTGATTCATCGAACGACGTATCGATTGAATCAACATCAAAGCCTCTACAATGGTCATAAACTGCCTCGCTCACTGACCTCCACCTTTTTGCGTAAAGAAATCGTTACTTCCGCTGTCGTTTTTTCGACAGCGGCGCTATTTTACTGACTTCTTGGCGCGAATTCAAATTTGAATATTTTTGAATAACCAACCCCGGAGCACAGGTGCAGATCTGGCCGTTGAAGAGCTGGTTGGCGGAGCAGACGGGCTGCGTGCCTGCAGCTGCAGCATCCTGGGCTGCAGCCAGGGAGACGAGGGCGGCGACCGAGAGGAAGACGAGCATCTAATAATATATTTTATTTATTTGTTTCAATAATACTGTTTCTGCGTCTGCACGACTCGCGAGAAGGGTGGAGTGAAGGCTACTAACAGGGTCATTCGATGATGGTATGTAGCAAAATTACACATTTACTGGAAACAAATGCACAATTATAGTTGATCAATGAAAGTGTGTTTCACTGATTGCGGAAAAGCAATAGATTCAAGTGGGTTTGGTAATTGTCGCAATTGTTGTGCAATATAATAACTAAAAAATGGAGATAACTATTGAAGAAATGTCTAATTGAAACGACGTGACGAAAGATGAGATTGAGATCCAAATATAGGTGATGACTAGCAAAGCGAAAGTGCGAGAAGCTTCTCGGGTCACCGCGAGATGGGTTCAAGAGATAAGACGAGTGATATGATATCCCCCCTCTCGATAGGTGTCAAGGTGGACAGGGGGCAACAGCGGCGCCAAACGAGAATGGAGAAGGGGTGAAGGGGGGAGGAATGAGGGAGGGTGAGGGGGCGGGGCTTAGTTAGATCGCGCACTCTGCCGATCGCGTCCCTTTTCAGCGAGAGCCGAGAGTTGGGAGGGAATTGTTTTGAGCCGAAACAGAAAGAAGAGAAAAGAAGAGCAACACAGCCTATTTTTATGTAGCAATTTCGCCCGTCATTTATGGATATCAGATACGATCGGAGGAAATTGTCCATGTGTTGGGAAATTTTTAGAATACTGACTTGAGACAGTGGGAAGTGTGTTTCAGGTGAACGACTACATCATTTTCAGAAATACTTTATTAGCGCCGAAATAAATACACCAAAATTGTCACGGGAGGCAATGAACAATGTGTGAGAAAGACCAACGTGGTTTGCGTGCATACAAATCTCCTAAAATCGAGAAGCGAAAATCACCTAATTTACAGAAAACGAGTGGTTAGAATGTGGAAGCCCGCATTTTCATGAGAGAAGAGAATCGGATCGGTGGCTAGACGGGGGAGTAATTAAATGATTTAATTTACAAATAAAAACAAGTGAAAACATGCGAAGTAAAGCTGTCGAAACGCGCGCACTCGGAGTGGGTGAGGGGTAACTAGCGAGGGGATTGGAGGGGGTTCTATCGGGATTGGTGATCTTTGATCTTTGATCTCTGATCTTTTATTGCCTCATCGTTCGGAAGTCTTCGATGTCGTCGCCCATGGGCGCCGGAGGCACGTTCGTGCAGAATCTGTAATAATTAAATTTTTCATTGTTTTTCAAATTTTTCCACATTTTTTTTGTACATGAGCAATGCTCTCGGCTATTTATTATGCCTTCTATCTCTTCAGTCCGAGAAACAAGGGATTGTGAAATGACAGTGACAGACGATCCATCCGATTCCTGATATGTTTCAGAAGGATTCCAAATGTGTCAGTTGATTTGAGGTTTGATAAACAGAGGTTTCGCTATCGTAAAACATACGAAAAAATCAAAGAACATTCTCTCGATGCTATACGGTTCAAAAATATCGTCGACCTATATGGAAACTATCAAGTCACGAATAGCTTACTCGCACTTCAACGCGCGCTATGTCTGCATGAACTCTAATTGCTCAAACCAATTCGAAACTAACCAATTCGAAACTCGAGTTGTGCCTGCATGAACATTGACTGTTCAGTCCTCACCTGACCAACTCGAAACTACAGTCTAGTCCCGATTTTCTGATATCGAAATTACTCACTTGCACGTCAACGCGCACTGCATCTGCATGAACACGGACTGTTCGGCGCAGACGTTAGGCGCATTATCGATCCAGAACGCGCACGAGATGCGCATGTCCCTGAAAAGGTGTTGTTGTTGTTGTTGTTGTTATTGTTGTTTTTATTTTCCTTACTTGCAGTCCGGATCGTAGGGCACCGTCGGCTCCGTCACGCGCATCTTCACGGGCGTCGGCATGGGCGGGGGAGGCACCTGCAATTCGAAACTAGACTCTAGTTACGACTGGATGGATTGCCTGCTGCTGACAATGAGTGGGAGCTATGTGAGAGGTGGGGTTTTGCTCAATTAGATTCAAAGAGGGGATACGTTTCAGAAACACCTCATATTTAGTTGAATCGGATCTGGAATAATTATCCCAACGCATTTATTGAAATAAAAAAATATCAACTGTCATGTTAAAGGAAGGAGAGGTGATTGTATTAAAGTGGTCAAGATTAACGCCTCTCTAGTTTAATTACAATACTGTGAATTGGTTGGTTAACACTAAAAAACACGACACATCAGACTATTACTATGATAGTTATTATATTTTCTCTGGCCAACTCGAGACTACACTCTAGTCACGACACCTCGTTCGGCCTCCGTTCCACGTGAAGTGTCGACACTCGATTGTGGGTACGATAGTAGGCCTTGTCAGCGAGCGTTGAGCGGAGCTCGGGATGGCTCTGAATGGGAGGATGGTTAGGGAAGGGATTACAGAGATCAAAGATCAAGCGATAGCGGGAAACTGAGAACATAGCAACGGTAGCAGCACACAATCATTGAGGCGGCAAGCAATTACAGGAATCAAGCATGTATTTAGCAGCGTAATCATGCATTATTTTTTTGAAACATTTCCATTGTTGATTCAATCACACATCACACAATGTTTCCATGCGGTGAATTCATGATGCAATTGCGTTAAGAATTTCAGTTGAGAACACTCCACACATTATCAGCAAGTTTCGATGGTTTGATAATTATAATCTGCAGCAATCGATAACCATCCAAACAATCACAAATGGCATAGGCTTCCGAATACTCCGGCAGCGAATTTGTCGTTGATGTTGGGATTAGAAATCAGCAGTACCGAAAGCTTTCATGAAGCACATGTAATCAGTCAGAAGCGTTGTCATGCAGCAGAAGCTTCACACATAGCATGCATGCAGCGTACCGTGAAGATGGTCGAGTAGATGGTTGCTCAAGCATGCAAGCAAACTGCAGCAACCAAAACAAGCATGCAGCAACTGTAGCTCATGCAGCAATACCAGCAAGCTATCATTCACCATGCATGCAGCGTACCGTGAAGATGGTCGAGTAGATAGGCGGGGCCTGCGGGGGCCTCTTGGTGTGTCTTTTCACCGCCCACCACTCGTCGAAGAAGGCCGATGCGGGTTTCTCGATGACTTCCTCCTCCTCATCCTCATCCTCATCTTCGGAATCCTCCTCCACCTTTGTCGATGAGGTCGTCGATGTTGAGGTTAGAGGCGAGGCGGTCTGCAACACGGGAGCCGCTAGCCAACTCGAGACTAGAGTCTAGTTACGAATTATGTTATTCTACGCTGTAAACACTAGTTATGAATCTATTAAACTGTAAGGCGAGCCACGAACACGTCTACACACGATTTTCTAATTGATTAGGATATTGTTTTTACTATCACGATAAATCTGATTTAGTACTAGAAAGGCGCGGTTGGCTTATGCTTCACATTGCTGGCATTAGGCTGAATTATATGACAACTTCAATTGTTGATGTCCTTATTGGAAAAAACACATCAATCGCGCTGCACTCAGTCTAGCTTCTATACGTCACAAACGGTAGCCGTGTTACAGTACTCTAGCTCGCTGTTACCGTAATCCGCTAAGTTACCGTAGTCAGTCGGCGCAGCTTCGGTTTGTAGGTCAGCCAGGGTCGCCGCCGGGTCGGTACCACGGGCATCTTCGTGGTCTGCGGTCTGCTTGGCACGGTTACGGTAGCGGCGCCACTCCGCACGGTTACGGTAGTTGTGGTAGTCGGAGGCCGTGGCGGGGTTACGGTAGTGGTAGTTGTGGTAGTTGTGGTAGTCTCGGTTACGGTAGTTGCACCACTCGTCCTTGGCGTAGTGGTTGTGGTGGTACTCACAGGGGTGCTGGGGCGTGGTGTGGTCGTCGTGGATACGGTGGTCGGAAGGGCGGTGGTCGTGGTGGTCGGCCGATGAGTGGTAAACGTTGTCGTCGAGGTGGTGCGGGCGCGCGCTCGGGCGGCCTGCTGCTCGCGATCTGCAAAGGGTTACGGTAGGTGCACCAATGCAGTCGATCGAGAACTGGTTTTATAATTACAGATGGATTTCTGGCGAGCCGCTGCGCTCATAGCGTCCTTGTTCGAGCGATGCGCGAGCATTGCGTTGGTCACCTGTAATGGTCTTTGATCTTCGATCTTTATAAGTAAGCTCGTTCATCAAGGGACTTGAGTACTTTGGGAGATTACTCAGTGTTTGTTCTTTGTTGACCTTTAAACTATTGCGCTATAAATAATTCTCTAATTTCCAGACGTCGCTATTCTTGCCAGCTGTCGCACGATTTGAGTGAAATCAAGAGATCAAAAATCAAAGATCAAACCTCCTTGACGGCTTCCACGGTCTCCACTCCCAGAGGAATGAGCTCGCGCCGGTTGAGGATGAAGCCGTGCGATACTGCAAGAGATAATTTTATGGTTTTTATTTCACGTTCGAGTCTCCCTCTCATTGTTCAGGTAATCCATCTTCAAAGAAAATGCGTCGATGAAACATAACTAACACGTGAAATAGGCCACCACACATGTCAACACAGTTATTATTAAATTGCTACAACTTTTGCCGTGAACTAGCGTTCATCCGTATCCTGTTATTGACATTCAGTGTATGATTCAGCATAAAAATCCCAAACCCATCAGGAACACGCAATTGGTCATATTTAATCAGCACAGGCAATCGTGGTATGAAGATACCCTGTTCATTCTCAAAAATTTCGGATATCGTTTCGAAATTGAAAGGCGCCATCATATTCCGGCCGCAGTTCCATGGTGAAAACATTTTGATCTTATCTTGCCACTATATTTCAATCATTCTAATAGAATGACAATCAAGTCCGGAAAGGAACCGCTTCCTATCAGGGTACTTTTTCGAAGTTTTCGAATCAGGACTAACCATCATCCTCCGGCCGCAGTTCCATCAGAAAGACGTACTTGATCTTCATCTGATCCTTCGCCCAGTCGTCTGAGCCGCCCGAGGCGGGGGCTGAAGAGGGAAATGTAGCGAATTAATATTAATTTTCGATTTTACGGATAGCTTTTAATTATTTTTTTTCAGTGTTTCGCATACGTTTCACGGATCTTTCATCATTGTGATCATTCTTGATTCAACAATCTTGCTTCCGGTTAGATTTAAAAATTACGAACAGAACAGTACTCACACATAATTTCGGCTCCCATTCTGACGTATTACATCTATTTCATTAAAGTTTGATCAAGCAACTCCTCCTCGCTGGTTACATTTCATCTTCTCCAACTATTTTCGGGGAATGAAAGGTGCATAAACCTACTCACACATAATGTCCGCTCCGGTTCCGACCTGATACTTCGTTCCGAACTTGGCCGCGAGACGGCCGGTCGCTTTCATAGCAGTGAGACGCTGCAATGATGCTGATATTTAGATAAACTTTAGATAAATCTCCTAGGTATTACAGCGAAAACCTGTTTGCGAATAGAGGAAACAGAAAGAAACTGATATGAAAATGATCAGATGTCTTTACTTGCCCTCTCACAAGTTCTATTTGCCGACTCTGTCCAAATTCACGAGAAAAGTTCAACATACATAATGCGCACATCTAATCTCCATTCGAATACGATATTTACAAAATATGAATGTTTTCCTCACCAGATCCGCAATATCCTCCGGTACAGTATTGGTCGCGTGCGAGTACGGGTGGATGAAGAGCTGGCCGTAGGTATGCAGGGTGAGGTAGGCGCCTGATAACAAATTTGATTATTTTGCTTTTGATAACAAAAGTACAGTTTTAGTTTCCAATTTTTGAGTGATGCTGACAGTGGAAAAATTGATCATTCGCAACGCTCATCGCTCATTGACGAAACTAACAATAAGAAAGTGTACAATGAATACAAAATAAAATACACACCAATCTTTCCTCGCATTTCTGACGAGCGGAAGAAGTCCTCGACGGCACTGAAAATATTTTATCTCTAAACTTAAAAAAATATTTTGGGGAAGCTGAATTCGATCGATAATCAATATTTTGTGTAGCCCTACAATTACATCGTCTCCCAGAAACATACTCAAAATAAGACTTTTTCATTAAACATTTGAAGAAAAAACTACTGAATGTGTGGGCTGAGAATATCTCCTCATTTAAATGCCCTCGATCTGTTGGACTGTCGAGAGAGCAATGCGAAATGATACAGACAACTACTCACCGACTCTCCGGCTCCGAGAATGCAGATGAACCGGCATAGATGTTCGAGCACGGTTCGGCGGAGGATCCCGTCTCTGGAAGGAGGTGATTGATGATCTTTGATCTCGACAAAACTTCAATTTACGTTTTTGTTCACCAGTTACAGCGGTTCGGCTTGATGAACCCCTGAGAGGCGCAAAATTGTAGAGAACGTGCTCCGAAGTTCGCTGTTTGATTCGACTTCCATGATGCCAAAAAATTGGAGAATGTTGAACTAACCGGCCCAGTGGAAGTCAAAGTTCCTGTTCAGGTCCACCCCTCCGCAGCATCTCTCTCCTCCCCAGAGAGAGCGAGTGCACCGTTCCGGAGAGCGATTCTTGCGCCAGAGACGAACCTGCGAAATGGTTTTGTCTGAATCTGCAGCTTTCCCTGATTATTATTCACCCATTTATCCTGTGATTGTTCTATGGGACCAAAAATAGAGAAATTCCGTGGTAGGAACCTGGAAGGCTCACCATTTATCAGTTTGGTTGTCCTTTCGGAATTCCAATGAATAGCTCTCATTTTCATTTTTTAAAATTCCTACAGTTTAAAGATCAAAGAGCAGGATCTCAATTCATGGACCATGACCAAAATCTACGATTCAACAACCAAAGATCAAAGACCAACTAACCGCGGGGGCGGGCGAGCTCCTCGTGAACTCGTACCCGTCCGGATTCAGACAGGGCACTATGAAGAAATTGGCATCGTTTATCTTAATTTATCTCTAATTAAATGAATATTAAATTATTTTCGAAATGCTGATCTGAAACTAAAGTTTTCCGAATACGTTTCAGCCGGTCGATAATTAAAGAGCGGTGCGAAGTATTCAGTCATGGTCGAATCGATCGTAAAAAAAAGAAATTAAAAAAATTGAAATTAAAAAAATTTATAAATTCATACCTGTCGCGTAATTTCCGGATCGACACCGTAGTTCGCGACGAGCTGAAATAAGTATCATCACTAAATTTCAAGAAGTAAAAGTAGGGGCCACAACTCAGATTACCGATTTCTCACCATTACCCCAAACGTGTATGCAAACTATCCCTCGTGGTCCCAATAACATCATCCTTTTTACCGTTTGTCGATATCTTGTCTCTGAGCGGTGCTACAGCCGGAGAAGTACGCGCGCAACTCACTGGGGAAGAGGGGAGAGAGGCGAGACGAGAGGGAAAGGGGGCGGAGCCTCATTTGCGTGTGTCTCTCTCCCTCCCCCCGCCCTCTCGCTCGCCTCTCCCCGCGCATCTACCAACAGAAAACACAAGCCAGGGAGCAATGCTAAAATTCTAATTTTTTTTCTAAAATTC
>LS484751.1:117401-213370 GCA_900490705.1 Pristionchus arcanus | reverse complement strand
GGCGGCCGAAGGCTATGCCCAAATTTTGAATTGTGCCACATGAATCTGTGAAACTAGATTATCGATTGTTCTCTGGATTACGGTATCTCCATTCATCCATTGCAGAGCCTTCCCGCTGCTCTTCCCTTCTTTGCGAAGAGCATTCTTCCTCGCTCGAAGCGAGATGAGGGGAAAGTGAGTGTGAAATATTTTTTATGCTTTCAATTACATTTTCTCAATGGAATTTTTCGATAGGGCGGCCGAAGGCTATGCCCAAATTTTGAATTGTTCCATTGAAATTTTTAAATGTAGTTCGGTCTGCTGGATTACGGTATCTAAATTCATCCTTTGCAGAACTTCCTCTCCACTCTTCCCTTCTCAGCGAACAGAATTCTGCACCACACGAACGAGATGTCGAAGAAAGAAGATTGCAGAGTGAGTGCAACTATTTTACAACTTGTTAATCGCTTTATTTCAGTGGCAGTTTTCAATAGGTCCGCCGGAGGCTATGCCCAAATTTTGAATTGTGCCCCATAAATTAAGAATCTAGATTATCGATTTATCTCAGGATTACGGTATCTAAATGTATCTGTTGCAGAACTCGCTCGCCACTCTTGTCTTCTCGGCGAAAGGGATTCTACCTCGCTCGATTGAGATGTCGAAGAGAGACGACTGCAAAGTAAGTTAAATTATTTTAATCACATTATTTCAGCGGTATATTCCGATATGTCCGCCGGAGGCTATGCCCAAATTTTGAATTCTGTCTTATAAATTTTGAATCTAGATTATCGATTGATTACGGTATCTAAATTCGTCCGTTGCAGGGCTTCCTCTCCACTCTTCCCTTCTAGGCGAACAGCATTCTGCACCGCTCGAATGAGATGACGAAGAGGGGCGACTTCAAAGTGAGTGCAACTATTTTACAACTTCTTAATCGCATTATTTCAGTGGCACTTTTCCATAGGTCCGCCGAAGGCTATGCCCAAATTTTGAATTGTTCCATTGAAATTTTTAAATGTAGTTTGGTCTGCTGGATTACGGTATCTAAATTCATCCTTTGCAGAACTTCCTCTCCACTCTTCCCTTCTCGGCGAACAGAATTCTGCACCACTCGAACGAGATGACGAAGAAAGAAGATTGCAGAGTGAGTGCAACTATTTTACAACTTCTTAATCGCATTATTTCAGTGGCACTTTTCAATAGGGCGGCCGAAGGCTATGCCCAAATTTTGAATTGTGCCACTGAAATTTTTAAATGTAGATTATTGATTGGTCTGCAGGATTACGGTATCTAAATTCATCCTTTGCAGAGCTTCCTCGCCACTCTTCCTTCCGCTGCGAACGGAATGCAGCCCGCTCGGATGACACGTCGAAGAGGACCGATTGCAGAGTGAGTATAAACATATTTAATCGCATTATTTCATTGGCACTTTTCAATAGGGCGGCCGAAGGCTATGCCCAAATTTTGAATTGTGCCACTGAAATTTTTAAATGTAGATTATTGATTGGTCTGCAGGATTACGGTATCTAAATTCATCCTTTGCAGAGCTTCCTCGCCACTCTTCCTTCCGCTGCGAACGGAATGCAGCCCGCTCGGATGACACGTCGAAGAGGACCGATTGCAGAGTGAGTATAAACATATTTAATCGCATTATTTCATTGGCACTTTTCAATAGGGCGGCCGAAGGCTATGCCCAAATTTTGAATTGTGCCACTGAAATTTTTAAATGTAGATTATTGATTGGTCTGCAGGATTACGGTATCTAAATTCATCCTTTGCAGAGCTTCCTCGCCACTCTTCCTTCCGCTGCGAACGGAATGCAGCCCGCTCGGATGACACGTCGAAGAGGACCGATTGCAGAGTGAGTATAAACATATTTAATCGCATTATTTCATTGGCACTTTTCAATAGGGCGGCCGAAGGCTATGCCCAAATTTTGAATTGTGCCACTGAAATTTTTAAATGTAGATTATTGATTGGTCTGCAGGATTACGGTATCTAAATTCATCCTTTGCAGAGCTTCCTCGCCACTCTTCCTTCCGCTGCGAACGGAATGCAGCCCGCTCGGATGACACGTCGAAGAGGACCGATTGCAGAGTGAGTATAAACATATTTAATCGCATTATTTCATTGGCACTTTTCAATAGGGCGGCCGAAGGCTATGCCCAAATTTTGAATTGTGCCACTGAAATTTTTAAATGTAGATTATTGATTGGTCTGCAGGATTACGGTATCTAAATTCATCCTTTGCAGAGCTTCCTCGCCACTCTTCCTTCCGCTGCGAACGGAATGCAGCCCGCTCGGATGACACGTCGAAGAGGACCGATTGCAGAGTGAGTATAAACATATTTAATCGCATTATTTCATTGGCACTTTTCAATAGGGCGGCCGAAGGCTATGCCCAAATTTTGAATTGTGCCACTGAAATTTTTAAATGTAGATTATTGATTGGTCTGCAGGATTACGGTATCTAAATTCATCCTTTGCAGAGCTTCCTCGCCACTCTTCCTTCCGCTGCGAACGGAATGCAGCCCGCTCGGATGACACGTCGAAGAGGACCGATTGCAGAGTGAGTATAAACATATTTAATCGCATTATTTCATTGGCACTTTTCAATAGGGCGGCCGAAGGCTATGCCCAAATTTTGAATTGTGCCACTGAAATTTTTAAATGTAGATTATTGATTGGTCTGCAGGATTACGGTATCTAAATTCATCCTTTGCAGAGCTTCCTCGCCACTCTTCCTTCCGCTGCGAACGGAATGCAGCCCGCTCGGATGACACGTCGAAGAGGACCGATTGCAGAGTGAGTATAAACATATTTAATCGCATTATTTCATTGGCACTTTTCAATAGGGCGGCCGAAGGCTATGCCCAAATTTTGAATTGTGCCACTGAAATTTTTAAATGTAGATTATTGATTGGTCTGCAGGATTACGGTATCTAAATTCATCCTTTGCAGAGCTTCCTCGCCACTCTTCCTTCCGCTGCGAACGGAATGCAGCCCGCTCGGATGACACGTCGAAGAGGACCGATTGCAGAGTGAGTATAAACATATTTAATCGCATTATTTCATTGGCACTTTTCAATAGGGCGGCCGAAGGCTATGCCCAAATTTTGAATTGTGCCACTGAAATTTTTAAATGTAGATTATTGATTGGTCTGCAGGATTACGGTATCTAAATTCATCCTTTGCAGAGCTTCCTCGCCACTCTTCCTTCCGCTGCGAACGGAATGCAGCCCGCTCGGATGACACGTCGAAGAGGACCGATTGCAGAGTGAGTATAAACATATTTAATCGCATTATTTCATTGGCACTTTTCAATAGGGCGGCCGAAGGCTATGCCCAAATTTTGAATTGTGCCACTGAAATTTTTAAATGTAGATTATTGATTGGTCTGCAGGATTACGGTATCTAAATTCATCCTTTGCAGAGCTTCCTCGCCACTCTTCCTTCCGCTGCGAACGGAATGCAGCCCGCTCGGATGACACGTCGAAGAGGACCGATTGCAGAGTGAGTATAAACATATTTAATCGCATTATTTCATTGGCACTTTTCAATAGGGCGGCCGAAGGCTATGCCCAAATTTTGAATTGTGCCACTGAAATTTTTAAATGTAGATTATTGATTGGTCTGCAGGATTACGGTATCTAAATTCATCCTTTGCAGAGCTTCCTCGCCACTCTTCCTTCCGCTGCGAACGGAATGCAGCCCGCTCGGATGACACGTCGAAGAGGACCGATTGCAGAGTGAGTATAAACATATTTAATCGCATTATTTCATTGGCACTTTTCAATAGGGCGGCCGAAGGCTATGCCCAAATTTTGAATTGTGCCACTGAAATTTTTAAATGTAGATTATTGATTGGTCTGCAGGATTACGGTATCTAAATTCATCCTTTGCAGAGCTTCCTCGCCACTCCTTTGTTCTTTTTTTGAATTGTGTCTCATGAATTTGTGAAACTAGATTATCGATTGTTCTCTGGATTACGGTATCTCCATTCATCCATTGCAGAGCCTTCTCGCTGCTCTTCCCTTCTTTGCGAAGAGCATTCTTCCTCGCTCGAAGGAGATGGCGAAGCGAGATGAGGAGAAAGTGAGTGTGAAATATTGTTTATGCTTTCAATTACATTTTCTCAATGGCATTTTTCGATAGGGCGGCCGAAGGCTATGCCCAAATTTTGAATTGTGCCACATGAATTTGTGAAACTAGATTATCGATTGTTCTCTGGATTACGGTGGCTACAGCAGTACTTTCCAGAGCCCTCCCGCTGCTCTTCTCTTCTCTGCGAAAGGGATGCTGCCCTGCTCGGATGACACGTCGAAGAGAAAGGAGTGCAAAGTGAGTAAAAATATTTTGCAACTTCCTAATCGCATTATTCCAGCGCCGTTTTTCAATAGGTCCGCCGAAGGCTATGCCCAAATTTTGAATTGTGCCCCATAAATTTAGAATCTAGATTATCGATTTATCTCAGGATTACGGTATCTAAATGTATCCGTTGCAGAACTCGCTCGCCACTCTTCTCTTCTCGGCGAAAGGGATTCTACCTCGCTCGATTGAGATGTCGAACAGAGACGACTACAAAGTAAGTTAAATTAGTTTAATCGCATTATTTCAGCGGTATTTTTTCAAATTTTTAAATTCCCTTCGCTGAGGACGGAGGAGTGGTGAGGAAGCTCTGCAAAGGATGAATTTAGATACCGTAATCCTCCAGACCAATCAATAATCTACATAAAATCAAGACCCCGCTCACTATTTGCTGATTGGCTGATTGGTAATCAATAACGAACAACCACAGCACAGACCACGGCTCTGCTGACGACCGCGACTCAACCACTGCCGCAAATTCAAAATTCCAATTTGTAAAACATATTCCCTCCATTTTACCGCGCGTGTTCGATATATACTGACACCACTTATACTGTAAGTTGTTGTCAACCGTAAATCATGTCTTGAAATTCCGTGGGAAATAGAAATTAGAAAAAATATAATAGTCAGTTTATGATCGTCGCTCTATTCGCGTTTACTGATTACGGTAATCGTCGATTTCGTTTCCATTGTGCTTCTGGCGTTTTGCTTCGAATTTATCGCTAATAGAGCCTGTTTTTTCGGCGATACAATGAGTTCTCGAGCGGAGGAGCACGCTCGGAAGCGAGCTCTGCGTTAGCGACTGTTCGAGATGAAGACGGGCGAGGAGGAGAAGTCGTGGCGGCAAAGTGAGTCCTTATTAGCCACACCAAGTCAAAAGGGCGAAGAAAGCTCATTTGCGTGGCACGAACACTTTCGACTCAAATCCACTCTCTCACTTTGGCGACTCTCGAGACACCGAGTCGGTCGGTGGAGATCCTCTAGAAACTCCCATTTTTCTGCTCCTTTTCTCTCATTCAAATGGTGAAACATATTGCGAAACCTGCTTCTACCGACTGACGAATTACGCAGACCAAGGAATGATTTATATACTGAGTGAAACATAGTTGTGTTCAATTTAAATTTTCCCAAAAACGACTGTTATCAGCTCTCTACGAATAATAACTTACTTAGAGTTAAGATATCGAGTTTAAATTTAGTTACGGATGCTAAAACTGCCCGAAAATGGCTAAAAGCGACTATTTTCCGCACGTCACGGCAATGATATCCATTCCTAGATAAGATAGCACATTCGCATTTTCACAGATCGTTAGGCAAACCCCTTGCCCACAAATGATCCACGGCCGAATTTCAAATTTCGACCTAGTTCATGAACAGCATGTGCAAAAGCACGTAAAAACAGCTGAAAATGGCTAAAAGCGACTATTTTCCGCACGTCACGGCAATGATATCCATTCCTAGATAAGATAGCACATTCGCATTTTCACAGATCGTTAGGCAAACCCCTTGCCCACAAATGATCCACGGCCGAATTTCAAATTTCGACCTAGTTCATGAACAGCATGTGCAAAAGCACGTAAAAACAGCTGAAAATGGCTAAAAGCGACTATTTTCCGCACGTCACGGCAATGATATCCATTCCTAGATAAGATAGCACATTCGCATTTTCACAGATCGTTAGGCAAACCCCTTGCCCACAAATGATCCACGGCCGAATTTCAAATTTCGACCTAGTTCATGAACAGCATGTGCAAAAGCACGTAAAAACAGCTGAAAATGGCTAAAAGCGACTATTTTCCGCACGTCACGGCAATGATATCCATTCCTAGATAAGATAGCACATTCGCATTTTCACAGATCGTTAGGCAAACCCCTTGCCCACAAATGATCCACGGCCGAATTTCAAATTTCGACCTAGTTCATGAACAGCATGTGCAAAAGCACGTAAAAACAGCTGAAAATGGCTAAAAGCGACTATTTTCCGCACGTCACGGCAATGATATCCATTCCTAGATAAGATAGCACATTCGCATTTTCACAGATCGTTAGGCAAACCCCTTGCCCACAAATGATCCACGGCCGAATTTCAAATTTCGACCTAGTTCATGAACAGCATGTGCAAAAGCACGTAAAAACAGCTGAAAATGGCTAAAAGCGACTATTTTCCGCACGTCACGGCAATGATATCCATTCCTAGATAAGATAGCACATTCGCATTTTCACAGATCGTTAGGCAAACCCCTTGCCCACAAATGATCCACGGCCGAATTTCAAATTTCGACCTAGTTCATGAACAGCATGTGCAAAAGCACGTAAAAACAGCTGAAAATGGCTAAAAGCGACTATTTTCCGCACGTCACGGCAATGATATCCATTCCTAGATAAGATAGCACATTCGCATTTTCACAGATCGTTAGGCAAACCCCTTGCCCACAAATGATCCACGGCCGAATTTCAAATTTCGACCTAGTTCATGAACAGCATGTGCAAAAGCACGTAAAAACAGCTGAAAATGGCTAAAAGCGACTATTTTCCGCACGTCACGGCAATGATATCCATTCCTAGATAAGATAGCACATTCGCATTTTCACAGATCGTTAGGCAAACCCCTTGCCCACAAATGATCCACGGCCGAATTTCAAGTTTGAATATATATATATATATATATATATACCTGTACCAGCTCGTTGTGCACCGCGCCGGGTTTGGGAGAGGGGAGGAGCGGTTAGGGAGGCGCTCTCGGGGTAGGAGAGTTCGCGTTCCATTCGTCTGCGAGGTGGAGGATCCAGGTACGATAGGAAGAGGGATTACGTCTCGGGTCTATGGTAGCTACCGTTTTCTTGTTCGTGTTAGTGTGTAGAGGGATTTATTGAGATCGAAGCACGAGAAAAGTACTGTTTTGTTCAAATATCAATAATTGAAAGAGTCCCGGCGAGTCGCGGATGCGTAGAATACTCATGAAGGTAGATTTTTTTGCCTAGCGATGCAGACTATGAAGAAATAAACTTCCCTTATTACTTTTACTATTTAAATCCTAGTTGCGGGTCGCCCCAGAGTTAGGTAGCTTCAGTAACCCTACGATAACAGTATGCTCCCGAATACAGTAGCCCTCCGATTGCAGGTCTGCTGCTGTCCGTACGACCAGCGCTGCTCAACCGGGTCCCGCACCTCTTCTGCCTCAAAGAGCGGGTGAGTTATCGATTTATTGATTAAAAATCTTTTGAAAATGTGCAAGGTGAATAATGGGTTTCGCTGTGGGCGAGTGAGAATGTTTCTGCATAATTTCTACCGGAACAGTGGTCGAAAAGTCATGTCAACTGGATTTTGCCGTCGGGCACCTAGGCCTATATTTTCGGATGTTTTCGGGCACATAGACCTAAAAATGACCAAAAAATGCTTGCACACTTTGTTAGAACACTTAAAACTTCAACGTTTCGGGCACCTGGACGGAAATTTTGCCCGACTTCGTCGGGCACCTGATGTTGTTGTTGACATGCTTTTCGACCACTGTACCGGAAGTGAATGATTAATAAGTGGCTGAAATTGGCGTAAGGCGGTGTTTACATGTTAATAGTGAAATGGAGATCAGAATTGAGAGACCCGGCATATTGTGGATTCCGTGTGACGGTAAGAGCGCTGAGAATCAGAGTGGGTAATACTGTCTCGGTGCATTATTATAAGACGCAAAATATCGTGTATGGGTGTTTAGGACTGTTTCAATGATGGGTGGATTCGAATTGAGATAACAGCGGTAGGCCCGGTGAATAGCGGGTTCGCTGTGATCGTATGAGTTCGTGGAAAACTGTCTGGGTAATGTGACCCAAGGCCAATCATTAGTAAATACGATCCTTTGACTTGTGATCGTTGAGTTCGGGAATTGGTCGATTTGAAATGAGATAGGGGATGTCGAACTACTTGTTTTTGGCTAGAGATTGTGATCGTGGCACGAATGAACGCATTTCTATACGAAAATGTGAGAGTCTAAGAGTCCCGGTGAATTGCGGTAGCAGGGGATAGTCATGTAGAATTAAATTTATTGTCGAGCAATGTATGCTGGGAATGTCTGTCAAATGAATAAAAGGTACCAAGCCGTTCAAATAGAGAACATAACCACTCGATGAATCGCGGTAACAGAGAATTGTCAAACGGACACGGATGCTTTATTTTTCGATAATGCTTCTTTATTGATTTTAGATATAAAAAATAGCCTGTAAAGGTAAATGAAGTCTTTCCACTTGGTGTTTTGTGGCTGCAGAGAATGTTCATGTGGGCATCGATGGTGGGCTATCCGATATAGTGAGTGTAAGCGCTGGATTTTAACAAGCACACGGAATTTTGCTAAGTAAAACGAAACTGTGTCACTTGGGGGTTTTGCGGTAGCAAAGGACTGCCAAATGACGTTTGATTTGCGTCCGTTGATAAAACAACCAATTACACTCGCATTAGGAAATAATTTACCCTCCAATGTCATCAAAATGCAATAAAAGTGGTTACAATTTTCCTTCTGAATTCTGGTTGCAGATGTTTCATAAATCATTGCGCAATCCCTTGTTGCTGATTGCTCTGACGGTTGAACTTCATTCACATAAAAATTATTTAGACATGCACTAATTTAGCAATTGCTTTCTTAATTAATTAATAAACTAATTAATTAACCTAATTAAGGTGATCCTGAACGGTAGCTGGCGACACGGTTTCTTCTCGATGGCCGCTGTAGCGGCGACGAACGTGGGCGATATTGCCATTGATACGGTAGGTATTTCGAATTGTTTTCTCGATTTGTAATGCTCTCTCGTCGGTTAGAGAAAACTGTCAGAATTAATGTGAAATTGCAATAAAAAATTGGAATGGGAATGAAATCTCCGAAAGCGGTGTCAACTGGTGACACCAGTGGTGAGGCATATTTTTTGTCCGAGTGATAGCAAGCAGGAATTGGCTTTGGCTTAGCTCTTGAGTCTTGAGGTTAGAATGAAACCTGATAAATACTGCTACATTTTTAGACGCTATCGGACGTCTTTCCTTTATTAATAATGCCCATTTTCGAAATTAATTTGACGATGGTCATAAATATTAATTGAAATATATTGCAGGACGCCTCTATCCGGACGAACATCTCTCGGAGGCGCGCGGCCCGCGCGGAGAGCGTCCGCACCGAATGCGCGAGATCGTTCGCGGCAGGCGAGAGAGTGGGCGAGTGCCGACTGGGATCGACCATTGTGCTGGTGAGTTGGGGTTTCACGGGCCGGTCATTATGCCCCTCCCCTTCTTATTCTTCATTCACGGCCCTGGGTATCGTATCGTATCGTTTTTTGGCTTCTAGTGATTTTGTTTCCTTTTCTGGGTTAATCCACACCTACATATTTCGGACACTGCGCATTGGTGCTTCACGCTCTTGATATAGTTGCATGGATTGAGCAAATGCCAATCTTAGCCAACCTCACAGCATAAAAATATTGAACAACCATCACTTCCATATCACTTTCGTGCTTCCGAATTCTATTAATCTTACTTGATATAATTATTATTTAAATATCTAATTGCAGATCTTCCAAGCGCCGTCCAACGTCAAGTTCGTGCAGGCCGGCGACGATATGTAGATCGGTTATCGATTACCGTAACTCGTACCCAGATGATTACTGTAGGCCAATCAATCGATAACCTTAATCCTCGAGCACCGTAACCCCCGTCCGATTGATTACTGTAGACTGAATCGATAATTTACTACTGTTACCCCCATCCCAATGATTACTGTAGCCCCAATCGATTGATAATTGACTAGCGTAACCCCGCCAAGATGGTTACTGTACCCCCCATTCGATCGATAATTGATTACCGTAATCCCCTAGTACCGTAACCCGTGCCCAGCTGATTACAGTAGCCCCATCGATCGATTACTGACTACCGTAATTCCCGGTACTGTACTTCCCGCATTGCTGATTAATGTAAGCTATCGATCGATAATTGACCACCGTAATCCCCGAGTACCGTATCCCTGCCTAAATGATTACTTTATCCCCGATCGATAGTTGACTACCGTAATCCATTTTTGTTATGCTTTTGTAGAGCCAGCGATACTATTACTGAGTACCGTGATTCCACGTTTTTGTACCCCCCCCCCCCCCATCCCTATCCTTTTTCGCCCCCTGTCGTTGTTTCGATAAAGCGTTGTTGATGGACACAGCTTGCAGCTGAAGAAGGCGCCAACTTCTCCAGAATTGTGTGCTTGAATGCCTTTGGAATACCGGATTTGATGCGGTAGATTCGGTTGCGAGTAATGATCCGTAAGTATCTCTGATGACCACATTCCCTCGATCAACGTAGCAACCTCCCTCCCGTCCCTGCCCCTTCACTACTCGCGCAAGAGAGACCAGTGAGCGATGGAGGAGGATGATACGTTGGGAATCGATAACTAGTTGCTATTTACCTCCCTTTCCGTCCCTACATTCTACTTTGATCGTGAGATCAAACAACCAAGCCAGCGGGTAAGTATCGATCGCACGAGACAGGGAGACGCACCATCGGAAGTGCCGTCTCTCTGATCTACCTACTCTCTCGTCTCACCCTCTTCCCTTCTCAGTCTACCTTCAGACTCTTCCGAGTGTGTTTCGATCAATCACAGCTTCCGTTTGCTCCGCTTATCGTTTCCTTCTGAATGATTTCCTTATGTTCCTTAGTCTTGACGTCCGTCTGAAGACGTTTAAAGTAGCTCATCGCTATCACTGCTTGTTCGAGGACGTCCCTAGGGCTATACTTCTGGATTTTTCTGCACTTTTTGTAGCTGTTCTGGGTCATTTCTGCGCCATTCGTCGTCGTTGTTTGATGTTCATTGCTTTCTCTGATTGTGAACCGGTGTGTATATACGTATGCGCCTAGAGCTTGACAAAATGCCGTCTCCTGAGTGCTAGAGGGCGCCAGTTTTGAAGGAATCGCGCGTGTTCGCTGTCATTGCCGACCATTTTGAGGCTCTTTTTGCTTCCCCTCGTTCCTAATCCCGTTTATCTTACGCCTAAATCAAGCATTATTATATTTAGCGACTAATTTAGCGGTTGCATCGATGTTAGCGCCTCATTTTTCGCAGTTCCCGCTGTTTAGTACCCCGTATCCTTGTTGATCGCGTTTCTCGTATTTCTTGATTGCTTCCTGCCGGGTTCCCTGAGTAATCATTGCTCGTTTCTCAGATACCGAAAGATGCTTCCCTTGCTCCCTCCCTCCCTCTGGAAGCGACTCAACGATGCGCCCGCGAGCAACGCACTCCGGCTGATAAAAAAGGTTCGTTTAATCCCTTACCCCTCCTCCACTCCCTCCATTGCCCATTTTGCTGTTAGTTCATGCTGCTTAGTCTATCTCCTGTGCACGTGAAGCCGCAAGCGGATGATTCGCTCTCCGTGGAATCGCAGACCTGAGAAGGGGAAGGCCCTGGCCGACCTTGGCCCTAGCAGTCAAGTCCAGGGTGGGATCGTGGTTCGCCCTCTGAGTGGCTTCTTTGCGCCTTCGGGTACTTTTCGCTTGCTCAGTTGGGAGGGCAGTTGAAAGGCTAGGTGATGTGGGCCAATAGGAAGTTGGGGAAGGAGTGAGTGGAGGAAACTAGGGACCCCCTCCCCCTATCCCGATAAGAGTACTGCCTATCCTTTTCACACCCGCGACTTCGACGGTGGGACGGGACGGACGAGCGAGCGACGGAACAACGACGACAGCGAGAGGGACGACGACTACAGAAGCAGATGGACGTGGACGACGCCCCCCCCCCATCGACGAGGACATCTGGCTGTGGAGGAGCCACACGGCAGGGATGAGAGGTGGCGGACCTTTTATTGGTTGATTTATTATAATTATGATTTATCTTGCAGTCCTCCGACGGCTCTCTCGTCCTTCCCACTCGTTGATGAGTGATTCTGGCGTCGAAGAATCCCCGCGAGATTCGGGCCACTCAGTAGGGATGAGAGGTACGGTAGCTGATATCGATTTTTATCTAAATATACCTCCTTGCAGTCCACCCTCGACGCGATGGGAAGCGGACGACGTTCCTCTTCTTTTCGCCTTCTTCCGTCCCTTCGATGGATGAGGAACTCTGCTGTGGAGGAGCCACGCGGTAGGAATGAGAGGTACTGTAGCAAGTATTGATCTATTACTGAAGTGTTTTCCCCTTGCAGCATGCTCTCAACGCGATGGGATGCGACGCCCCTCTGCTTCTCTTCCTTCCGCCCGTTCGATGAGGGAATCTGGATGATCCATGAAGGAGAGGTAATGTGCATCCAATGATTGTTGATTGATTATATTTTCCTTTTCCAGTCATCTCTCGACGCGATAGAAAGCGAGCGACGTCTCGCACCTCTTCCTCCCTCCCTCTTTTCCTCCCTTCCGCCCCTTCGATGACGGCTTCAGGTGCGGAGGATTCGATAGGGATGAGAGGTACTGTAAATGGTAGCCATTGATTGGCAAGTGGAATTTGATATCTTACTGTAAGATTTACAGCACTCCTTCGATGGGAAGGGATGCGGGTGACGTCTCGCTCTACTCTCCCCTTCTCTTCCCTTCCGTCCTTTCGATGAGGAACTCGGGCGGTGGAGTATTCGGTAGGGATGCGAGGTGCTGTAAATATTAACTATTGATTTACAAATGTCAATTGTTATCTTACAGTCGTCATCCGACGCAATGGGATGCGAGCGACGTCTCGCTCCTTCTCTCCTTCTCTCTTCCTTCCTTTTGATGACGGCATCTGAGAGTGAAGCTGCCACTCGGTAGGAATGAGAGGTACGGTAGCAGATATCGATTATTATAATGATTATTGTAGTCGTCCTTCGACGCGATGGGATAGGTCTTCCTCGCTCCCGTCCTTCCTTCTCTTCGACGAGGGCATCGACGTGGCGGAGCCAATCGGAAGGGATGAGAGGTACGGTAGCTAATATTGATTTTTTTTTTGAAACTGTCCTTGCAGTCCACCTTCGGCGCGATGAGAAGTGGACGACGTCTCGTTCCTCCCTCCCTCTCCCCTTCTCTTCCCTTCGATGAGGTCTTCGGACTGTGGAGGATTCGGTAGGGATGAGAGGTACTGAAGCAACAATTATTTGCATTGATGTGTATATTGATTATTGTAGTCCACCCTCGATGCGATGGGATCCGTTTTCCGTCTCGCCCCCTCCCGTTCTCTCTTCCTTCCTTCGATGAAGACTGCTGAGTGTAGAGGAGCCCCGGCTAGAGAAGAGCCACTCGGTAGGGACGTGAGGTAGAGTGTTTTTTTATCGATTTGTGTATCTAAAAAATCTTATTTTCAGCCGAACCGATGCGACGGAGCGCGAGAGATGCCCCTCTTCCGCTCTTCCTTCCCTCCATTCGATGATGAGGAAATCTGGACGTGGAGGAGCCTCACGGGAGGGATGACAGGTACGTGATTATTGATTGTCGGATCAACATATTGTCCTTTGCAGTCTTCGCTCGAGGCGATGGAATGCCGGTGACGTCTCGCTCCTCCCGCCCTCTTCCCTTCCGTCCCTCCGATGAGGTCTCCCGTCTTCGGATGGCTCTCCATCGTGGATCTTCTGAGAAGGTATAAATACGGGGAAACGACGACGACAAAAAGCACTCTAAATCCAATATTCACAGTCTTTTAAATGTTACTACTCCTAACAACTGACGCCTTAAAAAATTTAAATTAAAAACCTTAAAACTATCAGGATTGTGTGTTTGCACCCGGTGATTTTATGTCTGGCATTTTGGTGAGCGCAATAGGCCTCCAGAATTTGTTCAGGAGCGCCACGTTTGTTGCCCCCGGGGAAATCTGCGCTTAGCTTTGACATCAGTTGTAGTAGATTGTAGATTATCACTCGGTCGATTAGCACTAGCCGTGAGCTTAACAAATCGCAGTTGTAGATCACTGATCTAAAAAAAAGATTAAGGAATATAATTTAATTATCATGTCGCTTCTCAGCTTCAGTAGAGTGACAAAGGAAGTAGACGATTGAATAGTTTAGTGGAAACTTGTTCGCCTGTCGAAAAAATATGAGCTGTCCGTTCAATGTTTCAGCGAGGTATGGTAGGCAATAAATGGATGTTTGCCTCAGTGTGTCCGCGGGGTACAAGCTAACAATAAACGATTGCTGAACTATTGTTATGGGCGTGTATCAGTAGTAGCGAAATCGGGTTGGCACTGTGGTAGCGGGATTATGTTCGCGGAAAATTGAAGGAATTCTTGTAAGGAGAGGTTCTATCATTCAGAAGTAGCAGTAGACCGGCGTGTTTTTTTAGATGATTCAGTTTACAATTTCATGTAAGCAGCGAGTTCACTGCTTCAGTTGGGTATCACAGACGAGAGACTTTAATTTACAATAACGCAGTCGATTCTTTCCACGATAAAATTAATAGTGCACAATTAATAGAGTACGTGTCATGCTTCCGCAGTGGTTTATAGTCGGTTGAGCCATCCTGATTCATTAGTTCGATGGAACTGAGGATAGTAAGAAAATACAATTTCTGTGACCAGCTAGTTCGCTGTTGCAGATGGATAATATAGGCGAGAGTTGTTGCATGCGGGCAATACATCCGCGGCAACCTTTCTTTAATAATATATATTTTTAAAATGTACCTTGCGATTTTCTTGCTTCATGGTGGGGATATAAATAATTGATAAGAGGCTTCAGGGTTGTGCAACCTTCTTATGAATGGCCTGGCGATAGAAAACAATTTCTGAAAAAACTTACTGATTGAAAAATAGCGAGCTTGTACGTTCCTTGTTTCTTCAATGAGACGTAATTGAAAATTTGTAAAAATAAGTAAATGAAAAATAAGAAAAAGATATTTTAAATATATAATTCAGGCATCCGCCGCCCATCCTTCCTCGTACGTTGTACGTACTGCTGCTGCCGCTGATCAAGAACGAGCTGTGCCGATCGCTGCTGCAGGTAGTAATGTTTATTATTCATTTTAAAATATAATTTAAACTATTAAAAGTTAATTAGATTTGGGATCGTAGGCGGATTACAATGTTGTCGATGCAGAAAGATCGATATTGCGTGCCGGAAACAAACATGAGGGGAGAAGCGCTAATTGTTAGACACAGAGCTAGAAAGATTAAAAATGAAAACTAGAAGGTGACAGTTAGCTTGCTACTTTTTGAACTTGTAGCTTTGATCATGCATGTGAGAGATATGGGCGGTGGATTATAGCAATGAGTTCCGTGATGGGTCAGTTGATGCTCCAAACAAATTTGGGGAAAACAACAGTATGAGTGTTATAGCCATTGTAATTCAATAATATGAGCGATCTACGATTATCATACGAAATACATCCTGTGAGCAGCGAGTTTTCTGCTACACATGGGCGTCATATGCGAGCGAATTGGCGATCATGCAATTCTTTCTTGTTTTATCTTGATTTTTGATAGGCAACCATACCTGAGCGCGCTCTTCCCTACGGAGTATGGGTCGCCGCCGCATCAAGCAAGCATGCAATTGCTTCGCGAAACGCTGCTAAAACAACGAACTAGTTTTGATAGTTAAAAAAAATAATATTTAATATTATTGCAGAGCTGATGCGGGCGCAGCTGAAGTTCCAGCTGGAGGCACTGTTCGGCAAGCTGAAGGGAATCGTGTTGAGTGAACAGGTGAGGGATATGGAGGGGATGAAACATGAGAATTCTTGGCTTATGAAGTACGAACGAGCTTAGGGTGATAGGGAAGCTGAGACGTCTTTGGATAGGGGGGTCATTAAACAGATGAGGATAAGGAGGACTGGAAACATGAAAATAGCTTGATTTACGGTAATTTGGGAAGGAAGAGGGGGATATGTTAGGGAAGTTGTAGGCTCATGCCCATTGTTTTGGTTGAACAAGAGAAAAAGACAGTGAAACATGAATTTGGATGATCCGGATTACAAAGTTTAACATAAGTAGGATAATGAGACGCTTTGGATGAATAGATGAGGATAATTTGATGTTTTTTTGGCGCTATTGTGTTATTCGTGCGACTTTTGCAATCAATTACAAGTGCGCAGTTTTGATCACTGCTGATCAGATGCTTATAATGCGGCAAAAGGTTCCGAAGAGAGTGGGATTCGAACCCATGCCTCCGAAGAGACTGGTGCCTTAAACCAGCGCCTTAGACCGCTCGGCCATCTCGCCACATGAGGTGTGCTCTATTACGGCTCACAATTATCTTGACCATTCTTCAGGTACGGTCTGCGACAGTCGCATCTCCCTTCGATGAGTCCCTCTGACCGTCAAGCAGCCATCCTCCTTCCAGAATTGGCATTGGTCCGTGCCATGAAAATGAGATGCATTAAAGAGGAGAAAATGGCCTTAAAAGAGCCCTATCAAATCAATGATTGTAATGTTGTGCTACGTTATGCTTTTTTTGTTGTTTTGGAAAGTTATTATGAGTGGCTGGAAGACGACTTTCATTTCTTTTTCGTGCACGAATGTTGTTGTATTGCTTCCATTTCTCTCTTGCAGACCGTCGGAAGGTCGCTGCACGGCCCTACAACAGCTGCGAAGATCCATCTGAAGCACGCTGGTCAAGCCGCGGAATGAAGCCTCCGTTAGGAGGTTGGTCATTTCCTTGTATTTTAATGGCATTTTTCAATAGGTCCGCCGAAGGCTATGCCCAAATTTTGATTTGTGCATCTTAAAGTTTGAGTCTAAATTATCGATTGATTACGGTATCTAAATTCTTCCTTTGCAGAACTCCCTCGCCACTCTTCTCTTCACTGCAAAAGGGATGCTGCCCAGCTCGGATGCAACGTTGAAGAGGAAGGATTGCAAAGTAAGTAAAAACTAATCGCATTATTTCAGCGGTAATTTTCAATAGGTCCGCCGAAGGCTATGCCCAAATTTTGATGCGTGCATCTTAAAGTTTGAATCTAGATTATCGATTGATTACGGTATCTAAATTCGTCCTTTGCAGAACTCCCTCGCCACTCTTCTCTTCACTGCAAAAGGGATGCTGCCTAGCTCGGATGCAACGTTGAAGAGGAAGGATTGCAAAGTAAGTAAAAAATAATCGCATTATTTCAGCGGCAATTTTCAATAGGTCCGCCGGAGGCTATGCCCAAATTTTGATTTGTGCATCTTAAAGTTTGAATCTAGGTTATCGATTGATTACGGTATCTAAATTCGTCCTTTGCAGAACTCTCTCGCCGCTCTTCCGTTCCCTGCGAAGGGATGCTGCCCAGCTCGGATGCAACGTTGAAGAGGAAGGATTGTAAAGTAAGTAAAAAAATAATCGCATTATTTCAGCGGCAATTTTCAATAGGTCCGCCGGAGGCTATGCCCAAATTTTGATTTGTGCATCTTAAAGTTTGAATCTAGGTTATCGATTGATTACGGTATCTAAATTCGTCCTTTGCAGAACTCTCTCGCCGCTCTTCCGTTCCCTGCGAAGGGATGCTGCCCAGCTCGGATGCAACGTTGAAGAGGAAGGATTGCAAAGTAAGTAAAAAAATAATCGCATTATTTCAGCGGCAATTTTCAATAGGTCCGCCGGAGGCTATGCCCAAATTTTGATTTGTGCATCTTAAAGTTTGAATCTAGGTTATCGATTGATTACGGTATCTAAATTCGTCCTTTGCAGAACTCTCTCGCCGCTCTTCCGTTCCCTGCGAAGGGATGCTGCCCAGCTCGGATGCAACGTTGAAGAGGAAGGATTGCAAAGTAAGTAAAAAAATAATCGCATTATTTCAGCGGCAATTTTCAATAGGTCCGCCGGAGGCTATGCCCAAATTTTGATTTGTGCATCTTAAAGTTTGAATCTAGGTTATCGATTGATTACGGTATCTAAATTCGTCCTTTGCAGAACTCTCTCGCCGCTCTTCCGTTCCCTGCGAATGGATGCTGCCCAGCTCGGATGCAACGTTGAAGAGGAAGGATTGCAAAGTAAGTAAAAACTAATCGCATTATTTCAGTGGTAATTTTCAATAGGTCCGCCGAAGGCTATGCCCAAATTTTGATTTGTGCATCTTAAAGTTTGAATCTAGGTTATCGATTGATTACGGTATCTAAATTCGTCCTTTGCAGAACTCTCTCGCCGCTCTTCCGTTCCCTGCGAATGGATGCTGCCCAGCTCGGATGCAACGTTGAAGAGGAAGGATTGCAAAGTAAGTAAAAAAATAATCGCATTATTTCAGCGGCAATTTTCAATAGGTCCGCAGGAGGCTATGCCCAAATTTTGATTTGTGCATCTTAAAGTTTGAATCTAGATTATCGATTGATTACGGTATCTAAATTCTTCCTTTGCAGAACTCCCTCGCCACTCTTCTCTTCACTGCAAAAGGGATGCTGCCCAGCTCGGATGCAACGTTGAAGAGGAAGGATTGCAAAGTAAGTAAACAATAATCGCATTATTTCAGCGGCGTTTTTCAATAGGTCGGCCGAAGGCTATGCCCAAATTTTGATTTGTGCCTAATAAAATTTGAATCTAGGTTATCGATTTATCTCATGATTACGGTATCTAAATTCGTCCTTTGCAGAACTCCCTCGCCGCTCTTCCGTCCCACCTATTCCCGTGGTGTAGGTACCGCACCCCTCCCCAACGTTCAAATGGTCAAATCCTTGGCTAGCCTCACTGACTTTTCGTGAACATTCGTTATTCGAAATTCGAATGTCATGACTAGTCGGGGAGAATTGCAGGACAGACCTTACACATTGCACTAGACCGATGAAATTAGGTGGAAAGACTAGCTAAACAACCTCTAGCAAAGATCAAAAGGACCTATGCATTGTCTAATGCTAATGTATAATCTCTAATACCTTACCCTTAGTGTCTAATATCTAATGTCTAATACCTTAGACACTAGCGCACTAGCGCAAGGCACTAGCGAATGAAAAAGGCATCAAAGAATGTTCCGACCCCTCATTCCCGGTTGAGCGACCGGGAGTAAGAGGGAGGGAGGCGATAACCTGCAATGTATCGATTGTTATCTGTTACAACGATTATCTACCGTGATCCTAACCGTGAGCAGTACTGTTGACAAATTGGCAGATCCTTTCTGTTTTTGAATGGTTGGGGCATATTGATAGATCATGCAAAACAAGAAGATGCGTGTGCCGATTTGTCAACACTAACAACTACCGTAATCTTAGGGAAAGGATCGAAACAGTAACTTATCTTTTGCTCAGTTCTGCAGAGAAGACGACGGGAGACGACGAGGGCAGACGGAGAGAGGGGGGGGGGTGGAGCGGGAGCTCCACTGACTCCAAAGAAGGGAGGAGCTGCAGCAGAGAAGCATGGGCAGAGGCAGGGAGGAGCTCTTGAGTGAAGGGAGAGCTCCACAGACTTCAAAGAAGGGAGCAGCCGCAGTAGGGAGACGCACGGTCAGAGAAGGGACGGCTCCTGCGTTGTTCTAATTAGTCACTCGACATCATCATACAAACTTAGCTCTGGAAGGGAAGCGAGGGGCCGGCAGGATGGAGTGAGTGGGAGGAAGAGAAGGAAGAGACGATGGCTTGTCGCGAAGGGGCACACGAGGCACCTGTAATTTATCGATTAGGAATTGTCTGAATAGGTTGAGCTAACAGAGTTTCGAAAACAAGTAAACAACTACAGATAGCTTATTATTGATAAAGGATCGGTGTATTTTCCAAGTACACAAACAGTGTGTCTGTTTTCGAAACTCTACAAGTGGCAAGCAGCCTTTGTTGCCCTACTCACCTTGGCCTCGAAGGTGACGATCGTCTTCGGTTACAGGAAGAAGCAAGGGATCGAAGAGGATCCTCGAGGAGAGAAGGAATGGGAAGGGGAGTGAATAAGGACTATCGTTAACTACAGACCGGCGTAGCCTATGAGAACTATTTACAGGAGAAGGGGAAACTGTAAGGTGGGGTAGCTATGCACTTACCAAGGAAGCTAGTCTTCCTTCCCGCCAACTCACTTGCCATTCGAATTCAAATCAACGAATGGCTAAGGAAGTAAACGGGAAGTCGGTAGACTAGTTCGATGGAGGAGGGGATGGGTAGGAGGGGAGAGGGAGATGAGCACGGTAGAGGATGTGAGAAGGAACGAGATGATGTGAGAGGGAAGGAAGAGGGAGGGGTGGACACACAAGGAATGAGGCTGGACGTGTACGGAAGTATGCTGAGGGAAGGCAGGGGAAGGGAAGAGGGAGTAGGGAGGAGGGGAAGGGTCAGTAGATCAAGGGAAGGGTCCGTGGACCAATGAGGGAAGAGGTCAACAACCCCTGATCACTTGCAGTTTGTATCTAGTTTGATCACGGAAAACGCCCGCCATATTAGGCGGGTGCCATCACGCTGTTTTTGATCGTAGGGGATAAGGCTCCCCTACAGGCCAAGATGGAGAGACTAAGACTAAACCCGGGCAGATACCCGGGCCGTCCGTCAAAGCAGTGGACGGGCGTCAATTTGCCTCCGGGGACCAGCCTCGGATCGACCCCGGCGACGGCCGACCGACTAGCGTACCGACCGTCTATGGGGCACGCCAACGCCCCTGCCCAGCGGACGCAGCCAAGGAGGCCACGCCCTCTGCTACAACTAGAGGCTTCTAGAGGCTGGGAGACGGGAGGGAGGGCGAGGCGGCCTGCAATGAAACCACAATAAATATTATAAACCATGAAGCACAAAAGAGACAAGTGCTAGATCAAATGATCGAATGATTGAATCCCAAAGGCGAAAAAACCACTTCCACTCCTCATTTCGCATGCTCTCTTTGTTTGTTTGATCAGGAGAGACCAGTGCGAAATGAAGAGAGTGTGAAATGAAAAATGAAATGAACCCCTGCCCCCTTTCTAGCTCACCTTCCACTCCTCCTCCAGCGCGGCTCGCTCGTTGCCTTGTCCACATCGTACCCGGCCCGATCGCGAGAGAAGTGCGCCTGCAAAGGGAAACAATGAGTCAACCAGGTCACAATAAGAGGAAAGTAGTAAACAAACCTGGTGGAGCTGGCGGCGCCCTTCCCCAAGCGGGCTCTTAACACTTCGTCAGCAGACGCGGCCTGTAAAAAAGAAGAAATGAGTGCACGAAGGGGAATGGGAAGCAACAAAGTAGCGTACGAAGCCGAACGATGGAAGAGGTAAAGGGTGAAAACAGGAAGGAACACATCTTGTTAGACCGAACTTTTTTGAGTACATCGAGCTGCTGTGAAACCCTGAATCAGCAGGGGCGTAACACCTAATAGCGCGTCGCAGTTAGGCTATCTCGTCGAGAGGCAAACACCAAACGAGGGTGCGAACAAAGCGTCGTGAAACTGAAAAATCGGAGGATGGAGCTCTTTTCACAATAGCGCATTTCTCCCGAAACTACTAGCTCAAAAATGGCCCAGGTACGGTGAGGATAAATTCGGGCATCAAAAGAAAATCAAACAGTCATCGCTATTCAACGGTGCAAGGTCAAAGTCTCTCACGATAACCGCTTCTAGATCCAATGTGCGCAAATGACAATTAGAAAACGCAAACGCTAGCCAAACGCGAAAACAAGGTAAGGTTTAATAGAGCTATCTAAAGTCAGACGAAAGTTCAGGCCTGAGCCCATTCTATCCAAATCGCGTTGAAATTAGAGCAACAGTGTTTTGCAATGGCTGCGCATGAAAGTTGCAGCAAGAAAGCAGCCTAAACAACAAGGAAACACACAAATGGAAAATTCTAGACGGGCAAACGACAAGGAAAAGGCGGCGACGACACGCTCACGCGAGCGCATGGTGACAAATAAGGAGAAGTAGGTCGATGAACGTGCGAATAGGGAAGAGGAGAAGGGAAGAGGGGGCAGGGCAGACGATCAATACATCGGACTGGGAGGCAGACGTTGCGCTGATCTACCGAGTTGACGGACCAGTTCAAAAGATCAAGAGGTCGCTGGGAAGACCGCGACGCATGACCGCAACGCGGGTTCGGCGTGTCACTCCTGATTCGCTGGAGCGAACTTCCCTCTCAGCAGTTCAAAATATCTCGAAATTCACACAGATAAGAAGGTAATTGACCTCGATCTATCCATTTCTTATGATAGACAATGACAAGACTGAAAAATGGCCACACTTCCATTGAAATAAAAGTGGAGCAAGTCATCAAAAGCGTAAATTTATGCATGAAATTTCCATTAACACAGATTGCAATGTATGTACAGATTTGAGATCAGCGTGATACAGAATTATAATGGAGTGAACGGGCACAATATATCAGTGTTAGATTAATAGAGCTATCGTTGCCAATCGGTAGCCTTATAATGCTGCCAAGAAAAATCGATAAATGATTGGTCGAGGGGGATACGGTAGTCGCCGGCGGGTCTCACAGCGCGTTCTGCTGCGCGATGCCGTGCACGGTCTCGAGCAGATTGATCGATCGATAGAACCGCTGGTCGACCTCGCGCTGGTGCGACACCCAGTTCCTGAACGGATTACAATTGGTTACTGTGCGATACCGTAGTTTATAGTAAATGATCTATTTATGTACTACACTTATCTTTCGACTATCGACTACCACAATAAGAAATATCTATTTTTCAAGCTACCGTACCCCTACTACAGTACTCACTTCTTGACGTTCTTCCAATGGGCGGCGTACGCCTTCTTCACGGCTCCTTCGTTTACGCCCCGACCCGTGAGCACGATCTGACTGTCGAGTCGCTCGCTGACAACGAGAGATAATTATCGATTGATGATTGACTACTGTAATCTACCATTCCGATGTGACTTATGGCGCTGGCAATCAAAATAATCAATATTTGATTGGTCTACCGTAATCTCTAGATACCGTACCTTCGCTCCGGCCACAGCTGGATGTCGGTGGGCGAGCGGGGACGAGGCAGCGCGTGGATCTCCTTCGTCGCCAGCAGGTCCTGAGCGGATAACATGACGATTACGGTAGGATTGGAAAGTAAAATAGTGATCGTCCCCGGCTGATTTGTGATACACTGAAATAGTGAATGGACACTGGAAAAGTTCAGAATCGATAACCTCCAGCAACATTCGAAAAAATGTCAAGGTTTGAAAAACCATTGCTCGATAGCCAATATCCGGCTACCGCAATCCTCACCAGACTGTCGTCGTACTGCGCGACGCGTTCCTCCTCCTCGCGCGCCTCGCGGTCGCGCGCGATCCGGTCACGCGTCACCTTCTCGTCCTCCTGCAACGAATTGCTACCGTAATCAGTAATCATCAGACAGGCTACGGTAGCAGAACTATGAAATTGATCGTGCGTGCTTCAACTCGCATACAAATTTGAGCAACTCTAATTTCGCCAATATGTGTTTATTTTTGAGCACGTTGAACTTCAAGAAACTAAATGTTCAACCGTTAGAAAAGCTATGTAGCTTAGTTGAAACCCAATTTTGACAGTCAAATATTTCCGAAAATATAGCTGTCTTCCCTCAAACACTTGTCAAAACTATTCAGACCATCCTTTCTCGTAGTGTACCTGACGCGAAATAGGAATAATAATAATTTGCAAAGGCCAAACACTATAAAACTGCACGAACACCAAACATCGAAGCTTGTAGCAACGATGAAGCATCAATGTGACAGGATACATGACACTATTCAGCCTTCGCATCCCGGACGCCCTGGCCCTTTCTCTAACCCGTCTCGCCTAGCGCACACCCTCCGACCCACCTTTCTCGTGTTGTACCAGATGCGGCAGAGCGAGTACACGCTCTCGATGCCGTCTGAGTCGCGCAGAGTGAAGCCCTTCCCGCGCAGCTCGAATATCACTTCTGCCAAGTGAATGTTGGAAATTAATGCAAAAAAATAGGTAACAGAGATTGTGAGCAACTAGTTCATCGGAAAAAAGCATTTGACACCGAAAGCTTTTTTTCACACAACAAAACCCGACTAAACTGACATTAAATGGTCAACCGAAAGAATAGCTTTGTACTATCATTGAAACACAGCTACACCTGTGAATAATAAAAAGGAACGAATACGAAAACGTGACACAAAAATTCCTCTCTGTAAAGCAAATAAATGATCCGAATCAAAATTGCGTTTTCATTAGTAGAAATCTATTCAGGCAACCCCTGAAACCCTTACGTCACGGGTCGTTCGTGTTAACCTGCTGTTGTAGGTACCAGTTTGTACAAGACAAGCTCATTATACATAAGGCTTTGATTCCAATTTTCACCAAATCAATCCAAATTTATTTTAAAATTATTAGAAATAAACCCTGAAACCCTTACGTCGCGGGTCGTTCTTCGTAACCTTGCGTGGTCTGCCCGGGCCGCGGCGCTCCGTGCCGTCATCCTCATCCACTTTCCTGTAAATAAGAACAAATATCAATTAGGAAACCACACAACACACTACACTGCCAATTCGGAAGCTACACCACAAACTACCCAGTCGCCCTTCTTGACCTTTTGTATCTAGTGCTAGAGAATCTGTCCTTCCAATTTAGAAACTACACCACGCACTACACCAATTCGTAAACTACACCACGCACGTCTTCTTCTCCTTCACCACGGGCACGACGACGTCGCCCTTCTTGATCTGCTGCAGCAGCACGGCGAGGCGGTCGCGCGCGAACGTCACGTCCGCGGAGCACTGTAAGATATCGTTGTGATAGAAGTGATATTGCATGCCAACACATTTACTACCTTTCCATACACATCGCCACCCTCCTCGCGCTCGATCCCAACCTATTTTTTAAATGAAAATGAATGTCCTGTGCATTGATGTTGCACCGTTGCTTCAAGTCATGACCAGAATGCGGCAAGTAATGTGCACAAGCTCTCTCAAACACAACAATAATTCCCCTCAAAATCATCCAGGTCACTGTAATCATCAGTTATCAGTAATCAGTTACTGATCATAACCCTCCGAATCATCCGTTCACTTGATTGTTGAGATACACGGCTTTCCTATGCATTCAACGCACGTCAGGTTACCAAGGTTTCTTCGAGTTTCACCTTTGCATCAAGTCTCGAGCAAAATGTATCACGTCTGGGTTGTTTTCTTTTCGACAAAAGATAGATGCTCTCGCGTTACCGCGCCCATCATTACAAAAATCCTAGTTGTCATAAATTCAAATTACAGTATTACAATAACTCGGTGTGCCCCTCACCTTTCCGTAAACCTCGTCCTCCTCCTCGCACTCGATCTCCACACGCTCGTTCAGGTAGTCCTGCGGGTTCTGCCCGTGCACAGGCAGTGGAACCTGCTCGGCATCGGGCGAGTGGGACGACATTATGCTGAACAGTGATAATTAAGTCTTTTTTTGCGCGATGAAGTTATTCAGGGTAGAGGGGGCATACGGGACGCTAATATCGAAAACCTAAATGTATGGGCTATGCCCGTGGGCAGACAGAGCCTATTTGTTATCGGAAATAAGACGGTAAGGCGACCCAAAAATATTGAAAGCAAATTGTTAATCCACAGATCACCAGGAAGCAAGCATGAATTTCGAGTTATAGGGAATAGAGAACGTGATGTACATTAACCGCCGAGACTGCTCTCGCATTTAAGCATCGTCCTCGAATCAAGAATTCGCCATGCAAGAGTTTCAATTTTATTGAAGCAAAGACTCTCCCGACAGCTAAGCATTAAGCATTGCCATTGCCCGCTAAACATCATAAGCATTGCCCATAAGCAGTAAGCAGTAAGCATTGCCCACTTAACATCAACCCACCATGCAAAAGGCACAGATACTCGTCGAGGACCCTGTAACCTCTCATTGAAAGCACAAACTCCGTCGTTTAACATTAAATTGGCTTTATTAATCGTATCACAACGGAACTTTTGTCACGTACAATTGAATAACTTACTCTCTAACAATCATTATTATAGTCTCTGGCAAATAGAAAGCTTAGAAAAACTGGACAGATTAAATCGTGGACTAGAAACGGCATATCAACACAACGAATGTAACGTGAAAACGTTCAAGAGATCTTACATAAAAATCGGTGCAATAGATACTGTAACTATGATCGATAATCAATAGGAAAGGGGGCAACAACTTGCAATCCTAGCATGACAAGGAGGGATACTGTAGGCGAGTCAATCGATAATCAACAATAATGATCTACCGTAATCACTCTAATCTCTCTTGTTGTTGTAGTACTGGGCGTGGTAGTTGAGAGACGAGTATACGACCACTGCGCCACCCTGAAGAAAGGCAGTTGTCGATTGAGCTACCGTAATCGTCAGCTAACCATATGCAGCACGTACACTAGCAAATAGCTACAGCACCCTGTGTTATCCGTCATCGTTTTGCAAAGCTACCTAAATCTTAATTCTAGATGAAAATACAATGCCTACCGAATTCCGAAACATCAGTTATCGAATGACATAGCTACCGTAATCCCCACTCAACACTCAATAGTGAACGAGCTACCGTACCCCAAGGGCGATGGAGAAGGCGAACTTGGCCGCGACGAGAGCCCACGAAGTGAGCGCCAGATAGTGGAAGAAGCACCTGGTAATGAATTACAGTTAACATTTTACATTATATTTTAATTAACCATGATCGGCAAAACATTGATCGAAGTACGTTTCATAAAAGTTTTAGCCAATTCGTAAAGCACAAACTTGACCAGTAACAAAAAATAATTAATTAAGTTAATTAGCAATAATAAATACTTACTGGTAGATGAATCCGTGGAAGACGCTGGCGGCGAGCAGCATCGTACCGAGTCTGCAAATTCAATGTCACAATTTGTCCCGGCATTTTATTGTTTCATGATATTTACGTAATCGAACCATCTTCGCTCCTCTAATAATTGAGAGGAATTTGATCGTGCCACAGTAATTTTTTTCACCACAAAATAATACAATAGGATACTCGCGTATCTCGCATTCCTTTCGTACAGGAGCAATCCCTATTTCGCTAGTTATCGATCCGTATACCGTACCTCTTGGCTCCCGCGGGGAGATCCGAGCGGGACGCGATGCCCACCAGACAGGCCATCGCCGTGTACAGGATGAGGTCGGACGACGACTCGAGGGCCGACTGCATGTAGCGCCAGTGGAAAGCAGTGCCTCTGCAATGGAATTCGGTTTGGGGTAAGTTTTTTTCATAGTAAACCTAGAAGTTTATTTAAGAACCGAAAATCAACTTTGAATCAAAAGTATTTTCAACAGTGGCTCATAAGGAGGATTCCACAACCATCCAATTCATATTGCCATTGGAACTTCGCTAGAATCATCAGTAGAAAGAACTTCTTATGTTAAAGATTAGTTGTTTTTTTTTGTCTTGGAAAGAATGACTCTGAACAGCATCGAAAGACGAATCAACTGCTGCTCATATGATACTATTGCAACACTGCTTCACCAAGCGCCAAAAAGTCATTGCGCACCGTCTTCTCTACACGAATGCAGACTAAACAGCGCATTTTTATTGTGTTTATTTACTAATAAAATTTATTTAATAATTACCTCGCTCCACTCCAGAAGATGAAGATGCGCGAGGAGGCGGAGTAGGCGGCCGCCCAGCCGAGACCCGTGGAGAAGTAGCGAACCTGACGATCGTTCATTGTCCAGAGTGCTTGCGTGACGTTTGAAATAGTATTCAAACACGTGAGCATACGCGTTAGAGAGAAATTTATTTTATGTTGGTCGCAAACCGGCGCAAAATTAAGAAAGAATGCAACGATTGAAAAATAGCGAAAAAACGTAACCAGAAAATGCCTAGTCTCACAACCAGAAACCTAAACAGTAAAGGCGAGTGATCACGAAAGGAAGACACTACAGAAATTTCTCCCTCTCTCACCTTGTTCTAGCTCTTCATAATCATCGAAAACAGCTGTAATATGCTTTGCACCCGACGCGCTCTTGTTTCACCCTCTCATGGTATTCCTCACCTCGCTCTTGCCCGTCATGAAGTAGGTGATCATCAGGTACATGCCCGCCACATCGATCACGTCGGCCGACGACTTGAGCAGGTCCTGAACGCTTTTATTTTTATTTCCGCTTAATCCATAGAGCAAAAAATATAGAACAGAAATCTAAATAGAACCACGAAAGAATTGTTACGAAGATTGTTATTTTTTCACGGAAGTCTCATGATTTCATTGACGGAAATATATTCAGAAACGACAAGATAAAAAATTGAAGCACAATTTTGGCAGGTGAAGCAATTTTTTAAAGTAACGGTTCAAAAATCATCAGGTTAATCTGATCTGCAATCCATTTCAAATACTTGCTTAAATCCTTGACATTTTCATATTTCTCACCGGCAGGACATTGAATCCTTCTCCATCAGAGGCCGGGAAGAACGTAGCCAGGGCGAGCAGCTTCACCAGCTGCGCCAGGAAGAAGCCGAGCACGGCGCGCGCGATGCGCCACACCTGCGATGCGTCAAGTTGTGTTAAACGTTGATCGAGTTTGCAATAAGGTAGGAAAGACGCATGCGTTCCTTACTTTTTTGATAATCGGGAAATGAAATTGTGAAGATTTACGATCTGAATTGTTACAAAAGTGTACAACGTGACTAATCAGACCACAATGCTATTTCTAATCAAAAAACAATAAATTGGTCTGCATTTTGCATTTATTAATGATTAAATAAGTAGCTCACCGTGGTGTACTCGTTCAGGCCCGAGTACTTGTACACGATGAAGAAGGGCACGAAGGCGAGCGCCAGGCAGTTCACAAAGTGGAAGAACGCCATCCCTTGGTTATTACCTGATGGTAAATAAATATTATTAACATAATAGCATTTATAGCAATACAAAAATGGAATGATCGATGAGGAGTCAAAGTAAAGTGGAGTAGGGAGAATGTTGAGTTGGAAAAGGAAACACAAGTTCAGAACAGCGAATCGAAACGAGCTGGTATACATTTTTTTGAATATCGAACCTCAAGCGCTGATTTAGATGAGTACCACAAAACAAATCGATTATAATGTAGCATGAATTACATGGGACAGAAAGGGATTAATGCAAATGAAGTGACAGTGGCCTACAATGATTTGAAAATGAACGCTTCAGTTCTAAGTATTCAGGCAATAGAACGTTCTGCAGCGATTATGGCTGCATCAATCGTCGATCAAGGTACTAGTGGCTATTAGCCAATGCAAAAACCAATAACTAAAAATCGATAAAACGATGAAAATTCAAAAATGTAAGGCCGTGGTGTACAGCGGATTAGAGTGGTGCGAGCGGTGTGCCAAGTGTACGACATTTACGACAAAACCCGGTCGTGGCCCTACAGTATAAAAATGTAAATTTCTTGAGATCTCTCTACTGATTACATCAACAAGGGAATCTGCATAGCTTCGGCTAGCATCTCATTCGTATTTCCAGTATAATATCACTGCAATCTTACAGAAGGTGAAATCAATCAACGACTGATTTAATGTGTTTATTACGCATGCAAAGTTCAGATGCAAAACTGGCGAAATGCAAAAACAGTAAAGTGATGAGAAATATCGAGGAACCAGTTTCATAGCTAGAGCTACGTTCAAGTGATTCAAGAACGGATAAGCACACATTAAAAATCGAAAACGCGAGTAAACTCAACTTCCGAAATCATACTTACAAAATAATGAGAAAACGCAGGAATTATTATTAGTACTTGAAAATCACGAGATAATAATTGCACGATTAATACGATACATACACATTATGTCGCCCTAGGCACGCCAAGGAAGGGGTCGACAGAGGGGGAAAACGATGGCAAGAGAGTGGAGTGTGTGAGAATTGTAAGACAGTCAAAGTTACTATAACAGTGAGGGAAGGAATGTGATGGCCGGAGCCGAGAAATCGGGGGCCGGGATCCGGAAGCCGTCATTTACTCGCCGGCCACCATCTCCGATGCGACGGCCGCCTCCTGCAGCTCGGCGTCCTCCTCGCCCAAGCACACACGCATCGACGTACCTGTGAGTTAGCTATGCATTTTATTAAATTAAATTAAATATATAAAAATAAAATAAAATAATAAATAGATAATTACCCGGGCCGAAGCGCGCGTCCAGCAGAATCCGCTGAATGTTCAGCTTCGCCAGCGCCTTCTGCAAGAATGAATTCGTAATTCAAATTACCCTTGAATGCTTCACGATTTCACCCGGATGTTTCGTGCTGCTATGCATCGTTATACTGTTCTAGGAAGATGATTCGGCAATTGATAGAGCAATTCTGATCTTACAAAAAAAACTACAACTGGCAAATATTGATGCCGAATACACTAACTGGGCTGCCCCCTCTGGACCACCCCATACCCCCACCCAAAGTTCCCTCCAGGATCACCCACATAATGGGGAGACTCCGGAGCCGCATAATCTATCCGTCATCAGTAACTAATCAACAATAATAGCTACCGTACTCCCCCTTTTCCCGTCGGGACCACCCGTATCCTACCGTAACCCTGACCACCCACATCGTCCTCGTTCATCCTCGCCAGATGGCTGCTGATGAAGTGCTGCAGGGCGAGGTCGGCGTCGTACTGCGACGTGTTGAACGCGTTCGACGGGCCTGATGACAATACATTTATAAAAAATCAATCATATAAAGATGTTTGCACGCGAATCATTAGTAAATAATTGTGAGTGGTACTGCATCTGAAGATTTCACTGTAGAGTGATAGCATACTCGAACTTGTAATAACTCCGATACTCAAAAACCCCAGGTCCAAAAGTGAAACGAGTTTGCTCAACGAAATATTAGCAACTTCCATTATACGGATGCTTTCCTGTTATCGAGACGAGTTCAAATAGATTCTTTTGAAACCCAAACGCACCTTGATTCGAGAGACTGGGCGAGTAGCCGCCGCCGGCGGAGCGTGCGCCCGACCCGTTGCCGAGCAGCGTGGGCGAGTGCTGCAAGGTGGTACCGTAATCCTACCGTACCCAATACCATTATCTACCATATATCCATTGCGTCATACCATGACCGATCCCTGGAACCACAATCTACCCTACCTGTGCCCGATGGTGCATGCCCCGCTGTCCTCCTCCGCCCGGTCCCATCATCATGTGATGGTGGTGGTGGTGGTGCATGCCCGGCGAGTCAACGAGCAGCGGCGATTCTGCAATCCATTAGGCGTTAATTAGTGAATTTATAACCACTTTATTACTGAAAGAAAAAGCTTGTCCGCGCACATTCCTGCTTCTATTGAGCTTGGTAACCTCTATTCCAATGTAGCACTAATACATCAACGATCACTAAAAAAAAATGTCTTTATCCCTCAGTTACTATCGCCTCAAGCATTGAGAATCGCGTTCTCTCCCACAAGACCAAATCAACCAATCACATTCACGCTTCGAAACATCCACACAATCCAACCATCACAGCGTGGATAGTGGATACTCATGTCAGTTTCTTATTATCAAAACAAAACAAACCACCGCAGCGCCAGCCAATAGTGGTGCCACATAGCATCTAGTCACTGCATTGCTGTTTCAGCCATCCTAGATAGTCAGAGCTTGCACGCCTTTTCAATTATTCGTCCAGTTGCTGTTTAAAAAATGCCTAAACAACATACCATCATCCCTCTGGTGATTTATCACTATCGTGTTCTCTCCCACGATCCCATCATCCAGTATAAGCTATTCGTCCTGCTACTCTACCCTATCCTCCATATTCCCGCTTCAAATACCCTCGTAACCCCATTTTCACAAAACACCAAAAGCGTAATACTGCCAACTCTCCCTAGCAACATTACTGCATCACTAATCTTACATACCCCGATCTCGGATACCTATGCGATTTTTCGGCGAATATCGTTGAACAGTATCCAATCGCCTAGTATCAGATCATCGCTCAGCTCCTACCCAACACATTCCCGCTTCAACCTTCCTACATACCCAGAGCCACCATGTTTCCGAAATAAATTTTCCATTTCAATCTCAACATGACTATCCACCCATTTTTACGGTTAAAGTTAATTAAATACATACAACAACAACAATTAATCAATAATCTCCTCACCATCATCCCTTTGGTGATCTATCACTATCGTGTTCTCTCCCACGATGCCATCATCCAGTATCAGATCATCGCCCAGCTGTCCGATGCCGCTCTTGAAGGGAGAGGCGAGATCGGAGGACGAGGAGGGACCGCCCAGCTGCAAACAAATCATTATAATTATTTTTTTAAAGAATTCCGCAAATTTTGCGCTTGCTCCAAAAGTGAGGTTCGTGCTTCACGGAATACCCAAAGTTATTGACAATCGATTTTTGATAATCTATGGTCCGGACATAGCGAACAAATATCAGTGCGTTCGCCTAAGACCCGCCACCCCTCCGTACAGCAAATTGTAACCTCCTGGTTTTTTGACTGATTTTAGTAGGCCTGGACCCCCTGCATCGATAACCGTCAAAATTATATTCATGCGACTTAAATTTGCATAATTATGGGCTCCAAAGTTATGCATGTTTTAAAGTTTTTTCAACATTAAAAATGGAAAACATTATCAATCCTTCTGAAAATCGAGTTCCAGGGTCAGTTTTGAGCGCTGAACACGCCTGTGTACTTTATTCATGCATATTATGAAGTTTGCATATTCATGAAAATTTCAATCGAAGTTTTCTCGAAAACGAAGAAATAAACCCCTCCAGTTTATTGATATGTTATTGCCCGTGGTGTTAGCTCTGCAACGCGCCCGGGCAGGACTCTTAACTCTTATGTCTTCTACCTTAAATCCTTAAAAGACCTTAACTTTCAATTCGAAAGTTTCGCCCATTTCCCCCCTCATTCCGCATCATTCGACGCGCCCGTGCGGTCTAGAATGGCTCATTTTGCCTCTCTGGCAGATCAATTTCTTCACGTTTATGTTGATTTGAAGATTCCGAGAGTTTGATCTCTTCCCTGTCTGATCCACTAATTTGAATCAACTGATGGCATTAAAAAATTTGTCCAATCCAATTGAAAGTTAAGGTCTTTTAAGGATTTAAGGTAGAAGACATAAGAGTTAAGAGTCCAGCCCGGGCGCGTTGCAGAGCTAACACCACGGGCAATAACATATAAAAAAACTGGAGGGGTTTATTTCTTCGTTTTCGAGAAAACTTGGATTGAAATTTTCATGAATATGCAAATTTCAAAATATGCATGAATAAAGTACACAGGCGTCTTCAGCGCTCAAAACTGACCCAAGAACTCGATTTTCAGAAGGATTGATAATGCTTTCCATTTTTAATGTTGAAAAAAACTTTAAAACATGTATAACTTTGGAGCCCTGTAATTATGCAAATTAAGGTCGCATGAATATAATCTTGACGGTTATCGATGCAGGGGGTCCATGCCTACTAAAATCAGTCAAAAAACCAGGAGGTTGCAATTTGCTGTACGGATTTTTCCAGGAAGTGGCGATTCTTTGGCGAACGCACTGATATGGAGCAAAATGGAGTCATTTTGTTTTCAAGAGCGAGCTTTCTGTTTCACGCATACATTATAGTATGTGACGATTGTTATTGATAATTGATGGCGTTGTCATATGGTAAAAATATTAAAAACTTTGTGCGCATCCTTCATGTTTCACGGGTTCACCAAACCAACTCGAAATCAGTTTGAGCAATTCTGCGTGCCTGCCGAATCAAATAAATAACTAGGTGCACACTCGCAACGTCATTGTTTGTCTGTTCTTCCTACAAACAAACAATCCTAACCCGGAGCACTTATCACACGACCTTTGCCGATAATCCATTGACTCATCAGTCAACTGGCCGAGTGGTGGTGGTGCGACAAGGGCCCAGACCATACATTTTCTTTACCTACCGGGAACCACGAATATATTGTGGTCTGACACATAAATCAGAGTTCTAATGGCTTAAAAACCGATTTAAAAGTGAATATATGGTGGTCTGATGACAGATTCCATCAAATATAGAGTGGTCTGATTACCGGCCCGGTAGTTACGAAAATGTATGGCCCAGACTGTTCCTTCTCACTCGGCGCTTCTTATGTGCGCCCGTTCCACTATCAGCTCACCAATCCCTTGGCTCTGGTCTCTCGAACCATTATTCCGTACCCGGCGCTCCTAGCACACACCCTTTCCCCATAACCTTTGCAACAGACTCACCAATTGGTGGTGGTGCGAGGAGGAGGGCGGCGAGAGCGGCGCGCCCATGCGCTTTCGCGTTCCACGACCGATACTGAACCTGCAAGGAACCGGAAATTTAATGCGACCTTATTTGTCGATTGCAAAACACACATAATTTATTTCATCTGAAACGACTACACTGAACGTTTTCCTGCTCCCCATTTCCGTGAAGGAAGTAGCAATCAACAACAACGCCTCATCGATTTAAAGCATCCGTAAAATAGCCTAAATCCTCACCCGAGACTACTCGACGGCTCAGCCATCATCGATCCCCCGCCCAGTCCCGACCGATGGGAGGGCGCGTGCTGCGAATGCTGCACCTGCAGCAGATATTTTTATTAATATTATACTGAGAATAAAGCATATATTGAACTGCCATATCATCAGTCACATACATATCCCACATGCAGCAGCGATGCGCCAAGGCAATACTGTTTTACAATTATATAATAATATATAATATATAATAAATATATAATAGGTCAAAGATGGGTCAGACATAAAGCGAAACATTGCAGAAGCAATTATTTTAGTCAGCGCATGCGCAGTGAAGATCAAACTGTACTCTCACCAATTGACTATGTCTCCTACCTGAAGCAGCGATGCGACAAGGGAACTATTCAACTGACATATTCAAATATCAAGCTACTCTTTCTAACCCGGCGCTTCTAGCACGCACCAAATTCACGAATTTAAAATCCTAACCTGCTGCAGCGGCTGCAGATGCGTCGTGGAGGACGCGTCGAGGTCGGCCACGTTCACCAGCCGGTACATCTTCTGCGTCCCGTTCTGAATGGTTACGGTAATCGATCGATAAGTACCGTAATTGATCAATAAAACTAATCGATAAATGCAAACAGCATCCAATCAGAATCGGGATAAGAAAGGCTAACCTATATCCAGCTACCGTATCACATCTAAAATGAACTACCGTAATCAATCAATAACCATCTACCGTATACCTGATAATACGTGGTGGGATCGATGACCATCGTGAGCGTACTGCCGCCGCCGACCGAGCCTTCTGGAAAGAAAATATGGAAATTAAAGCAAATATTTTAATTCTAGGAGACGGCTCAGATGAATTGGGTCGTGACCCTCTCACTTTGTATGCATGCAATGACAGAACCCCAAAGCAGCGGGAGCAAAATATATTTCAATACCATTCTCAAGAATGGAACCCATTTCTGTTGCAGTTTGAGAAATCCATTTGGGAAAGTAGTAGAACACAAAAGTGACTGGGGCATAATATATAGGTACGAAACAAACCTCTCTTCGGGTGCGCGATCAGTGTCCCGTTCCCTCTGTTCGACACGGTGATGCCCTCCCCATGCCCGACATGATTTCAGATTATTCACCCCAACTATGGTCCCTCCGACCCATAAATTTTTGATATATTTTTGCGCACCAACCTCTCTTCGGGTGCTAACAATATCCTCCATTTCACAGTAGTTTCCCCTTCGAATGCCCTCTTACCTCTCTTCGGGTGCGCGATCAGTGTCCCGTTCCCTCTGCTCGATACCGTAATGCCCTCCGTCGGGTGGTGTGGTTGGTGCGAGGACGAGGAGGCGCTCACAAACTGCAAAAACAGATTGAAATTTGCAAATCGAAATCATGTTTCACCGATTCCACATATCCCCAATAATTCAAAGAACACAATATCACCTTCAAGTACGGGTCACAATAAAATTGAATGATTAAGCAACTGCTGCCACACTCATTCAATACCCCTTGCTACCGTATCACCAAATCAATAACTACCGTACCCGATAGCTGTGCGGGGCGGGCTCAGCTACCGTATCCAATCAAAACCCTGGCTACCGTAATCATTACCGTACCCGATAGCTGTGCGGGGCGGGCGCTCCACTGCTCGTCGCGGGCGGATGCTGTCTCGTACCCGCCATGATGACGCGAGACGAGCCGGCCGGGCTGGAAAGGGGCAATTATTATTGAACATTGAAAACGTTAAGATATCGACTTTCACAAAGCAGCAAAACCCTTATAAAATGCATGAAACTGAAATGTGCAGAAATTTGATGATTCACAGAGCAAAGATTGCAATCATTGAATGCTCTAACCAGACCAGACTCATGTACACATCTTGATGCACTGATTCGCCGTGATCATAACTCGTTCTGTATGAAGAATGCTAATTTTTCTCTACTACATGTGCAATCCATGAATAGTGGTGAACGGATTTATATCATGAGATTCAACCAATTATTTTCGTGCTGCAAACTTTCAACATATCTCATGATCCGCCAATCACCTGATTCAAGAGCCGAACCATTGTGAATATATGAAAAACCACTCTCGATGCGAACCACAACTCGTGGACACCTCACCCATGGCCGCCGATGAGTCCCTCCTTCGAGTCCTTCTGCCCTCCTCCGCCAAGGGAGATCGTGCTGGGAGGGGGACCACCCACTGCGACTCCGCCCACGTCCACGTCCGAGCTGGAATTAAAATGAATCAATTACCGTGACCGTTAAATGAATACTTCAGTTACCGTACTAGCCAGTAAACAATTACGATAAGTAATGATTGTTTGTTTGAAGAGAGCCTGAGAGAGAATTGATCCTCTCAAACAAGTTCAGCTCAAGTATTACCAGTGGAGCAGCGATGCACTATGTTGCAAAATTGATCAAACAATGCGTAATACAAGATCATAACTAATTATATTATATGAAATAAACAAATAATAACTCACCCGGTTCCACTATGCGCCGAGCCCGCCGGACTGCCGCCACGCCTGTCGTCGCCCACTGGAAATGGAACCATTTACATTGCTGTTTCATCGGTACTTCGATATCAATTATTTTCATTAAGCATTTGATTTCTTTCTCCATCATGAAGCACACACTTTTCGAATTCATGTTTCATCGACCCTTCTACCTTTACACGACAATTTTATTACAATAATTTGCCCATTTCTAACGTAATCAAGTGTTTTTTGATCGGCGACCCTTTCGAATTCATGCTTCATCGATCCTTCAACATAAGAACTCCGATTCTACTAAAGTGATTCGTCCATTGCGCTTCTAACCAAGTAATTCCATCTACAATAATGCTGACTAGGAATTATATTTACTGGTCTATTCACAAACGACATTTTTGGAACTTCTCTATTTGTTGGACCATTTTTTTAAATAGTATCTTTATTAAATTCTTCGAATCCAACTCACACGCATGCCTATATCCTCCCTCCTCTTCCTCGACATCATGCTGGTCGACAAAGTCATCGCCCTCCCCCCATCCCCATCACATGATAACTAAGCCTCTTTCTGCCTTGACAACCCTTTCCAATCCATGTTTCACAGAATCTCAAACCCACGCGTATCGAATTTTCTGTAGTATTTTCATCTTTTCAAAGACCATCTTAACACAAAAAAGCCCCCTATGTCCCGTCACTGGCTTTTTTATTATACGTATTTAAAAACCACTCACATCCGTGCCTGTATCCTCCCTCCTCCTCCTCCACATCATGCTGGTCGACAAAGTCATCCCCGAGCAGGTCCTCCTCGCCGTCCATGTAGTACATACTGCTGCGCGGGTCGGATGCAGCCGAAGGGGGCGGAGCCACGGTCGTGGGCGCTGCAGAAGAGGATGAGGCTCAAATGGGGAAAAGGTAAAGTGGCGAGGAGTACAATTTGTGATAGTGATTCACTGCTCAATTGAACAAATACTGTCTTCCTTCAAAATCACTGCCTATGTCAAGAGTGGTGAACAGTAAATCACCGGGTCCAAAAGGAATCAAATTAACAAAATTTCGATATTAAATAAAAAATACAATAAAAATAAATAAATAAAACTAACCAGGCATGCCACCCAACACGTACTCATCCAACCAGGCCATCTCGCTCATTAACTGGTCATCCAGTGGTTCCTGATTATTTATTTGTTATTGTTGTTGTTCACTCATAATACAAGAAAATCGATTGAAACATTGCGCAAGTAGTGTTATCAGCATACATAAACTCAAGATAACCGGCACAAAATTTACTTCAAGGTGGGCTATAAAAAATGTATTAAATGGAAATTGAGGCAAAAGATCAACAAGAGTAAATTAAAATACTCGAAAAAAACCCTCACCTCTCCCGCAGTGACTCCCCCCTCTCTCCTCTCCTTCGTGTACCGTTCCTTGAGCCTCTTCCAGTGCTGGGATAGCGCCTGCGTGCCGCCTGCAAAATAGATTGTTCAAGAGGCCACATTTTGGAACAAAGATTTGACAAAGATGAATAATAAATATTGAAATCTGTACTCATTTTAAACGCAAATTAGATCGAAACATTAATCTCATCGGAGAATTACATCATATTCGCAAAGTGCCCTATTATGAGTCTTTTGCACGCCGTGGTGTTTTGGCAGTCAACCTAACAGAAGAATCCAATTGTCTGTGGCAGATAGTCATTATCCATTACTAAACATGACGAAACTTCAAACTAATCAGCCATGTTATTGCCCTATTATTCTACAACAATTGTAACCCTAGCTCTGTCAGATTCAATTACTAAACATGACGAAACTTAAAACTGACCAGTGAATCCCATCGAATTGGCCGCTTGCTGCCAGGCGGTGGCGCGGAACTGCGCGTCCTGGTGCCGCGTGCCGTAGTGCGCGTTCGACGTATCGTAGAAGCACGGGTGGACTGGAGAATTTACGTTTCAACTAGCCCATCTCTTACCTTTCAACTAACACAAAAAGCTTAAAAAGGAATTGAATCGGGACAACTTACCAGGCATGTGAGAAGCGAACCAAGGGAAATAATGTCTCGTCAAAATAAGATATAGATGTAAAACGAGCTCACTTCTGACTGCGCGTACGAGCCGAACGCTGAAGTCGACCGTATTCGTGCTATTCGCACGGGCTGTGGCTGCAAATATATATATATGTTGAATAAAGAAGGTCGTATACTACATTCATGGCCAGATCCAGATTTTCTTACTATTTTATAAATGAGTAAACGGATTATTGTCGTTAGATTCAGACCAACAGCAGAAAGTATTGTCTTTCAGAAAGTCATAAACTCATCTCTCCCAAAAGAAACAAGTGTGTTCTCTATGGAGGTTTATCAGATCGCATACTAGATTCATGGCGAGAATTAGACCCTAATTTTGGCCAGATCCGGATTTTCTTACTATTTTATAAATGAGTAAACGTGTTGTCGTTAGATTCAGACCAACAGCAGCCTTTCAGAAATTGTCTTTCAGAAAGTCATAAACTCATCTCTCCCTAAGGAAAACAAGTGTGTTCTCTATGGAAAGTGCAGGAGCAGAGAAATAGTAGTCGGGGGAGAAAATAGGAGCGAAGGGAAGTGACTCACAAACGTTCTTGAGCTCGGTGAGTTGGTATTCCCCTCCGGACGGGACGAATTCGGTGGTGCCGCCGCGGCCGCGTCTCTGGTGGGCGGTCGCCGACATTTCGTTTCTGCTGCTACTGTTGCTTCGTCGCGCGATTTCTTAGCCTGTGGTGGCGCTGTCCTGCAGTGTAGTGGTAAACAACACTGTCCGCTCTCAAAAACAGGAGCGCGATCGAGGACGGGTGTACTTGTCAACTTACCCGACGTCGAATTTAAATAAATTTATTTATTTATAAAGTAAATTTAATATTCAAAAGCAACCGCGTCCTCATAGTTGAGCGGGCGAGGAGAAAATAGTCCCACCGGGAGGCGAATCGATCGGGCAGAGTCGGGTGACGCGAGCAAAACATGGCGACTAGTTGACCAAGGGTGAGACTTGCGCCCACGGCACCTACTACGCAGCACTAGGTTCGAACTTTTAATATTCGCGCGGAAACACGCAACGCGCACAGGCGACAGATCGCGTCGCGGCTCCGACCATGCCCGCGACGCTTCCCGGGTGACGCGATGCGGCGATCGAGGGTGCGAGTCGAGCTTGCTGACTCCGCCCACTCTATGACGTCAGCGCGTGGGTACACGGTAGGAGAGACGCCGATACTCTGCGATTTTCAGGGAAATTTTGCCGATTCAGGGTTTTCCGTGCGGGACCTAAAACGCTTTGGTTTTTGAATTTGGGGAGACTTAATTATTTTTATTTATCCATTTTTCGGCAACATTATTATATTTAACGAAAAAAATAATATCCAATACATTCATACCTGAAAAAAGACGTTCAAAATTTTCTAACTTTCAGCATGATAGAGATACAAATTTCACTGTTCACTATTTTTCAAGATAAAATTCTAACGAAAAATACAAAAAAGGACATCAAAAACATCCGCCCCCATGCACATCTGTTTTCTTCCGCTGCTCAGTTTATGCGATTCCCAAGTAGCTGTAAACTATGCACGAGGAAGTCAAAGTAATCGAATTGAGAGGGAAATCAACTGATTCTCTTGATTCAGCGTCCTTCCTAGCACTGTCTGATCGACGAGGGAGCATTATCACATGGGAGAGTCACATGAAGGGAACGGGGAACATCAGAGAAGCACACAAAAGAGAAGCGATACGATAAAACGGAACCATGTGAGCATAACAAACGAACGCTTTGCTCGAGGCGTTCATTGTGATAGCGAATAGATAGATGCTAAGTATTAAATTTGGCTTTACGCTTTTATAGGACGCATTACAACCTGCTAGATAAGTATCTTCTAAGTATCGAATAGTTAAGACGAGTTTCTATTGTATTTTGGAGCTATCTACATCAACAGGTCCAATGAAGAGGTCCAACATTCTCATCCAACCCAAAACCTTGTTTATACCGTCTTTCCTCCTTCGACTCCCTCCTCTCTTCCTCCTGGATCTTGGACCCTTTGTTCTTTTCCACACTCGATCATCGAACCTTCTTTTTAAAGATCCGAGTAATGTTCACGTCTCCGCATTCACACTATCCCTCGGTTAGAGAGAGATGAGATAGCGTTCGAAATGGAGAGATTCAGACGCTAAGTCATCCTTTGTTTGGAGTAGCAAGCTATCGAGTTTCCCCCAGATGTGCCCTATTTCCAAACTTACAAAGTCTCTGTTACATCTCCATCTATTTTAAGGGCTCTTTTATCTGACTCTCCCGGTCCACCATACTCTCTTGCTTTCTCTAACCCTTGATAGATCATCCGAATAGTAAAACGATTGATCGCTATTTTTATCCCGTCCTATTGCGCTAATGCAGATGGAATCCTCGTTTTACGGTTGTATTATCTCCATGTGCCCCCCCCCCCATTCCCCAGAGCATACTCTAGCGTCCAATTTTGCAAATTTGAATGTTGAATTTCGAATTTTGGCCTCTGAAAGTCACCGCTCGTAACATAAACATAGGAACTCCTCGCTTGTTCTATTCCCATTTCGCTCGTCGCTGTCGCATTTCCCTAATCTACCCATGTTGACTCCCTGCACTCCGTATTCTTCAAAAATTCAGTGATAGATCGAGAACATTTGTACGGTGCCTTACCGGTTGGATCGGCCTTACCGATGTACGCCACATAAAGTTGCCGTTCTCTAACGTGTAATATCTTATCGTTTCTCCCACCATTCCCAATGAACACAACTCAGAAACCTAAGCGCTCTTTCCATAGGTTCATCTCATCTCTCCTTTTTACTGCTCACATAATGGTATCTATTCCACCATAGGAATGGCTATGCACATGCTCGCCAGTCAGACAAAGCTATAGATCAAGCGAAAGCAAGAGATCATTGCATCCCCATGAACCCCTGACCTTCCCATCGATGCTAACCTACCCCCTTACAAAGATTGCCTCCTCCTATTCAGAGCAAGAAATCGACCTTCCAGATCACAAAACTCTCTTGGGTTCAAATAATCTCTCAATAGTTCTGACCGATGACAGATCACGTAGAACGGAGAGGGTGGTCCTTGGTCGAATGACTCGGATTCCCCTTTGTCAAAGTCCATCCAACTTTTGTTCGCATTCGTGCACCCTTGACTGGTCATTTTCATCCCCCCTGTGCGAGATCAATGTCAATTCATCCATCTGTTCTCTTCTCTTTTTCCTTTTCATATTACTATAAAGATACGGTGGAATAATGTACATTCTCATCAGAGTGAGATTTTTTTGACATTGAAAGAAATATCCGGGATACTGAATGAATCAAAACGAATACTTCTTTCAAAGTGGGTACTCATTGCCGGGAAATAGTAGGCAATCACTCATTCCTTCCTTTTTCATCTCTCCGAGCTTGACTTACATCGTACAAGTTCTCCAATGTACCCATCAACCGTAAATTAGCTTCGCCTTCATAATTTTCATTTCACTTTCTATTTTCCTCCCCTCCTGATCACCCGCGGTCATCAATCTGTTCCACCCCTCCCGCTAATTGGGAATGAGTCATTTTCGAAAGTACTATGAATCAGAAACTCCATCATTCAGAAAAGAAAACTGATATGAAATAGATTGCAAATTTAGGCTGAATTAATGCTCTCGACATACCGCTTCAATCGGGTGTGCCCTTCCAGCTTCCATAGTAAATCTGCCACAGTTGCACCGCGTGAGCTTGTTGAATCATCCTGATTCCGTTATTTTTCAATTTCAGATCGTAATCACAGTCCTAGCACCTTCTAATTATAACCTCTGTTGATCACCCCGCGGTCATCAATCTGTTCCACCCCTCACGCTAATTGGAAATGTGTCAATTTCGAAAGTAGCATGAATCAGAAAAGGTTCTCTTGTGAAGAGAAACGGAGTTCAAGAGTTTTCTTCCGAAGGTTGAAACTTCAATGGTTCCTTCTTCCGAAATCGCGTATTCCGTCACCCTGTTGATGATACCCCTCCCCCTCCCTCGGTCATCAATCTGTTCCACCCCTCCGGCTCTTCCTTCTTGTTTTCACTCTCGATCGAAAGAAAGGGAGTGAAGCAGCCCCCTCCCCCTTTCCCATGCTCACTCACCCGCTTGAGTCAACGAGATAGGAAAGGGATTGAAGAAACTCTTTCCCTGCCCGGTGAGAGAACCCGAGAGAGTACACGGATTGAAGAGAGTCTTTCACCCGTACTGATCGCATTCATTTCACTTCTTCTTCCTGACCTTGCGAGTGACTTTTCCTCTCAAGAGTTGTCTCGCTTCATTTCTCGTCCCATAGTTTCCTCCTCCTCGAGTTAGTGATCTAACCATAAACCAGAATTATGACCAGCTTTAGTGATCGACTGCAACCTTCAGCCATACTTTTTGTGAGTGAAGAGACAAATTCTGCACTCTCAACTGAAGAGACCAAAATTTGACATTTTTTACATTCTTGTACTTTCCCCCCTTATGACAGGCGTACGAAACGTCAACACTTGACAGTGTTGTTTCCTCTAGATCCTTCTGTGTTATCATTGAGCCGTTCGTTTCTTACGCATCGACTCTTAGTTCTTTCTACATTACTTAAAGTTACCCAACAAGGACGATTTTGACCCCCTATTTTTATTTGCTCATTCGATAGAGAATAGTCGAATTAGTATTGCTCGTGCATTAAAAAAATCAGAAAATCGATAATAGCCCTAAAAAGCGGCCTGGAACATCGGGTCTGTGTCGGCATTGATCCAGGCAACCGCGCGCAATTCAAACTGGAATATGGGGAGACTTAATTGTTTATCGCTGTGATTCCGCCCATTTTCACTTTCTATGGTTCACTGACTTCTCATTTTGCTTTCCAGATTCAATAATGAATAAAAATTGATCAATAAGCATAATTAAATAAATTATTTAAATCATTTAAAAATAAAGTCATTCGTTGTTTTTGTCGCTATTTTGCGGTTGCGGTTTTCGCGCGCATTCAAACGATAATTTGTCCTGGTTGGGTAACTTTAACCTCATCATTCGCATTTCTCCTAAACCTTTTCCGCTACATGGGCAGAGAATTGCAGAGCATTGTCTCGCGATTTCTCGGGCATTCTCGTTTTTCTATCCATGAGTAAGCGCTAACTGATCACAGTCAAGCTCTCGACCTCATTAGTTCCCAGGAATGCTGATCCACTTCAAAGTGCCCCGCAACTTCTAATTTCCTTCGTTTTTTCCCAACATTCCCAGCGAACATTGGATGACTAACGCGCGAGCGTGCGCGTGCTCTTCTTCATTTATGCCTCCTTGAACCATAAACATTCCAGCAACAACAATGCAGAAGACGTTTCTACTCTGCTGTCTGGCCCTTGCCACCGCGTATTCGATGCCCAAGAAGGAGCCCAAAGTGAGTTCGAACCGGTCACGTGCCAATTCTTTAGCAGAAACGGCAACACAGTTCGGAAGGATGACGAGTATTCAGGAACTTTTACTGTAGAATGTGAGCTGACACACGAAAACGAGAGACTCTTCCTCAATCATCTCACTTTTCCCACTACAGATGCCCGAGATTGACGACTCGGCCGATTACGGTAGTCCCGTGGCCAATTCTTGGCCTCTTGGAAGGGACCCAGTTCCTGCAGAGATCGCGCAGGATGAAGCCATCCAGAAGGTACGGTAGTCTTATCGTAACCTACACTAATCCCCTAACCTACCTTAACTTTTTGCCATATACAGTACAGTCTATGCTAACCTCCTAACCAATCGTAATCTAAAAGTATCCCTCATGTCCCATCTTTCCCACCGTAATATCCTAACCTACCGTAACCGCCTAACCTCCAGTATCCCTCCGTACCTTACGGTAACTCCCTGCAGCAACGCGAAGCAGCTCAAGCCAAGATCGAGGTGATTCTCAAGGCAAAGATGGCTGCAGCTGCAGCAAGAAAGGCGGTCAGTTTCAGAGTGACTAGATACCGTTATACCGTAGCATTATTGATCATGGCTTGTTCAAAGGATCGAATACCGTAATCCTTTCCCCACACCGTAACTGATTCGATGCTAGCAGATGTGCAGTAGTATTCGACGAATTTATGACAAAGGGATACCCAAGTTAGAGGCAGATCTTACTACTTGTCGTAGCCATCACCAATGCCATTGGCAGAACATACGGAGGTTCCTTTGCAATTGAGACGAATATCGATTCGCAGGCCTCGCCCACCATCCCCCTGGCCACCGTGGCCCAATCGGACGAGCCCGAGCGTCGTCCCCTGGGGTTCGATCTCGTGCTCAAAGCCGGGGACATGGTCCGCCGAGTGCAGCGCTTCCTCAATAACTACGAACGCGAGCACCAGTTCGCCACTGAGGAGGTAAGCGATTATGGAAGCTACCGTAGTCATAGATACCGTAAATCAGATCAGCAGACAATCGATAATGACACTACCGTAATACTACAGTATTTACTCACCCAGCCTACTCACAATTCATACCTGGCGTAAACTGGCGCGGATTTTTCGTGTGAAGTTTGCCTAGTCTGTCGTGCGCGGGATTCCTTACAATTAGATGAATCTAAAATTATCCACGATCGATATGCATTACCTAACCCTCTCTTCCACTCAGGAGTGGATGATCGCTTTCCTGGACGAGATGCAAGCAATCGATCAGGATGACACCCACATTCTCACCGACCGCCTCTTTACCATCCTCAAGGAGAAGAGGACACACCACCGTAACCACTAAGTACCGTAGCCCTACCTTCCCTATAGGATTACGGTAGCCTTATTCGGCACTTCTTCGATTTTTGGCCCAACCTTTTCTCGCAGACTATTTCCTCCCTACCATTCTCATTTCCCACCTCCCTCCGCATTCGGAGCGGTTGTCGCTTGGGCCAAAAATCGAAGAAGTTCCCCTTATTCTTACCGTAGCCCTACCGTACCCCTCCCAAACCTTATAGCACTACGGTAGCCTTACTCCTACCGTAGTCCTCCCTAATATTGTTCCCACTGTCATCTCCCGGGTCTTACTTCCTTCTCGTGCTTTACCCCCCTTCCTCTCAGCGCCCTTCCGCATTTGCTCTCCCGAAATTCGAAATTCGTCTCGTCGTCTCTTCATTTCGCACGCTATCTCGTCACTCTCTAACCAACCGAGATGGTGAGCTATCTAAAGAGACGTCGGAAGCCATTTCGAAACCCCGCCCATTCCCCTCCCCCAACTCAGCGTTGCCTATTTCAACCGATTTTGGTGCTTGCCCTTTCTGCGAGAATAAATCCGCATTGATCTTTATGCTACTGACTCTACGAAAATCGCATTTTGGATCCGACCGGACCGAGTAATCCGCCTATTTCTCACTAAAACAAGGGGAAAAATCGTCTGACTCTCTTCAATTCGCGCGCTCTCTCGCTCTGTCTGACCGAAGAGAGAGTATGGAAAGTGGCGAGACAAGGACATCCTTTAAAACAAGGGACAATCCAGCTGTTGATCGCAAGTCGCTCTTTACACGCGCTGTCTCTCTTTCTCTGACTATGCATTGCGTAACCGGACTAATGCCTTCACGTCGGGGGTATAGCTCAGTGGTAGAGCGCTCGCTTAGCATGCGAGAGGGCTGGGGTTCAATTCCCCATACCTCCAGAAACCTTTTGCAGCACCAACATTACTTTTGCCTAGTTGTCACATCAATCAGATTACTACTCAAAGCTTGCCACAACCAATTTTTTATGAAACACAGGCGAAAAATAGCTTTTCGGCTTAACGAATGATTCAATTCTTCCTCTAACATTCACGATTCGGATCTCCTGCTCATTCATAAATTATTTATTTATGCTCACAAAGCTCTCATTACAACCGGTTTTCTACGGGTAACGGGTAACAGTTATACTACAGGCAATTTACGGCGATTAAAATCACTTTTCGAAACGGGAAAATCACAGTTTGGGCTTGAACGAGTCCTCGACCACTTTGATCTGCTCGGGCGTCGCGCCTTTCTCAACGAATCTGTAAGAAAAACCAATTTAAAAACCAGCAAAAAGTTTCTGGAGGTATGGGGAATTGAACCCCAGCCCTCTCGCATGCTAAGCGAGCGCTCTACCACTGAGCTATACCCCCTGATGGATGTCTCTGCTCGGTTATGAAATACATAGCGAGCGAGAGGGAAGGCGTTCTTTCCAAGATCACAGATCAAAGATTAACATACTTGGCAATGTACGAGCAGGTCGGACGCACCTTGAGGCCCTCGTCTCCGGCGTACTTGAATCCCGCCTGAGATCAAAGATCAAACTACAAAGACCAAAGATCAAACTACAAACCTCGACGAGCACTTTCGCCAGGCCCTTGCCGCCGGCCTCCTTGGGCACGAACGTGTGGTAGAAGTCGAGCACCTAATCGATAATCGATTAGCTACCGTACCTCCTGCTACCGTACTCCGCAACTATCTCAAACTAATCGAAAAGGTATAGATTTAGCTTGCGATTGACCACCACATCTGGTGTTTCAGGACTATGGCAATACGGATAGGATTGGATTACAAATCAGTGTTCCCTCCTTTTCGTTTTTAAATCTAAAAATTATTCAAAATATTTATGAGTTTGCCACATAATGGATTATTGCTATCAGCACCCTAACAAACGTAACGGAACCAGAGGCATACAAAAATCGATAAATGTTCGACTACAGTATACCTTCTCGTTGCCGGGGACCGGCTTGTATTCGAGGTGCGCGTCCGGGATCGAACCTGAGTGCAACCATAACTACCGTACTCTCATCCTACCGTAATCTCACCACCGAGCTTGATCACAAACTGCATCGACTTGCGGATGTGCTCGACGCGTGCGGCCACGGACATGATCTACACTAATCGATAATTGACCATTTACCGTACTAAAAAAAGATACCGTTCAGAGCTCTGCGAACTCTTCTGGTCCGATCAACGACTGAATTTATTTAAAACATTTTTTTATCAAACTGTGATCTTCACAAACTCGTTACGAGGAAAACTTCAGAGGAAAGCAATGGAGACAAAAAAAGTGTGGGAGATAGAAGGGGGCGGAGCTTACTTGTAATTGGAGAGACAGCATTTGGGGTACTGTGGGACAGAGCAAAGAGCAAGCGGGGTACGGTATACGAACAATCACAAACTAATCGATTATCGATTAGCGCGAACCATGTTTACAGTAATCAATACATTGTCGCACAACGCACACAACTGAATTACGGTATGCACAAAATAATAGAATCGGGGGTGGATTGGAACGAAGTATTGATTGGTGGAATTGCACGATTGGGGTACGCATTGATTTAAATGACCGAGGTTCAAAAAAGAGAGAAAGCCTAATGAATTATCTAACTAAGTATGGTCGGAGCCCAAAAAAAGAGTGAACGACTAGATCTTCGAGGGTTGGGACTTACTGGTTTTAGCTGACTGGACAGGGAGGCTAGATTGTGGCGCGGTCTTGCAACGAACAAGCACTACGGTAGAGAAAGGGGTCTAATACGGTATATCTGTCAACGGGTCGATAATCTTCTTTTGCATGCAAATGAGAGACAATGAAAATGGGAAGCTCGGCACATACTATGTTCAGCTATGTAGGAAACTGCGTGAAAAAAGGGGATTGGGAATCGAGACCAAGAAGCGTAAAGTGAAAATGCGGGTCAATCAAAAACGCAGAGGCGATTCAACGATATACATACAGCCTAGATTACATTATTCACACAAATCCAAATGCAAGCAAGAGCAAAATAAACAGGGAGTTCCTGTAATAAAGCGGCCTACGATGGGTAGTTCAATGGCTGAGAGATCAGGGACACTGCTGGGGGCACTGTATAGAAGGAATAGAGAATACAATCAGTTAGTGATCATAATAGGATAATGTAGGGACCGGGACGGGGTACGGTAGCCTTATCGATCGGCGTCCATCTCCCAGATGATAAGATGGGACATATCCCGGGTAGAGGGCGGCTTCGCCTTTGATGTCACCGACGTCGTGGAATCAGATGCCTGTAGGGCGGCGTCGTCCTCCTCGCCTGAAACAATGCAACGTTGTAACAATCGAGTGACGTTGTAACTTTATAAGAATCGAGTTCATGATCGAAGAGCAATGTATTTTCTATTGACGTGAGTAGGAGCAAAGTGTACACAATTTGTTATGCTTAGGAATCGCTGAATAATCGCTGAAACACGTTGATTCTGTATATTATCACAAGCTTGAAACACAATTGACCCCGCGTAGAAAATATCGCATCGAATTTTCCATTCCAGACACATAGTCTCATACAATATACAGGACGAATTCATTACCAATTAATATTCCTTCTGCTCATCAAGTAATCACGCAACACTATTCCAGCTTGCATGTTTTTTTTTTATAAAATCTCCCTTTTCTTCTAGATTCACCACAATTCGAGATCTACACGCACTCACCAACTCTAAAGTCAATGTATCCATCGCCTCCGGACATCACCAGCAGCTTGGGTGGGGCCTGACCACCCATTCCACCCAAATTGAAAACCCCACGCACTCACCAACTCTAAAGTCAATGTATCCATCGCCTCCGGACATCACCAGCAGCTTCGGAGGGGCCGACTCGTCCTCCAATTCCGCACATTCACCCGGCACCGACAGGAAGAACTTCACCGCGTCCTTGTGACCGTGGAACGAGAATTGCGCCTGCGACAAATATTTAATTATGAACATCAATTTTATTAATTTATATTTCCAACATGGATAGCTATTCCACTGTAGTAGCCAGTTCACCCCTCCCTTTGGATCCTTTCTCAAACACCTGATCACCTAGTTAAAAATATTCTGGAAATTCGTCAAATTACCGCCGCAGTCTGATAAAAGCATGGTAAAAAAGGGTATTTGTGAAATTTATCTCCGGAGACCCGTTGCTATCACAACCACCCACTGCGATCTTCTTACCTATTCCTGCTCAAACACCTGATCACCTAGTACTTCTCTCACAATTCAACCAGATTAGGGTATTTCATTCCGTTGAGAATACGTGAAACTATTGTATCTTAATCGTTTAAAAAATTCAAATGATAAAGACCAGAACATTGACTAACTATCTACATCACGAGGCTTGCATATTTTTGATATATATTTTTTTAGAAGCTGACACTTCTGACAATTGCCATCGCCCCGCTGCTCCTCCTCACATACTCCTTGTAGAACTCTAGATCACGTACTCCCGTTTCAAATCATTCCCCTCTTACCTCCGAAACTCCAGATGGAAAACCACAAACCTGCGTCAGATTGCAGTAGGGGATGAACGCCTTGCTGGTCGCAGCTGCAGCCTCTCCCTCCTTCACAGCAGCACCTGCAGCCGGTGCGGCGGCCGCAGCCGCTTCGCCGGCGTACACGCGGACGAGTCCGCCCGGTCCGCCGGGGCCGGTCAACGCCTTCTTGCCGGCTCCCGCTCCCGGCTCCTTGTGCTGCTCGGCGGCTGCAAAAAGGGAAACTTTCGATGGAGTGGTCCAACTATTTTTGTTTTTCATGACCATGATATTAGAGTGAATATAGCATTACAACCAATCCATTCGCCTAGGCTTGTTGAAGGAAAAATCCAATATATCATACAGTAAGAAAGAACAAATTTGCTGAGGAAAATTCAGGCACTATTATGTTTCATGACTCTCATAATAGGAGGGGGAAGCATTGAGTTCAGTTAATCGCCGTTATATATTTTTAATAAAATACCCAAACATGCTTTATTCGGGAGGAAGTTCCAGGTGACTAGTCGCTTCACAGAAATTACATGAGGACATGATGATCGTATTTTTTAATAACTGAATCTTAACCGATCTCACACAATCATTTAAAAATATTATCTTATACATTACTCTATTTATCTTTACCACTCGTCGTCACCCAATGAAACTCAAACTGCAGATCCGGCTTTCAGAGCCGGCATTTAGCCCCTACCGTAACCCCCTTGCTCACCTTCGGACAGCGGGACGGAGATGATCACTCCGGTTCCGGTTCCGATCCAGAGCCGGCGATTGGACACGAGCAGCGCAGTCGTGCGCACGTACGAGAAATCGAGACGGGACGTGCCTGAGGATACGGTAGATAAGACTACGGAAGGTGGATAGTGATAGGATCAGTAATATCGGAGTGAATGCACATTGGTGAATTGCTGTCCTTCAAAAATGTCAAAATCTCACAGATTCACTCCCATTGATGCAGGTGCAATTATAGATTTGACAACAAAATCAAAATCGAATTCGTGCTTCAAGATTACTCCAAATACTAGTGGGAAACCGATGGGTAATTTGCAGGACAGGTGGTATCCATTTAACAACAATCCCAAAAAATCAGTAAAGTAAATGTCTTCACTTTGAATTATACTAATCTATAAATCGATAATCTTACTCATCGAGCGGCTTGGCCAGGTTTTGCTCGGAGCCCTAAGACACGGGATTCCCATAACTTGCCATTATTGCATTATTGAGTGCGGGCAAAACGCAACATCTATGTTTCACCTTGCACTCATAAAAGATATCACGAAATATGGATAGTGTGGTGCGCGGATTGTCTTCAAACAAATAATTGAGAATAAATATTTAGAAAAATATCATTCACAGCACATCTAGGTGGCTGTATCATACAGCTCGGTACCGTATCAAATAAAAAATCAATAACTCACCGAGGACCTTGGTCAGGTACGGCTCGATGTCCACGTCCTGCAGATGGGCGTGCGTCCGCGAGTGGAACAATCTGCAATGGATGAGTACGGTAGCTGGCTATCACGGGAGGTAAAGGCACTGTTCGGAATTGGACTCGTAGAGTCGTAGGTACTGATACCGGGAACAAGTGGTACAGCTAGCTGTTGAGTATGACAACAACATGAGAAGGGAAACCGAACCACCTACAGAGGGGTTGCTATCGATAATATGATTTATTAAAAGATCAAAGCACGGACCAGCAACACCAAGCAGTTTCTTGGAATGATCTATCAGTGCTGCAGCACCAATCTCACAGCTAACCAAACTCTCGCAAATTTAGTGAATCTTCAGGGCGAATCTTATCGAAGCTAATCTATCCCTTCATCCATTGTTCCTAACCCGGCGCTCCTAGAACACACTTCATCCTCACCTCAGGGTCGAATCCAGTCGTATGGACACCCACACTCCCGCACCGGCCGCCTGCATCGATCGCACTTGCGAGTCCTTGCGAGGATGGGCAATGAATGCTGCCTGGAATAGCAATCATTTTTATTATACTTGTTATCTTCGCTTTTATTCCTTCACACTCAGAGCCCTATGTCTGACAGATCAGACATCTCACAGCTATCGACAGTTGGCAATCACATTCAAAAGCTGATTTTTTCCCTACAAAAGACTCAGTCCATCACACGACGTTGAGGCGCCAGAGATTATCATACTGCTGCATCCTAGATTCACCAACTGGATAAACAATTATTTCTGACCCCTTTACCCCATAACAACATCAAACATCAGTGGCCATTGCGTTACCTTGGAGTCACCATGAAGCGTGAATTCTCCTAATCTACTTTTTGTTCGAATTATTATTTATTTTAAAATGAACAGGCTCCAAGAATTGAATTAAAGCCTCCATTAGTTATCTAGTCTCCTCCGTGAAACCGAGAACTTTCAGCCATATTCCAACTTCCTGCATGACCCCCCAGTTCCTAACCCGGCGCGCCTAGCACCCATCCTACCTCCACATCCAGCGTCGTCGGGTTGATGACGACTCCGCCCCTTATCGCTATCGTTCCTAACCCGGCGCGTCTAGCACCCACTCTTCTATCAAGTGCTCACCTCCACAACTCACGTCTCTAATTTCTATCGCTTCTAACCCGGCGCACCTAGCACCCATCCTACCTCCACATCCAGCGTCGTCGGGTTGATGACGACGATGCAGTTCTTGTAGGCGGCCCACAGTCGTCCCTCGACGACCGTCAGATTGCGGACCGAGTTGAACGCCCGTCCGACCAGGATCACGTGATAGCCCTCGGTGGACCATGTGCCTTCTGGAAAAATAAGGATACCAATTATAAATAGATTGAAATCGTTTTAGTGAGGACAATACAAGATTTGATTGGTGCACATGGCAAGTCAGGAAAGTAAAGGAAGCGCAAAACTGGAATCTAACGGGATCCAAAGGCATGAAAAGGGTCAAGTGAAAGCCGTTCGCGGACCATGTGCCTTCTGAATAAAATAAAAACTTGGCTCGGATGCTTTTAATTTATAATAATGCATCTAAATACGAGATTATTGACGTTCGCTACGGCTCTGGAAAGTAAACGATGCGCAAAGCGTGAATATAGCGGGAGCCTAATGTAACAATAGGATCTGGATAGCCTTCTGTGGACCATGTGCCTTCTGTAACATACAATAATCTATTTTTTTATGAAAACATTTATTGGTCACTACAAAATTGCCCCGCGCGACAGCTCTATGAAGTAAAGGAATCGCGAAACTAGAACCTTGCAGGAGCCTAATAGAAGCAAGATTTGTAGCACTCCGTCGACCAGATACTAGTGAGAATTGATACTATCGCATTTCGCATCAAATGTGGGCATAGAAGAATGAGTGAAATCAGAAACTAGTGAGAAAATGATTCGATTTTTTTAAGTTTGAGAAAAGACAACTACTGAAAATCCAGGGCCAACTGACTATTGAATATTTTGTGAAACCACGAACAACAAACCTCTGCGAAACACAGTAAGGTATTTTCTCTACAAGTAATTACCGCAACTGTTGAATCTCATAATAAACTGGGACATTCTAAAACGCGTGAAACTGCTAACCACCACTAGCTTCGCATGAAATTCGGAAATATAAAGACTAAAGACCAAGCATCAAAGTTCAAAGATCAACCACTCACGCTTGTTCCGGTGGAAGACGGCGATCGTGCCGTTGGCGAGTGCGGCGAACACGCGGCCCGCCACGTACCTGCAAAGCGGCTACCGTACCACAAACGTCGCCCATCACATCATATCCGCATCTATCAAATTTTCCACATAACCGTCCATTAGCAATCGTCGCCGCAGCCACACCACCATCTTCACAATCTAGTCAAATTTTCTACACGACCGCCATTTAGTAAACGTCGCCCTTCACTCACACTATGGCGAGGACCGCGTCCGGCATCTTGATCCGCCGGATGCACCGTCGCCAGTCCGTGATCGCCGAGTGCATGTAGATGCTGCAGAGGGTTGGGGGTATTAGGAAGGATGGAAGATAGGGATGACCAGTCAATTCCAATTCTCAAGTACTTGAATCTCGCGCAAGAGAGACGCTCCTCTCTTGCCAAGAATTGACAGACAGTGAGAGTGAAAATGCAAATGACCCAAGTACTTTGGTGAGAGTCAATTCCACCCAATTCCGATTTGCATTCCATTCTATTCTCTCCCCCCCCCTTTCACTCAGTCAAGTAATTGACTCTCACCCAAGTACTTGGGGGTCATTCTCCCCTCTCTCAAGTACTTGACAAGGGAAGGGCAAAAGTACGCAGATCTACCGAGTAAATTCGTTGTTGCCAGTTGAAAGGTACCCCATAGGGAAGTCCAAAACCGCTTCAAGCCGATTGGATATAGGTTTCCTAAGAACCGAAAATCGATATTGAAATTTGCATGAGTTTGCATGGGAAATTTTCTTGTGCGAAACTCGCACTCCTCTATGATTCCCTAGGGAGGAAGAGCATGGCCCCTCGTGGTGTAGTGGATAGCAGCTCAGCTAATTATTTTGAAGGTTGTGGGTTCGAACCTTCTTGCCACCAAACTTTTTTGCTGCATTATAAATTTATTTTGTGATGTTTTTATTACAGTTTTGTCACTCGTTCTGATACAATTACTCACACGCAGAGTATCAAAATTCAACTTTAATCCTTGAATTGTTAGCGTTATAACGGAAATTATTGTATAATTATGAAAAGTTTTGATGCTCTACCAGTGAGCAAATGTATCAGAACGAGTGACAAAACTGTAATAAAAACATCACAAAATAAATTTATAATGCAGCAAAAAGTTTGGTGGCAAGAAGGTTCGAACCCAAAACCTTCAAAATAATTTGCTGAGCTGCTATCCACTACACCACGAGGGGCCATGCTCTTCCTCCCTAGGGAATCATAGAGGAGTGCGAGTTTCGCACAAGAAAATTTCCCATGCAAACTCATGCAAATTTCAATATCGATTTTCGGTTCTTAGGAAACCTATATCCAATCGGCTTGAAGCGGTTTTGGACTTCCCTATGGGGTACCTTTCAACTGGCAACAACGAATTTACTCGGTAGATCTGCGTACTTTTGCCCTTCCCTTGTGAGTCGATTTGCATCACCGATCAGCTCTTTCCCTAGGAATTGAATGAGAGAAGGAGGAAAGGGGAGAAAGAGGGAAAGAATTGAGAATTGATTTGACATCACTAATGGAAGATGCGAGGTATTGGAATCAAGGGAATCCGGGAGACTTTGTAGCATCTGTGAAACACCAAATAGGAATGCACCAAAATTAAGGGTGATTGCCAATTTGTATGCATCTTCAATATCATTGTTACCCGCTCAATTCCCGCTTCTCATATTCTTGTAAATTAGCAACGTATCGACATTATTGATGTAGGAAGAATACATAGGTGGGAAATAGTTATAAATCAACTGACTACTGGTTCTGGCTGCCCATCCACACCGTCGGCTGGGCGCTGTCCATGACCGGAGGAGCGGATGCGCCGTCCGCTCCGGGCGCGGACGCTGCGCTGACCGCGTCGTACGCGGCCATCGCGTCGCGGATGTGCGGCGGTAGCGCGGAGCGGCCAACACGACGCGGTGGCGTCGCCGCTTCCTCTGAAAGGCGACTTACTATATTGATCTTTGATCTCTGTGAGATAGCCGAGAAGCGGAAACGGAAACACAGCAGTGGAAAGCTGAACAGAGGACGATAGCGAATATACCGGAAAGGGTGCGCAATATTAATCTAATAATTTCGAAATTTTGAATACAATTCGACACGCCTCTGCCTCTTTTCAACGCAATACTAGTAGAAAAGACACTCTTGCAATCGCATTCAACACTTTGTGCCGACCTCCACCAGTTCGTGATCACTACCGTATCCCCCCTCGACAGGCTACTACCGTACTACCGAATCACACCACACACCACACCACTCATGTGCTCGTCCCTACCTCCTCGCTTGCGGCGCAGCTCCCGTTGCTCCGCCCACTTTTCGAGCGCGATGCAGGGACCGCGCACCGTCGGCGAAAACTCGCGCGCCTCCTCGCCTTCGGGTATCGCCTCGCCCCGTCTCCACGTTGCTGCTGAGAGGGATACGGTAGGGGATGGAGGGTTACGGTAGCCCGGTATCGATCGATAGAGACAGAGGCACACACTGGCACACGAGCGATGCGATGAGAGTCTTACGGTAGCTCTACGGGTTACGGTATTGATCGTGCGAAACGTTCAAAAATTTCTCAGCAAGAGACGCGAGGATACAGCCATTTAGGTTACGGTAGGCCCACAATTGAATGCGATGCAAGACGGATTACAGTATTACAGTATCAGAGGATTACAGTATCAGAGGCGTGCCGATGCGAGAGAGTACTGTACTGTTGCGAGTATCGATTTTATCAATGAAGAAAATATTCCAGATCTCGTAATAAGCGAGAGTTAATATGAAAAGTTGCGCTATTTGTTTTCTACTATGCGACCATCCCAAGACAAATCAACATTGAGGGGCTACCATCACGGACATAACATATCGATGAAACAGAAAACTACTTGCTGGAGGCATACTGTCTAATTGTTTGTTTACAATTTAGTAAAAGTCCGTCCAAAGCGTGCATTGGAGAATGGATTAATGCGACAGCTATCACATATCACTGAAACCAGAAACTAATTGCCAAATCGATGAGATAAGCGTAGCAAACACTTCATTTCGTTCCATTATACAAATTTTGCTTCCATTCCACAAAAATTATGATCGAAATGTAATTCATCTATGGCTGGAATATAAGAGGGCTAGCAAGCAACACAAAGATAATCCATTCATGAAACAAGAAACTATTTGCAAAATATATTGCTATTTTGAAAAACAACGTATTTTTACACTCGCGTTCGATCAAGAAACTACTGAGGAGTTAGCATGCAGCACGTACAAAACATATTTCTGAAACAAAAATAGTCTCTCGTTAATTTGAGGACTTTGTTCAGAATTTGTTCATATTTCCAGTTGACCATTGACACTCGGTACATTGAGGAGCTAGCATGCAACACGAACATAACACAACACCGCAACTCGTACTCACCAGGTGCGTCCGATCCTCCGGGTGCCACCTCGCTCACGCTGACTGCAAAGGGGGAGGAATTCATCGGATACCGTAACCACTCATTTTACAGTATCCCTAGCGAAATCGATAATGCGTTATCTAATCTACTTTATTCTCGATTACACTGACTACAAGTCGGCGAGGTGGTATTATCTCTACCGTACTCCTTTATCATCTGGTGAGGTATACTAGGATACGCCCCCTAAAAGGATAGCGTCTACGCTACCGTATCCCACTCACAGTCTCTCTTCCTCTCGGGACTCGGCTTCAGATCGATCGTGCAGAGTGTTTCCACTCCATCCTCCGCAGCCTCAAGCGTGCGCAGCTCGCACCACTCAATGCACCCGAGCTCGACCGGGTCGAGACCTGGAAATTATTGATTTGATATTGATTGCTCGTTGCTTTATCGTCGTATTGCTTCTAAATATCAATGCCCTCTTATTGTTAGAAGAGACTATTTGTTGTATAGTCATGTAATGATATACAGAAATAGTAATTATTATTCACACAAGTTAATAATGTGACCTGCTGATACTACTACTGTAATCATAGTGTAATTCGCGCCGAGCGACTCCCATACGGAAATCCCTGATTCCTACCGTAACCCGATTGTCGTATATTTCCGTTGGCCTACTTTCACGAGGATTCAGTCAGTCAGTCTCTCTCTCTCTCTATCCACTACACCACGAGGGGCCATGCTCTTCCTCCCTAGGGAATCATAGAGGAGTGCGAGTTTCGCACAAGAAAATTTCCCATGCAAACTCATGCAAATTTCAATATCGATTTTCGGTTCTTAGGAAACCTATATCCAATCGGCTTGAAGCGGTTTTGGACTTCCCTATGGGGTACCTTTCAACTGGCAACAACGAATTTACTCGGTAGATCTGCGTACTTTTGCCCTTCCCTTGTGAGTCGATTTGCATCACCGATCAGCTCTTTCCCTAGGAATTGAATGAGAGAAGGAGGAAAGGGGAGAAAGAGGGAAAGAATTGAGAATTGATTTGACATCACTAATGGAAGATGCGAGGTATTGGAATCAAGGGAATCCGGGAGACTTTGTAGCATCTGTGAAACACCAAATAGGAATGCACCAAAATTAAGGGTGATTGCCAATTTGTATGCATCTTCAATATCATTGTTACCCGCTCAATTCCCGCTTCTCATATTCTTGTAAATTAGCAACGTATCGACATTATTGATGTAGGAAGAATACATAGGTGGGAAATAGTTATAAATCAACTGACTACTGGTTCTGGCTGCCCATCCACACCGTCGGCTGGGCGCTGTCCATGACCGGAGGAGCGGATGCGCCGTCCGCTCCGGGCGCGGACGCTGCGCTGACCGCGTCGTACGCGGCCATCGCGTCGCGGATGTGCGGCGGTAGCGCGGAGCGGCCAACACGACGCGGTGGCGTCGCCGCTTCCTCTGAAAGGCGACTTACTATATTGATCTTTGATCTCTGTGAGATAGCCGAGAAGCGGAAACGGAAACACAGCAGTGGAAAGCTGAACAGAGGACGATAGCGAATATACCGGAAAGGGTGCGCAATATTAATCTAATAATTTCGAAATTTTGAATACAATTCGACACGCCTCTGCCTCTTTTCAACGCAATACTAGTAGAAAAGACACTCTTGCAATCGCATTCAACACTTTGTGCCGACCTCCACCAGTTCGTGATCACTACCGTATCCCCCCTCGACAGGCTACTACCGTACTACCGAATCACACCACACACCACACCACTCATGTGCTCGTCCCTACCTCCTCGCTTGCGGCGCAGCTCCCGTTGCTCCGCCCACTTTTCGAGCGCGATGCAGGGACCGCGCACCGTCGGCGAAAACTCGCGCGCCTCCTCGCCTTCGGGTATCGCCTCGCCCCGTCTCCACGTTGCTGCTGAGAGGGATACGGTAGGGGATGGAGGGTTACGGTAGCCCGGTATCGATCGATAGAGACAGAGGCACACACTGGCACACGAGCGATGCGATGAGAGTCTTACGGTAGCTCTACGGGTTACGGTATTGATCGTGCGAAACGTTCAAAAATTTCTCAGCAAGAGACGCGAGGATACAGCCATTTAGGTTACGGTAGGCCCACAATTGAATGCGATGCAAGACGGATTACAGTATTACAGTATCAGAGGATTACAGTATCAGAGGCGTGCCGATGCGAGAGAGTACTGTACTGTTGCGAGTATCGATTTTATCAATGAAGAAAATATTCCAGATCTCGTAATAAGCGAGAGTTAATATGAAAAGTTGCGCTATTTGTTTTCTACTATGCGACCATCCCAAGACAAATCAACATTGAGGGGCTACCATCACGGACATAACATATCGATGAAACAGAAAACTACTTGCTGGAGGCATACTGTCTAATTGTTTGTTTACAATTTAGTAAAAGTCCGTCCAAAGCGTGCATTGGAGAATGGATTAATGCGACAGCTATCACATATCACTGAAACCAGAAACTAATTGCCAAATCGATGAGATAAGCGTAGCAAACACTTCATTTCGTTCCATTATACAAATTTTGCTTCCATTCCACAAAAATTATGATCGAAATGTAATTCATCTATGGCTGGAATATAAGAGGGCTAGCAAGCAACACAAAGATAATCCATTCATGAAACAAGAAACTATTTGCAAAATATATTGCTATTTTGAAAAACAACGTATTTTTACACTCGCGTTCGATCAAGAAACTACTGAGGAGTTAGCATGCAGCACGTACAAAACATATTTCTGAAACAAAAATAGTCTCTCGTTAATTTGAGGACTTTGTTCAGAATTTGTTCATATTTCCAGTTGACCATTGACACTCGGTACATTGAGGAGCTAGCATGCAACACGAACATAACACAACACCGCAACTCGTACTCACCAGGTGCGTCCGATCCTCCGGGTGCCACCTCGCTCACGCTGACTGCAAAGGGGGAGGAATTCATCGGATACCGTAACCACTCATTTTACAGTATCCCTAGCGAAATCGATAATGCGTTATCTAATCTACTTTATTCTCGATTACACTGACTACAAGTCGGCGAGGTGGTATTATCTCTACCGTACTCCTTTATCATCTGGTGAGGTATACTAGGATACGCCCCCTAAAAGGATAGCGTCTACGCTACCGTATCCCACTCACAGTCTCTCTTCCTCTCGGGACTCGGCTTCAGATCGATCGTGCAGAGTGTTTCCACTCCATCCTCCGCAGCCTCAAGCGTGCGCAGCTCGCACCACTCAATGCACCCGAGCTCGACCGGGTCGAGACCTGGAAATTATTGATTTGATATTGATTGCTCGTTGCTTTATCGTCGTATTGCTTCTAAATATCAATGCCCTCTTATTGTTAGAAGAGACTATTTGTTGTATAGTCATGTAATGATATACAGAAATAGTAATTATTATTCACACAAGTTAATAATGTGACCTGCTGATACTACTACTGTAATCATAGTGTAATTCGCGCCGAGCGACTCCCATACGGAAATCCCTGATTCCTACCGTAACCCGATTGTCGTATATTTCCGTTGGCCTACTTTCACGAGGATTCAGTCAGTCAGTCTCTCTCTCTCTCTCGTTGCGGCTAGTTGTCGCTGCATATTCTTCTGTATCTATTCTATGCTGCAATTTCTACAATAAATACTCTTCTACTGGAACTGCAACTTATACTCTCGTCACACAACCTGCAGACATAACACTATTGTCTTGGATCACCCAGTATTATTGCGGAATCAGCTACATCAAGTAGTAGAAGGAAAGGAGCATCAAATCAACAACTGACATACCGTGATCGAAAGGTTGAAATATTATATTTTTCGAAAAAGGTGGTCAGTTCAATTAGCCAAGGTAAAAATCGTGATCGTATGTGGAGCACTAGAAACGCAAACGTTCCTGCACTTTTCATAACAGAACTCATTGTCAGTCTTCCAATACTTCATTAAATTGGGCGTTTTCCATTGCAACCGCACGTCTTTCTCAAATATTTTAACATTGCCCTTCTACAGTACTCCCCCCCCCACCGCGCCTAAGAATGGTACCCGTAGGTACGTGATACTCTCTCTTTTGTTGTGCGCCCAAGTCAACGATATAATCAATCCTTCTGATCTTTGATCTCTCGATCTCTCTTTTTCTCCCCTCAGGGACACCTTTACACCTACTAGCTACCGCACTCACCAGCCGGGCACTCCTTCAGTCCTCCACTGCCTCTCAGCAACTTCTTCGCCTCAACCTCATCCATCGAGGGGTCCGACTCGAAGACGCCTGAATAACTCATATTTAAAAAGGCACGTCGACTGGTCAGTTTGGCATTGCTGGTGTATTACATTGGCGAAGTATCACCCGGCGGTTTCAAGCCATGTCATTAACTTATGAGTCCAAATTCCTCCCGAAATTAATGGATGTATAACACACATGAAAAAGTTAGGTAACAAAATTCTTCAAAAGAAAAAGACCTTGGAAGCCGCCTAATTCTGTGAATGCAGGGGGTGTTTCTAAATCGTAGGTAGCATGCCTTGCTAACAGAAATCTCGAATGCGGGGTATGTTTTCAAATTTCAGGTGTTTTCGACTAGCTTTTCTATGTATGTAGTATAATTCCTTTTCTAAAATCAAATCACCTTCATTCGATCTCTAACCCGGCACTAACTGCACCAAAACCCGTCGCGTCTAGCACTCACCCGGTACTGAAGTGATGCTCAGCAGGTGGGAGTCACACACGTGGAAGGCGTCCACGACGTTGTTCGGATTGTTCGCGTCGAGAATGGCCACGTGCGAGCGACCCTGAGAGAACTATTTATTAGACTAAATAATTACATTTTTATGAGCAAATTTCCTCACCGTCATTGCTTCAACCCACGCATACAATCCTATATGAATTCAGAGCAACACACAATCACCAAGTGTCGCAACAATGCATTGAGGCACCGATAATACTTGTTATTTGTATTTAACCTTTGGATTCCCCTTTGTATATCAGCAAGTCGAAATAGCAACACTCTTTCGATGCTCATACGTAGCACCTAATAACCCGGAGTCATTAAGACAAAACTAGAGGTGTGTCAATCTTTTTTAGTACGGCAAACTGGTACGAATCAATCATCCCATAAAATTTGATTCTCATGCATACGACATGGATCCTCTTTTCACCGGGTATCTTTCGAGTTTACAATCATCGTTTCAGCCGCACAAATCAAAGGCTAGCCCCTTCTCTTCTATTCTACCGTACTCGTAGAATCAATCAGTGATTACTCCACGCCACCCAGGCCATCTACCTCAACCCCATTTTTGAAAATTCCACCACCTACCGTACCCCTGCAATCATTATTTCCTCACCTGATTGCTGCTGGCCACCCATACCATCGACGATGAGGCCCACTCGGAGGAGAGGTCCAGTGGGGAGGAGGAGAGGGAGGGCAGGGTGGGGGCTGGAATTGGTAATTTGAATAACGAATGGGTCAGAGATTGAATGTATTGCTCAACATCAAGTGTTGAAGGATCTGTGAAACTTGAAAAGGAGGTGGGATGTACGAAGGGAATATAAGTTGGTGAAGCCTACTGCAGTATACTGGAATCGAATCCACTATTTTACACACAATCATAGATGATTCACGAAGCCAAAATGTTGGAGGGTGGGGTTGAATAATATCAATTGATCTATTTCTAACAAAATATCCAAGGATCTATTGGATTCATCGTTCTACGTCAATATTTGAAGAAATGGAGAAACCAAGATGCTCTAGGCAGAATCAAATGCGCAAAACCATGAAATGGCTCTCACAGATTTATCTCATTGAACCTACAAATTGGGGAGTACTGTCCCTTCGGGCTGCCTACGCTCCTTCCTCACCTCTCCCTAACCCTGCGCGTCTAGCACACCCTTCCCGACCGCTTGCTCACCTGCCGTCGGACTGCCAGCTGGCGCGCCACCCGCGAACACGGCCGATTGCTGGCCGACGATGAAGGCGCCGCCGCCCGGCACGCGGCCGCCACGAAGAATCACGCCAGTGGCGCACCATACCTGAAAGCAGGCGTTGGGATACTGTAGAAATAAGATGCCTGACGAATACTGTATGCGCATTGCAGATCACCGATTGCATTGACAAAATTTAGCAACTACAATATAAGTGAATTTCCACCGTTTAATAGGGTTGCCGGTTCGAGATCGGTTTCGGTATTACGGCGCGAGAGGGGCGGTATGTAAAGAGGGTGCGGTAATACCGCATCCTCTTTGCATACCAAAAAGGGGAGAGAGCAAAGGGATTGAGGAGAGAGAGGGGAATGATGCGGTATTACCGCACCCTCTTTACATACTTTCCCTCTCGCGCGGTATTGCCGATACCGAACCTGCAACCCTACCGTTTAATAATAAATAAATCAAGAAACATAATTCCACCCGGAGGACAACGATTTTTTACCAAACGAAAAAGCGGCTTTACTATTCCTCTCACTCACTTCGATTCAACTAGCACCACTGCAACATTGTTGCGCCTGGTCAAGGCCGTATACGGTATAGCCCTTCGGACAGATCCCGCCGCTTCTAACCCGGCGCTCCTAGCATGCTCCCTGCCTACTTCTCTCTCTCTCCCCCCTACTCACCTTGAGCGTCGGTTGCTGATCGAGCAGTTCCACTAAATTTCCTAACTATTTCTAACCCGGCGCTCCTAGCACACACCCTTCCTAAATCCCAGCCCCCTTTACTCACCTTGAGCGTCGGTTGCTGGTCGAGCAGTGGTCGGCAGCACACCGGCACCGGGACGGAGGGAGGAATCGAGGCGGACGAACCTGCAAATGATGATAAATATGTGGTGTAAACACGGAATGACGTGAGATTGATCAAGGATAGTAGTGAAGTGTACTAGAGTAGTGGGATGTGTTGATAAGGAAATGTACAATACAGAAACAAAACATTGACTGTCACCTGCCCTTCCATCTAATGTGTTATCCTTGTAGCCCCACTAATCCATCTACAACCATACCCGCGTGCCCGATCTCATGCAGATGCCCTACCGTACCTTTCCAATCATCGATTGCCCGTCTACTACCGTACCCCTCAAAACTACCGTACCTTCTCCCGCGGGCGCCACACTCCATCCGCACGCTTCCAATCGTCCAGCGGCCGCCTTTCGCACGCGCTCACGCACCTGCAATTAATTAACAATATAAAAATAAAAATACGTATGTTGCCTGTCAAGAAAAGAACTTTCTCTATTACCAGCAGGTGATGGAATGTTTCACAACAATTATGTGATTGTACGCTGTCCGCAAAATCAATGGATGTGTGTACCCCGCAATAAAATAATTAAATAGTATTAAAACATTTAATCACCTGTCGGTACTGCTCGCGTCGCTCCGCCTGTCGACGCTCGGAGATGCTGAAAGTTAAATATTATTAGTATACTCGAAGCAGATCTGGCATTAAAGGAAAAGGAATTAGGCTCACTTTAATAAGAGAAATAACCCAAAGTTTGCGGGCAAGAAATTCCAAGAAAGGTTTGAATCTCCGTCATTTCTAACCCGCGTCTCCTAGATCACCCTTATTCCTCATATATCAATATCCCCCCCCCAACCCCACTCACATATCTCCGTCGATGAAGTCGGCGCTCTTCGTCATCTTCGACGTCGCCTTTCGCGAGATCGGGTCTACAATTGATTTAATTAATTAAGCATTATTATTTCAAATATTAGAAGGCTTTATTATTGCAAAATTCTCGTTTCAACTGTGCTTGGAATAAAGGATATTCCGTTAGTGACTAATCGTTGACGATTATGCTGATGTATTTGTTTACTAATTATGCACACTACGTAAAAATGCAATCATGTAACCCTCCCCTTCCGTGTTTCATAGAGAACGTGACTAATGCGAAAGGCATGAAACAGTAATGCATTTGTGATGCTCATTACAAGGAGAGAAAAGCTCGCGTTAAACATATTGAATGAGATTCATATGCTATCTAAAGTAGATCCTGGTTGACTAGAGAGGAGCTAAGAAGTGATTGTAAGTTGTATTACTTACCCGAATTCCTTCCTCTTCTCGGCGGTGGCGCAGAGTCTCCGCCGAACAGCCCGGCGAAGCTGCAATGTTCGCGTTTCATTAACGTTTCATAATATCGAAAGGAAGCATTTGTTCAATAGATGTGGCATGACTTGATGAAAAAATATCACACGGGGAATTGTTAAATTGTCCGGTTTTGTTTGTGCTTCGTCAACCATTAATCATATCCGGTTAACAAGCTAGCCCAATCAAGCTAACGCTCCTTTGGCATAAAAATATAATCGCGCCAATAGCCGGCAATGTTCGCGTCTCACTAGCCATTCATAGTTCGTAGCACAGCACTTGCTCAATCGGAGGTGGCTTCCACAGAATAAACAAAGTAGAATGTTTGTTATTGTAGTAAAATGCCCAACATTGTCCAATTCGCGGTTCATCAACCACACATAGGTTTGGAATCCCGCTACATTTTAAAATAGTTTTCCGTTCTCAAGATCAACTACAAATTCGAGCAATTCTTCGATAACATCGCATAGTCTTCTACTAATTAATATTCAACAAATTGTAAATAAATTAAATAGACTCACAAGTCCCACATGCCTCCCTGCTTCTTGCCCGGCGCGCCGGTCGCTGCTTGGGCCTGCAAATAAGTCAGTTCGTGATCATCTTATTGCGTGTTACCGTATCCCCCTTACTACAAGTTCACGATACCATTCTCACAACTAGCAATACTCTGGTTTCAGCTAAAAAGTCAATCTGCAATGACCGAATCGCGGACTGACTTTCCAAGGATTACTGCATTCCTATGGGATACTGTAATATCAACACTACCGTACCTTCTTCGCTCGTTGCATCTCCGTCCACTTGACCGTCTCCTCCAGCTCCATGAGGCGCTCCTGCAACGAAGGAGAGATATCGTAACCCGTAATATACGATACCCTTCAAATTTCGTAGTCGTAACCGTTAACTCCTAGACAGGATTCCTAATCGAGAACAGCGACCTTGTGAGCGAGTCAGCTCCCCAGTTTATAGCAGATCTGAGTATTTATTAAGACTACGAATTCGATGATGATCGTGTTTGATTTCAATCGCCAGAGGAAGTTTACTCGCTGCAGCGCAAAACTGCCAAGCACGGTATGTAAGCCATTATTGTCCACACTTATCACATCAGTATCAAAATTCTCCCTATAGTAATAAAAATGCAGCGGCAATTCAACTAGACGCTGACCAATTACCGTAAACGACAAGCCCGGAATTGGGTCCCGAACAGAATATCGTACCTTGTACTGATTCCTCTCGAGCAGTACTCTCTGCATCTCTCCTCTCGTGAATCTCTTCCTCTGCGCCATCGGCACGTCCTCTTCTTTCTGTAAATTCATTATTGTATTATTATAAAAGTATTTTTGTTACTAAAATTTTCAATTACGTGCTACAATTACTTCAATCTTTTTGCTTGTAATACATTTCTTCCGGGGGGTTCTAGGTTCTAGGACAACTCTCCGAGGGGATTCCGGGGGGTTCTAGGACAACGGTTGCTAAATCGCGCCCACTATCAGCCATTCACATTGCGGTTGCACCGTATTCTCAAAACCTCAAGCAGATTTCGCAAAACTGATTTACTGGACCCATGCGGTGAAAAAAATATTTACTAGGTCCATCGCTGTTTCACTTGCTGCTCTAGTCCCCCCGCTGTGCTGATAAGTGAGTGAAGAACGAAACCGTATTCTAATATCGCGTCGACTACAGTAAAATGGGTCCTCTCCAGGGGTCGATTACATACATTTTTTTAACAAATGCCAAAATGTGGGTTAGTTTTGCTCTTCCCTTCTCATGCTCCCCAAAAAATCAGCCAAATGAGGGTTGGGTTTCCTTATTTTCCCTCCCACGCCCACAAAAATCAGCTAAATGTGGGTTGGATAGTCATTTTTTTACATAGTAATCGAGCCCTGGTCCTCTCCAGTAGCACCCTTTGAATCTCTTTCAATTTTTACTTTTGAGATTCACAAAAGCAATTAGTAAACTATCACTTCGATGTTTCACTGGTTGCTCAAGTTCCCAACAATGCTCAACTTCAGTAATTCTACGCTGACGGATAGTTTAGAATGAAATCACTGACCTCATCGACCTCCGTCTCCTTGTCAGCCAGTTTCTGCTTCATCATCTTCAGCTCCACCTGCGATTGCGATCGATTAATCGAAAATTACAGTATCCATCTACCGTGTGATTCCATATACCATACTTCTTTTCGAAATTACAAACACTAGGTGCCCCAACTGCCCACACTACAGGCTATGGCGTGATACCGTAGTAAATAAGCCCGTGGTGTGGCTACCGTACCTCCAGTCCGGTAATCGTCTCTCCCATCTTAGCGCGCACCATCTCGTGCGAGCGGATCTCCTCGCGCAGGATCTCTTGCTCGCTGAAAATATAAGTATTTATTTAAAATATATTCAAACACAATTATTCTCGTTTCACGACATTTTCAAGTGTGAGTGATTCGACGCTCCATCGATTATCATCAATAAAAAGATTTATCAGTCATTAATCACTGTTTTGTAAATATACTTCTCGAAACCCGGCCTATTCTGGTTCCATCACCCCTTCAACTTCTTGAGTTCACTGGTTCGCTAATTCTTTTCTCACATCACTGCGAAAAAATAGTAAACTCTTTGATGCTGCGGAAAAAGTCAGGGGAGATTTCCTCCTCGGGTAGAAAAAGTCGAAGAGGGGGAAAAGGAGGAATTCGAAATTTTGAATTCGCGCGCTTTTAAGTATCTCGTTTCCCCGTAAAGCTAGCAACTCAAAAATTTAACTAGGGCTTTTCCGACACCTTTAGATCGTATAAACCAAGTTTCAAGTTGCTAGCATCAATGGGAACCGAGATATTTTGGAATAACGAAAAATGCGGGAATTCAAATTTTCGATTTCCTCCCTTGACTTTTTCCACTCGATTTTTTCCTCTTCTCTTTCCTCCCCCTACTTTTTCCACAGCATTAGAACCAAAAAAGTAATTAAACAACATGAGCTCATGCGCGATCAATGTTCAGGGCCCATTTCTGTTTTCCTTTTCCTGGTGATTGTGAGCACATCAAATTGACCTCGCCAATCAGATTTTTATGTTCATGGCCTATTCCCGTTTCACCGCACCCATAACCTTCCTTCTTCACCCTCACTTGCAGTCTCACTCCAATTCCGAAGTTAGAACAAAAAAACTTTACTATCTGAATTACCTGCTCACAATCAGCTCATCAACCTGCGCAATGAGGTCATTCTTCACAATATGGCTCTTTTCCGTTTCACCACATCCATAACCTTCCTACCTAACCCCAACCATCAATATCTATCCGTTTGCCTGTACAACTACTCATCAACGAGATCATATTATGTTTTGCCTGGCTTATTCCCGTTTCACTACACCCATAACCATCCTACCTTACTCTAGTCATCAATCGATTCGGCTCCACCTCTTTTTAAAAACTAATAAACATAATCACCTGCTCAGTTCATCAACCTGCGCGATCAGATCATTCTTCACAATATTCAGGGCGTTCTTCATATCCAGCAGCTCCGTGTTCTCCTTGATCAGATTCTCCACCTCACGACCCATGCCTAAATTAATTTAAATCATTTTAAAATATTAAAAATTAATACAATATTCCATTCCACAGTTCTTCATCCGGGTCCATATCTCCATTTCGCCGTGAATTTCAATTTTTAGGCGAGATAGCGCGCGAAATGGAGAGACGGTGGCCCGAATTTAGAAACTTTTACTCATCATCGCACTACGACATCGACAGTGTTCGGGGGTTAGGTCGCGCTCTGATCTTTGATCTCTCTCATAATTAGGTTCAGTCTACGATACTCTCTCACATACAAAATTGTGTCATTTCTTGTTCCATGCTCCGCTCCTAAATAGAGCGGAGCCAGAAAATGACCTCCTAACACAGATCACTACACGACATTCCCTCGTTACCGTACTCCTCATATACCGTAATCTCTTACCGATGAAAGTGTCGTTCACTGAAAGAAATTGCCCATTTTTTTGGTGAACTTTTGCAATCAGGCAAAACCGAGAATCGAGCCGGAACTTAGGTATAGGAGCCGTTTCCAAATACAAGCAGAAAGCATGCCACACACGCACTCTCACAAGCTATACTGGGCGGGATCAAACTACAATCTCCACGACCACACACACTCTAAACTAGACTCTAGTCTCGACCTGCCACATCCGCCGAGTCGGTGGTGCACGTGGTGCTGCTGCGGGCGGCTGCCGCGACGCGGACGATGAAGTCGTCGTCGTCCTCTTCAAAGTCGTCAAAGGACGCGTCCGCGAGGGCGCGTGAGCCGTCCGCGTCCGCAACGCGTAACCGCGTCGAGTCGTCCGGATGCTCCGACGACGTATCCGCGTCTGCACAAGCACGACAAATAGAGAGAAAGGTAGAAAGCGGGGAAGGATTACGGTAGCCGTCAATACCATCTAGCCTACCGTACTACACTCATGCCGAGCGCGATAGGACCGCGCAACTCAGGAGGAAGGGGAGCACCTAGCTACAGTATACTCTGAGAAGGGTGCGGACAGGCTCGGAAAGGAAGGAATCTTTGTTGCATCACGTTTTACGACATTGTGAGTCAAGCGCACGTTACGACATTGAAATATCTGGGTGGGCATGGCCAAAACACGAGCTAAAATCGATCGATAAATCGATAAATTACCGGCTGAAGCGAATTCCGCTGGGTCTACGAGGTTTCCTGCGAAGAAAAGGAGTGGTAAGTATGAGACATTCGAAAGCCGAAAAACGTCAAGCCCAAAAATTATCCAAAACGAAGCAAACTTGGGTATTTTTTTAAGAGGAATTAACGCTTCATCTACAGTAATCCAGTCTACGGTAATACCAAACTGAAGAGGTGAGATTGTTGATGATGTGGGCACACTCGCACACACTACTGGGGGCTGTGGTGGTGCATGGTGTGGGCGATGGGTGAGGTTTCCTAATGGGATACGGTAGGCATAAAAATCGATAAATACCTGTGAGGTCCGCGCCGAGCGAATCGTCCGGCTCGCCACGATCACTGGAACTGAATAATATGGAGTGATTTAATTTGCAAAGAGACTGACGAAAAATTAAAGAGAACCCTAGTATCGAATTATGATAAGCCCATAAAACTAAGAACCCCATAGGTTTAATATATTTAGCAACGTAAACCAAGCACGCGAATTGAATTTGTTTTTTCTTCCTATAGTTCGATAATCGATCAATTAAAAGTCCACTAGGAGCATTTGTCATCACTGCGAAACGCAAATCCGTTTTTTTTTTCATTATGATACACAATGTCCCGTGATCGTATAAAAAATAAGAAATCTATTATCTGATATCTTTGCCGTGAAACTAAACACGTCTTGGTTTCTTACATGCTGGCTCAACACAAAACCTATGCGCAACTTGAATATAGTTTTTTTTTTCAAAACGAATTCTTCAAGAGATCAACAAACTGCCCCCTACTTCATTTATATCATCTCTGTGAAACACGAATCCGATTCTGCGCCACAACGTTCCGAAATCAAGCTGCTCGTAATATTGATTCGAAAACAGCTCAAGTATACTCGCATTTGTGCGATCCGGTGACTTCGTAAGATTAGGCGACCTATTCAACTCCTTAGCACTCACACTGGTATCCTCTCGGGCGGCCCTCCGGCGCTCTCGGCGGGCGATGTGGCGCCCCGGGCGGATGACGGCGGCGATGCGGCACCTGAAGATTTTGCGTTTCACAGGGTTCACAATTGCGAGCCCATTGTGATGCGGATAATGAGTTTACGCCTCGTCTCTTATCAAACTTTAAACGAACTACGTTAACTAATTGTAAGCAGTATCTAGGGAACTTGTAGGAAGGATGTTTCAGGGGGGTGACAATAGTTAGTAAATAGTTAGCAATTCATGAGAGAGTCCCTATTGATCCGACCAGGTTATTCAGGAATAATGGAAATCCCAGCAACGAATCGAGAGCCCTGCAGGGATGGCGTTTCAGAGGGTTCACAAAGGCCAGCTCGCTGGTTGTAGCAGGTCATTCGAAGATCTTTGCATATTCAATCAAAAATTAAACAAACTACGGCTGAGATCTAGGGCACCTATAGAGATCGGCGTTTCAAGAGGTTCATAAAGTCATTCGAGAGTGAGCACAGAGCCACGCTACCCACAGTCCTACCAGCAGTAACCACAACGTATCAAGAGCACCAGCAGAAGGAATGTTTCACAGGGTTTGCAAAGGTGAGCTCGCTGACAGAGGCTAATCAGGTTTTCGGTCCTAGTGATAAATATATTATTCGTGATGAGGAACAGGTTAGGCACTGCAGAGCACGCATCAACGAATTCTGCAGCATTGGCGGATCCATAAAGATATTCGAGCATGCGTTAATTAACAACGATCATCCTTTCAACAATAACCACTAACAGATCCCACTCTCCTCGTCCCCTCTCTCCCCTCTTACTCCAACCCGTCTGCTCTAGCACACACCCTCTCCTCACCTGCCGCAGCCCTTCTCCTCTCCGCTTCCTCTTCATCTTCCCTTGGAGAGGTCTCGATGTCGGACGGAGAGCCGAACTCGTCCTGGTAGTCCACTGCAAAGGGGCAATCGATATTTATACCGTACTCTCTAAGGTTAAATAGTCACAACTCGATCGCAGCATATCACCCCCATATAAATATTTTCCAGAATCGATGACATTGTCAAATTAATCACCCAAACTTGAGAATCAGTTCTTACCAAGTAACAGTGACGCGGAAATTCACCAACTAATAAAAACAATCACACTGTAACCTACTAGACAATTAGATCAGTTCTCGATAGCTGACTACTGTACTTATAAATGACAACTGTACTAAAAAATAGTTACCGTACCCTCACTCGATATATGGTTTTAGATTGGCATCAATCGTATACTACCATGCCCTCACAAAAAATAAAACCACTTCTCGATAGCCTTTCCCGTCCCTACCGTACCCTCATTCGATATATGGTTCGCCAGATTGACATCCATCGTCGTCGACTGGGTCATGTGGGCAGAGATGAGGTCGGACACGCCGCGGATCGAGGAGGCATCGACTGACGTGGCCATGCCCAGTCTACAAATAATATTATTTATTATTATTTTATCCCCGAAATCTATAAGTGTTTTGAATATACATTAGGAACGTCGGTAGGATTGAAGTCATTGATTGTATGGGGTTCATAAGGATTCGATGATACACAAAACTTCCTTGTCGAAATTGCGCATTGATATGTGCTAACATGCCATCCCCGTCCAATCCTCGCCAAAAACAATGCCTACTCATACAAACCAACAATACCGGCCGATACGGGCATCAAGCTCATTATCCCACCGTACCCAATCCGACCGAACTCACTTTCCGCCTCTCATTTGCTGTCCTGGCACGGGCATCGAGTTCATCATCTCGAATTTGTCCGAGCCCATCAGGTACTTCGTGCGCTCCATATGGTCAATGTGCGTGCGCAGCAGCACGTTGTATCTGAATTAATTAACATTTAATTGATTAAATAATTATATTTTTCCAGAATTAAAGAACGTATCGTCCAATTTCGAAATAAGTCCTTAACCAGTAGTGTTGGCAATACGAGGTTTGCGGGCCCGCAATAGAGGGAGGTCACGTTGCGGGCCCGCATCCCTCTCCCTCGCCATTGCGGTCCCGCAATCCCGCAATCGTTTAGCCAACCCTATTAACCAGTAGCAGTGAATCGGAAAATCACCAGGATACAAATTTAATACTAGCCGTTAACAAAGTTTTATTAGAAGGCAGGCCCTCACATAATCGCTGAATTGTGAATGTTTAACCTTGTCATTCCGCGGTGAGCCACGAACTCACCATGCTCGCCCAAAAACGAACGAAAAAACCTTCTTATGCTTCCCAAAAATCAAAGACAATTCTTCCTACAGTCTCGAGAAAAAAAAAACTTTTGAATGTTTTTGAAGCGGTACCAACCAATGCATCGCCCTTACTCGGAAATCAATCCTTACCATTTAACCCTGAGCCATCAACTCACCAGGAATCATTGCTCGCCCGGAAACTAACGTAAAATCCTCGATACACAAATATCTAACAAAATACCTAAGAAAGATCAAGGACTAAAGATCACAGATCATTCCCAACCTCTCGTACAGGCTCTCGAACATGCGAATGTTTTTATGCGTCATTAGCAAAATAATAATCACACTAACTCAGAAAACAACGCTTACCATCCCACAACGAGGCTCAAATTCACCTGGGGATAGAGAAATTCCAATGACGAACAACAATTTCCCCATTGATACACTAATATTGAAGTCAAAAATCAAAGACCAAAGACCAAAGATCACCACCCACCTCTCGTGCAGTCGCTCGAACTCCGCCTTCTGGTCCGCCTCACGCTCCTCCAGTCGCGAGGCTGCAAATATTAATTACATTTTAATTACTGAGATTTATCATCCCATTGTCTTGGCTTTTCTCATTAGATACAACGTATCCATCTCATGGTTAATTTCTGCTTCAGAGCTTGTTCTTCCCCTTTTAACCCCCCAGGGATAATTGATTCATTCAAGTTGTTCGTTCGACAACACCTATTCAACTTTCGCAGTACGCGCCTACCCCGTGATAGACTGCATGAAAGAAAGATTCCAGCTTCACAGTTCGTTCTTCCCCTTCGCACCCCCCGGGTAATTGATTGTTGGAACTCCAATGTTCAATCCAAAACACCTATTCAACTATCATAGTTAGTTTCTACGGAGCCAGGAGACGCACGAACGAACGCACCGTCCACGCTCATTCCTGCTTCACAGTTCGTTCTTCCTCTTTGCACCCCCAGTGATAATTGATTCAAACTCCGCTTTCCCTTCAAAACCACTCCAATTCAACAATTTCACTACGCTTCAACCCATTGATAGACAGTGTGAAAGCAGGAGACGCTCCAGACACTCAGACGGAAGCGAGAGATCACGCTAAAGTGAGAGAGCAGCCCTACATCTCCTCGTTTCCTTCTGCATTGTTTGCTCACCGCAACAGGAGACAACAGCTATATGAGCGTGGTTGTCTAAGAATCAATCATAACAGTGTTGGAGCTGGAACACCAAAATTTCGATAAGTTGTGCAACGAGGTTCTCGAGGGTGCTGATCATGATGGTCAACTTCATTTCGCACCAATTCATTCCGTGCAGCCGTGCTGCAACAGTGCTGCAAATCACATTTTGTTCATATCTCCAATTCGAACAAAGCAATCTTTACGAAAATTTTAGAGGGCATGTAATCGATGATGGCGAATTCAATGGAATGTTTATCATGATGAAAAACTTTCGGCCTCATGAGTAAATATATTGTTTTCGAATGCCAGGGATTAGTGGAAACCGATTCTAGCATAGATCGACGCGCCGCAAAGAGAGGAGCATTTTGATGGTAATAGGTATGGGGTTTGAAATTGTCTTTCTCAAGTTATTTCACTTTTTGTCAATCGATATTTCATCATTTTTCATTATTCATTCCACCCTCACCGCGCGATCCGCGCAGTGGATGAGGAATGAAATGAGTTTCACCTGTCAAACCCTTCTATTGCAAATGCATTCTACATTTCATGAAAAAACAACTTTATCAATTATGTAATCAACTAGCATTCTTCGAATGCTAGTTCCTGCGGAAGGCCGCGCCGCAAGCGGCGCGCGACCACGAATGAGAGGGCTAATAGGATTAAATGCGCTCGATTCTGACCACAAGAAATTCGAGATTCCCCTAGTTGTAATAGATCTACAGGAAAATTTCGTCATATTCCTCCTGAATATTCCTCCTCCATTATCTCTTGATAGTATATATCGATAGTTTGATAGATCGAAGTAACACGGCATCAGAGAAACGAAGAGAGACGAGAGACTGAGGTTGAACGGAGAGGGAGGAGGGTTGGCTAAATGAGTTTAACGGGCCCGTAATAGGCGTCTCTCTATTACGGGCCCGCTACGTTTGGGCGAGGGGAGGGAGAGGGTAGCGGACCCGCTACGACTCGCTACGACTCGTTACGATTCGGGGAGAGCGTTAAAAGAGGCGCCTATTACGGGCCCGCTATCTCGTTATCGTTATGCCAACCCTCCGAGGGAGCTCCTTAAATATTAATTGGACCTGATGCAAAAATCGATGCTGGCATATGCAGAAATTCAAGACATCCAAGAAATTCAAGACATATTAATCGATCAAATTCACGTAATCTTAGAATTTGCAAAATCATCACAAGATGAATTGAAAGGGTGAAATAACTGAAACTCATTTCATTCCTCATCCACTGCGCGGGTCGCGCAGTGATTGTGGAATGAATAATAGAAAATAATAAATTATCGGTTGACAAAACTAGCAATAACTTGAGAAAGACAATTTCAAACCCCATACCTATTACCATCAAAATACGACTCTCGTTGAGGCGCATCGATCTGTGCTAGAATCGGTTTCCACTAATCCCTGGTATCCGAAAACAATTTTTTTACTCAAGAGGCCGAAAGTTTTTCATCATGATAAACATTCCATTGAATTCGCCATCATCGATTACATACCCTCTAAAATTTTCGTAAGGATTGCTCTGTTAGAATTGGAGATATGGAAAACCCGTGATTTGCAGCATGGGTGCAGCATGGATGCATGGAATGAAATTATACGAAATGAAGTTGACCATCATGATCAGCACCCTCGAGAACCTCGGTACACAACTTTTCGAAATTTTGGTGTTCCACCTATTGTTCGATTCTTAGACAACTACGCTCATATCATAGAGGATGAGAGAGTGGGAGAGTGCCAGACGGAAAAGAAGAGGGCGAGAGAGCAGGGGAAATGAAGAGACGAGGAAAGAAATGGAAACCCAAGCTGGATGTGTTATTGCCAATTCATCCTAGTGATTGTGACGCAATTCATAACCCATCAGATATTTTCAAGGAGATAATTTCCCTACGACACTTGAGTTTCTAGGTATATACAAATCATTATATTTCCCCTTCAAAGTTGATATGATCCTGAGAAACTTTTGAAAAAAAAACCATTGTCTTTGTTCCAATCCAAGCCGATTGCGCGTTTCACATAGAATACAAGTCCCGATATTGCAATGCAGTGTGATCATAATCTCAAGTCGAGTATCGAATAAAGAACTAAATTATCAAACCCGGCGCGCCTAGCTCACACCCTCCCCTGCCACTCACAATGGTCCGTCGCATTCTTGGCCTTCAGCTCGAGCATCCTCATAATGCTCTCGAGACTCTCAATCTTCGTCTCCAACTCCTTCCTCTCGCCGATGAGGCCGTCCTCGATCTCGATGTACTTCTGCAAATAGGGAGGAATTAAAATAAATAAACAATTTAAAAGATTTCATATTTTTAAAGCCCAGCAACTGAGCTGTTTCAGGATATTCATATAACAAACAGGGCAACAGTTTGAACGATTTTACCCTCCTCCGAAGCCAAAAAAACCAAATAAATTTAATTGGACTACCACCAAGTCAATACAAGATCTTCAGAAATTGTACTTTTGAAAAAAAACAACTCTAATAAAAAGTAAATTACAGTTACATTAATGTTTCAGTGTGTGCATGTAAGAACGCATTGAACAGTTGTACTGATCACGAGCGCTCTTGTTTTTGAAAAAAATAAATAAGGACACGAAAACCATCAAACTTGTATAATTTTTCGGGGGAAATAATCGATAACTACTCCATATCTCCCGTACTCACATTGTCCTGCGCCTTCCGGAGCTGCTTCTCCCGCTCGTACTGCGTGATCAGTTGCTCGTTGTCTTCCTATGAATTTTAATGTATTAAATATATTTTTTATGAACTGTATAAATGTATTTATAACTACTATGAGCCTCTCAATGCTCCCTAACAGGAAACGATGAAACTTGGATCAAGTGCCATCCAAATCGCCACATTTTAGGATCTGTACACGACAAAGATACAATTGTTCTGCATGCTAAAGCATCGATCAGTATCCTGCACCATAGAATTGATGGCTTGAATCGAACTTTCTCCCCCGTTTTATTTTGTTATGTAATTTTTAAAATCAGACGTGTGGCACCAATTCTTCGCAATTGAATCTAACATTGCTATCACCAGAGGGTGAAACTAAAGTCCTCAAACCCACTTGGAGGATGAATTCAGCATGCCGAATGAATATTTATAAAAAAAATTTTCGTGAGCAATCAAAGCAAGCACTGTCAATCTAATATCATTTCAACCTAACACATCAAACCCGAACTTATCATGCCCTAATTTTTTGCGTTTTTATTTCCATTTGAAATTCGATAAAAATCAAGCTAATAAAAATACATAAAAGAACTAGCTATTTAATCCCACGTTCAGAATCTCCAGATCTCGCTGTCCCTATCTCAAAGCCGATGACCAGAATAAATTGCATACATCATCTCCTTATCCACACTCATCCTTATCACAAAATACATGAGCGGCAATCTAGCGCTCCTCCTAACAGTGAGCGTAGTGTAACTATTCCCGCTTGCCAAAAGCCCCACCCCTTCTCCTCACCTTCAACATCTCCAGATCCACGCTCATCTCTTCCTTCTCTAGGTACGAGAGGTCGAGTGCCTCCAGCACGTTCACAACGAGAGGCATGAGGTTCTAAATAAAGAAAGTAATTAATACTAGATCTGATTATTTATATAGTATCACAATTTCAACTCATCACCTGTGGTTAAAGTCATGATTTTGAAGATTCACGGAACTGCACATTTTCTGTTGCACTAGTTTCATAAGAACGCTAGGGGTCGCTAATATCAATCACATTGGTGTACAAGTGCGATAAACAAAGCATATTTCCTGTTTCCTTAATTTCATAGGAACACTACGAGAAGCTGGCATCGATCGTACAGCTACTTCCATCAATGAAAAAAATACAACAGATTTCCCGATAATATTTTTCACACACAAAAAACACCTCACCTTGACGGAGTCCTCTCCGACCGAGTTGATCATCTGCTCAAACTCGCGATAGATGCTCGCAGCAAGGTTTTGCACCTGGAGAAATCAATCGATAATTTCAAAATTATACCGTATTCCTAAGATTGACAGTCAATCAATAATCGCGCCCTACCGTTCTTCTACTACTGATCTTTAGGAAATCAATCAATACCCGTACCCTACAATATGCCAACCGTCCTCACGATTTCGAAATATCAGCGTCCCAATCAAGATTTGGGAAACGCGGATTTCAAGTTTCGCCCGCATTTCAAGTGCACTTATGGCTAACAATGGCAATAATGAGAAGGGTCGTGGCATCAAAACCAAAAAATATCTCAATTTCTTGAAAAAAGTCAATATCCAATCACTGTCTACCGTACTCCTACCGTACCTTCTCGCTCATGACTCGCGTCGATTCTTCCGCAGCGCCCATTGATGGCGAGCCGCCCGAGCCGTACACGACCTGCACACAATTATCGATTAGCCGGCCAATCAATAACCTGTCGGCCTACAGTACTTCGACTTCCAGCTAGGACCAACACCACAACATCCATTATCACCACTATATCCATAATTTATGCTAAAATGATCCATTATCTGGCCAATCAATTACCAACAGGGTACTCCATTTACCAGCTAGGACCAACACCACACCACCACTACATCCATCTATTATTGATGAGCCACACCACAACTACACCACCATTTCGAAAAACGACGGTCATTGAAATTCACAACACTATGAATCATACCCTGTCCTGCTCACTCAATCCCGTCCGAGCAACCATAATTCAACCATAATTAGTTCCCCGCCGATCCATTATTTCCGCGAAATGACCCCGCCTTGTAAGTTCCCCTCTACATCTGCCTAGATGAAGCACCTATGCATTTGGTAGAGAACAATTCGCGTGACCTACTCCGCCTTCCTTTCTTCCCGCATAAGAAGCGGAGGGTGCTCATATGATTAAGTGGGGATGGGGTCTCTTCTGTCAACTATTCCCCTCTTTCTCTAGCTTTTGTCTCTCTCGCATCTCCCCTGGGTATCAAGGGCTATCTCAACCAAAACGCCATGAATCATTATTCTATCTTACTTTTCGAACTCCATTCAGGGTTCGCATGCGTCAATGGAACTGCATTACTTTACCGGAAAAGCCCAAAATTTAATTGTATCCTTAACCACATTCGGTTATGGTTCAGGCCTCGAGCTTAGTGTTTAGGCCGAGGATAATGCGAACGTCATCCCATTTTGTGCTGACTCGGTAAGGTGAAACAGTACCTGCGTCAAAAAGGGGCTATAAAGTGCGCGCTAACGCGTTATGCAAATTGCAAATTCGCCTGCGAAACAATCGATCGGTGACTATCAACTGAATCATGACAAATCAGCACCGAAATTATCAGGGAAGGAAAATACAGCGCGTAATATGAGTGATACTGACCAGGGAGGGGGCAGTGGGCCGTCGGCGTTGATAAGGATACATGATCGACACTTTGATCAGTCTCGGGGGATGCCCCCACCTCCTCGGAAATCGATCGATAACCGATTACGGTAGATCAAAGAATTGTAATCGTGAGCGAAAGGGAGGAGAAAGTATTACTAAAAACTAGGAAGTGTTGCAGTAGTCCAGCTCGACGTGAATCAGTGATTGGAAAGAGGGGAGGGAGCACTGCTTTTCTCCCTATCTTTCTCTATCTTCTTTGGGGTGGAAAAGAGAGAAGGGAGAGGGGGGGGGGGCTTGCATACTGTTGAACAGCGGAGAGACAACAGAGAAAGCGACAGAAAAACCACGGGGCAGAGCAATATCAATTGATTCCGCTTCGAAACCGCACCCTTCTTATTCTTCCGGTTATGTTAAACGCGAGAGTCGAGTAACAGAGAACAGGGCTCTACTCTTATCGCTCCATCCAATCAGCGGAACCCCTACTACTAAACCCCGGCGTGACCCTGAACACTGTTCCACGCGCAATTGACGACTGTACTCAGAGATGAGCGCCGAATTGTCAAGATGAGAAATTCGGCATTTCGTGCCATCTCTCGTCGCTCTGACCAGTACGAGGAATGACGAGCTTATTTCTTCATCCTGACATCCTTAGTAATTTCGAGTCACAGGAGAGACATTCAATTCGAAATTTCACTTGGAGTTCCCTGACTCACTAGTGGCTGTACTGCTGCTTATTTGCGCTTACGATTGGATGCCCTTGAGAATTCGTCACGCAAGGATTCACTCCATTCCAATTCACATCAAGCAACCGTCAATCCAACCCCCCCCCCCTTATCCTTGCTCTTCAAGCCACCCCGTTGCCTAGTGAATCTTGCACCAGTCACCGCTGTCTAGAAATAGTCCCCATGAGAATCCATACCTGCCTAACGCTTAGAGTAAACAGTTACTCATCCAGACAAAATTTCCACAACCACAAACCAACTAGACAACCACAGAACAACCACGATTTCACGCATAGCTCACATCGATATTTCTCTTACAACTCAGATATTCACTCTACAACCACAAGGGACCACATCCACTGTATTCTTCGAAAACACTCTTCTGGTAATACATCCACAACCACAAGGGTACCAGCTCACAAACAATTTCACTCCATTTTCTTCGATACATTTCTTCCACGATAAGTGTCATCAACTTTAGCCACGTCACTTCACAACCACAGGGACACAGGATATTCACTTTCCCGGATGTTCCTCTTGTGAAGTCACACATTTTCGTGCCAACCGAACAATCATTTGTCTAATTTTGAACGTGTTTGAGCCCGATTGGCATTGAAAATGTGCGATTACTCTTCACGTCACTCCACAACCACAAGGAGACAGAGATATTCGCTTTTCCCGATGTTCCTCTTCAACGTCAAGTGTCATCTAATCCAGCCACATCACTCCACAACCACAGGGACGCCAGGCCAATTCACTTTCCCCGATACATTTCTCTTCAACGTCAACGTCAAGTGAAGTCACCTCTTCGAGAAGCTTACGAACAACGGAAGGACGCACAGCTTTGACTCGCTCCATGCAGAGGCTCACCTCCGACGCCGTCGAGCTCGTCGTTGACGCCGCCATCTGATCCCCCGGTGACGCCATTATTGATTATCGATTGAGTAGGCCAATCAGGCAAGGGGCATACTGAAATAGTACACTTTTTCCGCGAAATAGAGCAAATAAAGCGACAAAAAACATACACCACCGAGAGTCGAACGTTGAGAAAGAGATACGCACGAAATCACCATATTTTTCACGACGAACAGCAAAACATTATCGTATCAGTTGGTACCGATTGGTTTCGCATCAAATTAGAAAAGCGCGCTGATTTGACTAAGAAATAATGATTTCCTCTCCGACTCAGGAGGGCCCTTTCTTTCCTACGCGCAAACAAAAGCAATAGGAGACACGAGTTTGGTTGTCACGAGTACTGGGGCACGCAGAGAACAATCGAACAGAGCAATCATTCCAAATGTGAGTGTTGAATGGTAACGGGATGAATGGGTGAAAGGGATGAGATAGGAATCTCGGCGCAATGAAACGTTCGGAATTCAAACAATGCTAGATAGCATTCGTGGCTAGGAATTTCCCATTTTGAAAGAAGGGGATGGAATTCACGTGACACTCTTGAATTCGAACCAAATGCACTAGGATTGTGAAAGAATCAACTGAGTTTCGAGTGGAAATTAGGTTTCCAGGAGCCTTGAGACAACTACAAAGCACAAACTAAGTAACTGGAGCTTACAGTGTAAACTGCGCGCTCGCTGTTGTTTACCAAATCGATACAAGGGCCGTGATGATGTGGCCAAAAGAGCGGCGAGAAGAGGCAGTGAGAGTTGGTTCTTACAAGAGAGAGACAGTCACAACACTATTGATAGAGCGCAGCACTGTAATTGCTACGACGAAAAACAGCAAATGAGGAGCGAATTATTCATGAGCCTATCCCCGTGGGCAGGGCGTGAGGTGCGATAATCGACTGGCAGTAGTGGAAACGAGTGCACAAGCGAGAAAAAACGGCTGGGAAGCTCAGGAGGAGCGCTCTTATCTTGATTGCAAACACAGAGCAAATAGATAGATAACGCCTGTGCTCACGTAACGCGCTCACACGAATTCAACGGTGTTCAAATCGCGATTAATCGGATTACCCGCAGCGCATTACAATATGCCTGCCTACCAGAGTAATTACCAGTATAGAATGCGTGCCAAGGTGAATGGAAACGACATACGCGTAAAGCGAAAGTGCGAGTGGAAATAATGAGGAAGACGGGGAGAGGCTGGTCCGAACTGGTAGGGGATAGAGTGTGTCAACGAGTGGGGCGAGGCGGAGCGGGAGGAGGGATGACAATTGCATAGAGAGTGGACAGCTGTGAGAAGGGGCGTGCGCAAATCAATGGGAGCACCCTACCCCTGCCACGCTCAGCGCGGCGACCGGAAAATATCGGGCCGGCAAATGCAAAACCGCTAAACACAGGATGAGTTTCTAAAAAAATGCCAATTAATCCTTATTCATATTCTAATTATTAATTCATATTATTATAAGCGGACTATCAACTGATACTACCCAAAATGAATAACGTAAATATTGAAAAATAAAAATTATGAGAAAAGTTTTCGTTAGAATAAAGTCACTTCACGATAGTATTTCACTTTCCGTGCACTTTCTTCACTATTTCGTGTCTTCATCCACTCATCGCCAGTGATGGCGAATCCAGGCGGTCCTGCGTCCAAATCGGCGCTTAAATGGGTGCAGAAAGAAGCGCCTTCCATGCTCGAGGGACTACAAATGGTCGTCAGGTCAATAATTTTCATCCGAATCACATTTCGATTGTACAAAATGAGTGATAATTGATTGAAAAGCATTATTTTTTTGTTTGCAGAAGTCAGCTGGGCTACGATATTCGTCAGAAGGAGAAGGAGTGCCGCTACAAGTGCCTGCAAACAGTAGTAGGCGGAGGCACGGTCAGATAATTACTAATTTCACATGTAGTTGGTGTGTCTTTGTACTCTATTTTTCTTCAAATTGGGTGTATAATCCTGACCACAGTTGTCGTTGGTTGAAATAAGTAGTGCAGAAAGTTAGCTCAGCTATTTTACCTGATCCGAGCTCCTTCAATGGAATGACCATCATGATTAGGAGTGTCAGAATAATAACAACACATTATTGCAATGGAAAAGTGGGGGTGTGACTAAAAGGCGGTCCGCGGTCCGCGGTCCGCGGTCCTGAAAATGACTAAAAGGCGGTCCGCGGTCTGCGGTCCGCGGTCCGCGGTCCCGGAAATGACTAAAAGGCGGTCCGCGGTCCAAATTCGGCGGTCCACTCTAAAAATGTTTCCCACTTGATACAAATGATGTATCATTGCATTTTCACTGCTCAGAGGAGTTTGAAGTCGGCCCGGCAACCCGAGGGGAGTATAAAAGGCGTCCCGGCGACCCGGAAAAGGCGGCCCATTCCCATATATGAGTAAAATACATGGGACAAAGTCGAATACGATATTTCACTCACATACGGTCCCTAAACGCAGGCTCTCACCGAGCTGCCCCCATTGTTACATGAGGCGGCCCGCAGTCCCCCGCTCTACAGCCCTGAATAAATTTCAACGATCCAGATTCCATCCTCACAGTGCTCACATGATTCTTTCATGGCTCTACAGCCGTGAATAAATTTCTACGATTCAGATTCCATCCTTACAGTGCTCACATGATTCTTTCATGGCTCTACAGCCGTGAATAAATTTCTACGATCCAGATTCCATCCCTACAGTGCTCACATGAGTCCAGAATGACGCGTCGGCCCTGAATAAAAATCTACAGCCCTGATATTATCACTACGGCCCAGGAACGAGTCCAGCATGACGCTTCGGCCCTGAATAAAATTCTACGGTCCAGAGACCATCGTTACGCCGAGACCAAAATTCTCTAGCCCTTTATCGTATTCTACGGACCTCAAAAATGATCTAGCCCTCTATCGTTGTCTACGACCCACCGAAAATTTTAAGTAACCCTCTGTCGTTGTTTATGTACTATAACAGTCAATTGTAGCCGGTAGCACTCGGCAAATTTCTGCAGCCCCTATCTTAGTCTACAGCCATTAGAAAATTTATATTGCCCTCTATCGTAGCCAAGAAAATCTCAGAAGCCTTCTATCGTAGCCCTCAACAAATTTCTGCAGCATTCTATCGTAGTCTACAGCCATAAAAAAAATTCTGTAGCCCTCTATCGTAGCCAAGAAAATCTCTAAAGCCTTCTATCGTAGCCTACGGCACTCAGAATATTTCTGCAGCTCTCTATCGTTGTCTACGATTTTTATCGTTGTCTACGACAACGATAAAAATTTATGTAGCCCTCTGTTGTTGTATCCTATGGCTCTCAGAAAATTTCTGCAGCCCTCAACCGGTCCTCCGAATTTTTTGCAGCCTCATATTGTAGTCTATAGCCTTCTATCGAAGCCCTCAGAAAAATTTCTGTTGCCATCAATCGTCTACCTACGACAGTCTGCGCCCTACAGAAAAAATCTCTGCATCCTTCAGAGGGCCGTAGATTACGAAAGAAGGCACTGGATATTTTCTGAGGGCTTCGATAGAAGACTATAGACTACAATATGAGGCTGCAAAAAATTCGGAGGACCGGTTGAGGGCTGCAGAAATTTTCTGAGAGCCATAGGATACAACAACAGAGGGCTACATAAATTTTTATCGTTGTCGTAGACAACGATAAATGACGCGTCGGCCCTGAATAAAAATCTACAGCCCTGATATTATCACTACGGCCCAGGAACGAGTCCAGCATGACGCTTCGGCCCTGAATAAAATTCTACGGTCCAGAGACCATCGTTACGCCGAGACCAAAATTCTCTAGCCCTTTATCGTATTCTACGGACCTCAAAAATGATCTAGCCCTCTATCGTTGTCTACGACCCACCGAAAATTTTAAGTAACCCTCTGTCGTTGTTTATGTACTATAACAGTCAATTGTAGCCGGTAGCACTCGGCAAATTTCTGCAGCCCCTATCTTAGTCTACAGCCATTAGAAAATTTATATTGCCCTCTATCGTAGCCAAGAAAATCTCAGAAGCCTTCTATCGTAGCCCTCAACAAATTTCTGCAGCATTCTATCGTAGTCTACAGCCATAAAAAAAATTCTGTAGCCCTCTATCGTAGCCAAGAAAATCTCTAAAGCCTTCTATCGTAGCCTACGGCACTCAGAATATTTCTGCAGCTCTCTATCGTTGTCTACGATTTTTATCGTTGTCTACGACAACGATAAAAATTTATGTAGCCCTCTGTTGTTGTATCCTATGGCTCTCAGAAAATTTCTGCAGCCCTCAACCGGTCCTCCGAATTTTTTGCAGCCTCATATTGTAGTCTATAGTCTTCTATCGAAGCCCTCAGAAAATATCCAGTGCCTTCTTTCGTAATCTACGGCCCTCTGAAGGATGCAGAGATTTTTTCTGTAGGGCGCAGACTGTCGTAGGTAGACGATTGATGGCAACAGAAATTTTTCTGAGGGCTTCGATAGAAGGCTATAGACTACAATATGAGGCTGCAAAAAATTCGGAGGACCGGTTGAGGGCTGCAGAAATTTTCTGAGAGCCATAGGATACAACAACAGAGGGCTACATAAATTTTTATCGTTGTCGTAGACAACGATAAAAATCGTAGACAACGATAGAGAGCTGCAGAAATATTCTGAGTGCCGTAGGCTACGATAGAAGGCTTTAGAGATTTTCTTGGCTACGATAGAGGGCTACAGAATTTTTTTTATGGCTGTAGACTACGATAGAATGCTGCAGAAATTTGTTGAGGGCTACGATAGAAGGCTTCTGAGATTTTCTTGGCTACGATAGAGGGCAATATAAATTTTCTAATGGCTGTAGACTAAGATAGGGGCTGCAGAAATTTGCCGAGTGCTACCGGCTACAATTGACTGTTATAGTACATAAACAACGACAGAGGGTTACTTAAAATTTTCGGTGGGTCGTAGACAACGATAGAGGGCTAGATCATTTTTGAGGTCCGTAGAATACGATAAAGGGCTAGAGAATTTTGGTCTCGGCGTAACGATGGTCTCTGGACCGTAGAATTTTATTCAGGGCCGAAGCGTCATGCTGGACTCGTTCCTGGGCCGTAGTGATAATATCAGGGCTGTAGATTTTTATTCAGGGCCGACGCGTCATTCTGGACTCATGTGAGCACTGTAGGGATGGAATCTGGATCGTAGAAATTTATTCACGGCTGTAGAGCCATGAAGGGCTCATGTGAGCACTGTAGGGATGGAATCTGAGTCGTAGAAATTTATTCACGGCTGTAGAGCCATGAAGGGCTCATGTGAGCACTGTGAGGATGGAATCTGGATCGTTGAAATTTATTCAGGGCTGTAGAGCGGGGGACTGCGGGCCGCCTCATGTAACAATGGGGGCAGCTCGGTGAGAGCCTGCGTTTAGGGACCGTATGTGAGTGAAATATCGTATTCGACTCTGTATCATGTATTTTACTCATATATGGGAATGGGCCGCCTTTTCCGGGTCGCCGGGACGCCTTTTATGCTCCCCTCGGGTTGCCGAGCCGACTTCAAACTCCTCTGAGCAGTGAAAATGCAATGATACATCATTTGTATCAAGTGGGAAACATTTTTAGAGTGGACCGCCGAATTTGGACCGCGGACCGCCTTTTAGTCATTTCCGGGACCGCGGACCGCGGACCGCAGACCGCGGACCGCCTTTTAGTCATTTTCAGGACCGCGGACCGCGGACCGCGGACCGCCTTTTAGTCACACCCGAAAAGTGGTGAAGATTTTTTTTCATTTCCGATCCTTCCAGAAAGTCGATCCGTCCAATCCCACGGCTTCCTCAAATGACTTCAATCTGCCGCAGCTTCCGCCCCTTCCCAAGGATCTGCAGCGACTGGAGGCCGTTGCAGCCGGCCTCAAGGCCTTTGCTGGACTCGCTGCTCAGGTACAAACTACGAACTACAAAGAACACTATGTGAAACACCATGATGGCATGCTCCTGATGTTTCGTGGAGAATGTAAGGCGCTGTGAAATATCGGTAGAGAAATCGATAAATACCGTACCCTTCCTCTTTCAGGGCCAGTTCCCAGGCATGGGCGGGCAAGTACTCCAGGGCGGCAAATTGATGCCTCCATCCGGTCTCTTCGGTTCGATAGACGTCGTCCCGCAGGGAACAATTCCCATGGCAGCTGAGACGAATGGGTACGGTAGGCTACAGTAATCTGCTTTACTGATTACACTGTGATCAGACAATTGATTTGCAGTTGTACATTCGTTACTTTATCTTAGGGCGAATTTATCCCCTAAATACCGTAATCGTAGTGTAATACCGTACCCTTCCAGCGCCGAATCCGATTTGACGCCCGAAGAGGAGGCCTTTCTGCTCAAAGCAGTGCGCTCTGTGGGAGATAAAGCGGCAGAGGCAGAGTTGCTCAGGTATTGTTTTTTGTTTAGTCCGTATAACCCCGATCCAGCGTTATGAGATGGTCGAGAAGACCTTGTATCACTAGTGAAACCGAATAGTGATAGGATTCGGAATTTCGAATTTCTCTTGATATTTGCTAACCCTTCATTTTTCATTGCACAAGCCATTGCAAATAGAGAGGAGATAGATCGAAAGTGCAGATACCATAATCCCGTACTTCCCTAATCCTGACCCAAATCCACTACAGTTTTCACAAAAAAAAGCTTTTACTGCCCGAGATATATTTATTTATTTTTCCTCTGTAACCAAACGCATCATTGGACCTCTTTACTTTCTACATATTCATACATTCATTGAAACACGAATTCACCAATTCATAAATTCTTCGAAGTAAGATAATATCACTAGGATAACCGATAATTAGAGTTCCTATCGTAATCCCTTACTTCCCTTCAAGACCCCAATCCCTTCCAGTCTTCACAAGAAGTACGAGCCGTCCCTGCCCGAGGGCTATCGTGCCAAGGCCGTCGACATACTCAATAGGACGGACGGTCACGAGACGAAGGTCCCCGCGGGCAGGATCGCCAGGTATATGATAATCTTGGGGATACTGTAGTATGAGCTTACTGTAGCAAGAGATAGATCGAAATGCGGTTTTCTTAGAGGACTATAGCTCGGCCATTCAAAATATTGTACTATGTAGCTAAATCAGGTTTGCCATCGTCGTGGGGTATTGTGCGATACAGTGATTACCGTAATCCTTTCCAGATTCGCCTCGTTCGGTCAGTTGGCGATGGGACTGGGCGCGGGAGCTGCGGCAGAGGTACGCTATAATATTACCACCATTTTACCTGAACTACCTGAACACATCATAATTTCTCGCCATTAGTCATTAAGATAAGATCCTGAAACGTTAGACTTCCGGGTTGCAACCTGTTCGAACATTTGATACTAGACTCTGTAATAGACTATTATCTTCATTGTTTTCGCATGAATTCTTTGAAAAAAGTGCTAAAATACCAATTCAGGTGACTCGCCGGGTCTTCCGAATGAGCAGCTCCGAGGGAGCGAGTGAGCGTGTGATCGGCGCGGACAATCTCTTCCTCACTGAAGCGAACGCGAATCGGATAGTGGCGACGCTGTGTAGGGTAGGATAGCTTTGAATATCGATTTATTTATTTTTTGAATCGGCGAGATCTGATCCATTGTGAAAGGACCTCAAGCTTGAGTTAACGTGAGCTACTGAAGCAGTATACTGCCGGGTCGTTCGAGTGCGAATTTCGTTCCTTGCAGGTCCGTGGCGCGGCCCTCAAGCTCGGTCAGATGCTATCGATCCAGGACTCGGATACCGTACCCCAACCCCTACTGGACATCTTCGAACGCGTCAGGCACAGCGCTGATTTCATGCCGAAAAGCCAGGTATACGGTAGTTATCGATCACGGTCGGTAGGGATTGTCAATGTATAATGGGGAAATGCTGTATCTGTGAGAGTTTGAAATATCTGTGAAGTCGACACTGAATTTTCTTTCTCTCTTGATTCAATTCACTCCAATTGAATCGAGAGTTGAGCAGAGCTTATGATCAAGCAATAAGACGCAAAAGCTGTGGGCATTAAAATTTTCCCATTTTGTGCGTACGCCGTATGACTTCTATACTATTACATGAAGCGAACCTCTTATCACAAACACATAAGTCGACGTATTTTCTCGATTATTATGCACTTTTGAGGAGTGGTACGAATCGCATATGGAAACTAGGAGGATACTATGAATGCTGCCTGAAACGCGGCATCAACATGTAAAATTATTCCATTTACCTCAGGTGAACAAACAAATGACGGAGTCGTTCGGTCCCGAGTGGAGGAGTCTGCTGAAGGAGTTCGACGAGAAACCATTCGCCGCCGCATCCATTGGACAGGTACCGTAACCTAATCGATCTTGAACTGTTACCACAGTACCCCCGGAATTGTAACATCTGTGCGGAACATCTGTTACAAAAGTGCAACAGCCTAGCACAACTCTTTCAGTGCAATGGGAAAGTATTCCATGTTAATCGATACTGGACCCCTACCGTATACTAATCCATAGATTACGGTACCTGCAGGTGCACCGTGCGCGGCTGCTCGACGGTCGCGAGGTCGCCGTCAAGATACAGTACCCGGGCGTCGCGGAGGGTAAGATAAATCGATTTGTCACTTTTCATTTTGTCTCGTTCGAAACTTGGTGAATGGAGGTTGCGAGTATTTATGATAAGCAACGTGTGCACAATTTTAGCGATATGTAGTTTGGATACAGGTCATTTAGAAATGCCAATCACGGATTTATAACTCATGAACGTTGTAAATATTGCAGGAATCGACTCGGACATTGACAACCTCGTCTCGATCATGTCGATTGGCGGGCTGTTCCCGAAGGGCATGTACCTGGAGAACTTCGTCAAGGTGAGAGGAGCTCCGCCCACTTTAGAGACTCCGCCCACTCTTAAAAAGAGCCCTCCTTTCCTGGCTGAGTTCAGTTCACTGATAGTACAGATTAGGGAGTTTTATTGTTGTTTTTTTGTACCGCGATTCGAGCCGCATACGAATTAGCCCTCCCGAAATTCAATGACCCATGTAGATGTGATGAGACCCCAAATCTCCTTTTAAATCAAATAGATCATCTTTGCTTTCAATCTTGTTCAATTTGATCCACTGTTAACCTAGTGACTTGCCCTAACTACTTATGACCCAACGTACTCCTTAGTGTCTACCTTATCCTTAAAATCTACCGTATCCCTCTCCCAGGTGGCCCGTCACGAGCTGAAGGCGGAGTGTGACTACGAGCGAGAGGCGAGAGCGGGCAGGCAGTTCCGAGAGCTGCTCAAGGACAGCAAGGACTTTTACGTGCCGGAGGTGAGTGCTAAACGCGCCGGGTTAGAGTGGACCGAGGAGGAGGCTCGAGGAAGTTAATTTGCTCCAAAACCTTTTGAAAAAAAGCCAAGTAGTAGTTTGAAGAGTTTATTGATCATGGTGGCTTGATGCCGCTTGATGGACGGATGCGATCAATAATTTCCTGTACAAACTGCGTTCAAAATCTACAAATAACAAGAACTCCAGAACTCCCGCAACTTTAAGCTGATCATGCATTCCAGATCATCGACTCCCTCTCCTCCTCACGCGTCCTCACCGCGGAGCTGATCTCCGGCCGACCAGTTGACCAGGTAAACACGATAGGGATTACGGTGGTGTATGAGATTCAGGGATGAGCACGAGATCGGATATCGGACCATACCCCCGATTTTGACCTCCTGTTGTAAGGCTATAACCCCGATTTCAGTAGCAAAACGCGCTATTTTGAACAGGTTTCTTGTCGAACCCCCGATTTTGTACAATTGTCCGAGGATGGTGCTCATCACTGATGAGATTAGGTAGGGTGCAGTTGAAACTACTTCGCATTCTCATCATATTGATCAAATAGGTAATTGGTGGAATTAGTAGCACCCTGGAGACGCAAATGGACCTGGGATGAAATTTCTTGTTTCATCAATAAATCAATAAATGGATTACGATATTTCCTAATCTATTACAGTGCATCGACGAGGATCAGCGCGTGCGCGACTGGATCTCGGCCAAGTTCATCCAGCTCTGTCTCAAGGAGGTACGGTAGAATACGGTATCGGGCAGAATATGGATTTACCGGAACTTCTCTATTTTTTGGCCCAGACAACAACCACTACGAATGTGTAAGGGGTGGGAAATGGAAGGGAGGGAATACTCTGCGAAAAATGGCTTGGCTAAAAAACAGAGAAGTACCGATTTACCAATTTGATTCGCACTAGTCGAGTTTCATAATATTAGAATATCCTTCCTTTGATATCTCTTTCTGGATGATGTAGCGCGAACGCGCCTAGTCTGTAATTGTTTCATATCTCGTTATTTTCGCAATCTTTGACAATAATATGATACAAGGATACGGTATTCCCCAAATCATCTATCGATTTTGCAGATCTTCGAGTGGCGGTTCATGCAGACGGACCCGAACTGGGCCAACTTCTTCTTCGGCCGCCACCCGATCAGCGGCGATAATCGGCTGATCCTGTTGGATTTTGGTGCCACGAGGTACGGTAGCTCTTATTGATAAAAAGTCAGTTATGGATAGAAAGACGATTATGGAATCTCCTGCAGATCCTACGGTAAGCCGTTCGTCGACCTCTACATGCGCATCCTCAAGGCGGCCTACGACAAGAACGACGACGAGATTCTCAAGTATGGTAGCATCGAATATCGATTTTTCTAACGATTAAGTATCCCTGATTCAGGGGAATGCGAAATATACGGTAGCCAAATATCGATCGATAATCACAAAAAATCAATCTCAGGCACTCTCGCTCCATCGGCTTCCTCACCGGTTACGAGAGCGCCGTGATGGAGAAGGCGCACTGCGCGTCGACCATGATTCTGGGTACGGTAACTATCTTAGAAATGGGATACGGTAGGCGAAAATCGATAATGAAGGGAATGAAAGTTACTGCATAATTATTATTTGATTTGTGGGGAATCAATTTTGATCCAGCTACAGTAACCCATCATTTTCCAGGCGAGACCCTCGCCTCGCAGGAGCCCTTCGATTTCGCCAAGCAAAACGTGACCAAGCGCATCCACGCGCTGATTCCGGTGATGCTAGAGCATCGGTGAGCATACGGAAGTAGTGATTATTGATCGATAACCTGATTATCAGTTTCACAGGAAATTGTCGGTTAGAATCACTAGTTGTTTTTGGGCTAGTAAATTGAGACTAATGAAGTTTCGGGCTGTGCAATTCAGTGATAAATTCGCACGCTCATTGAAAAAAATGTTCCTTCAGACTGACGTCGCCTCCCGAGGAGGTATACTCCCTACACCGCAAGCTGTCCGGCTCTTACCTACTGGCTACCAAACTGAAAGCTACCGTAGCCTGCGGACCCATCTTCAGGAGCATTTACGATAGGTTGGAAAGCCAGTTTGCGATCGCTTTTCTAATCAGTAGTTTGCAGGTACACATTCGGCAACTTTGACACCGCTGTCGAGATAGACATCGATAGAGTCGACTAGAGGTTATTGTAGATAGCGATTAAAGAGATATCGTAGTTTCCATGTTAGAATACGTTTCTTGTTGCTAGAATGTTCTGAAGAATCGTTATTATGAATCGATTCGATTGTAAAAATTTCGGGTCATTGTCCAGTGTGCTCACAAGGGAAGGGCATACCATTACCTCGAATTTGAGTTATGTGCTATATACCATTCGAAAGAGCCTCACAAGGCGGTCTCAAATCAATTTTCAAAACCTGCTAATGCGACTTGTGGACGAAGTTATTCCACTTTTGCTTTTCAACGTTAAAACACGTGAGTCTTCTTTTCCCGATGCGCGAGCAGTTAGTGCACCCAGTGCTCTCTCGCTGACATGGCATCGTGGTGTAGTGGTAACGCTCCCGTCCTGTCACCCTTTTGGCGTTGGCTCGACTCCGCCACCAGTCAAACATCTTTTGCTGATTTATTTTTGCTTTTTTCACTGTGGAAGTCATTTAAAATTCTTTTAAATCATATTTGTTGAATAATTGAATCGATTTTGAGCAAATGAACGGTAGTACAAATTCACTTTTTTAAATTCTTGTAATATGCCAATAGCAATTTGCCAAATACTCACTTTGAGTCAAAATACATCAGAAAGCATCGGAAAAGTGTTAAAATAAATAAAAATAAATCAGCAAAAGATGTTTGACTGGTGGCGGAGTCGAGCCAACGCCAAAAGGGTGACAGGACGGGAGCGTTACCACTACACCACGATGCCATGTTAGCGAGAGAGCACTGGGTGCACTAACTGCTCGCGCATCTGGAAAAGGAGACTCACGTGTTTTAACGTTGAAAAGCAAAAGTGGAATAACTTCGTCCACAAGTCGCATTAGCAGGTTTTGAAAACTGATTTGAGACCGCCTTGTGATGCTCTTTCGAATGGTATATAGCACATAACTCAAATTCGAGGTAATGGTATGCCCTTCCCTTGTCAGAAAAAATAAATGTAATTTCAATAGTGCAATCAATTTACGGTAATACGAACAATTACAACAATGTGGGAAAAGGGTAGCAGTGATAATTTAGGCGAAAACATACAGAAAGGGCAGAATGAATGGATGAAATTGCTTTGCGCAAATTGAGTGTCTTTGCGCGAGTTGGGTGTCACCTCAATAGCGCACTTTGGGTGCCTCCGTGCCCTCGGCCTTGCGCTTCTCCATCACCTTGTGGATCTTGTCCAGCTCCTGGTCCAGCTTCTTGTCCTGATAGGAAAATCGATGAAATCGATAAATACCGTAACCATGTACCGTAATCCCCTGCTGCCGTACCTACTACATTATCGATATCTACCGTACCCTTAGACCGTCTACCGTAATCCCCGGCTACCGTACCTGCTGCTTGCCGCTCTTTCGACCGTCGCCCTTCTTCACGCCAAACTGGTAGGCCGCCTTCACCTCCGTGTTGCGCGACGTCTGCAAAGGGATAACGTAATCCCAATATATCGATTGTCTACTTTTCAGTTAACAATTGGCTACCGTATCCTCCAGTTATTTTGTGAGCTACCGTAATCACAAAATATCGATTGGCTACCGTAGTCTCCATTTATCGATTGATTACCGTACCTTGCTGAACTTCTCCTTGTCGCCCTCGTCGCCCCACGCCGAGCGGCCCTTCTTCGACGCCGGGCCTTCCTGCAGGAAAATAAACGATTTTTAATATTTTTTTATTTTATGGCGCGAGATACAAATATTCAAAATATCTCCCGCACCTCTTCCTCGTCATCCGAGTCGCCGAAGCCGGCCATCTCCAGCCCGCCCGGGTAGCACTCGTCGTATCTGAAGGAGAAAAATTAAATCAGTTATCGATCGCTACCGTAATCCTCGAGATGACCAATAGTCAGTTCTCGATCATTTCTAATCGTGTCGTTACCGTACCCCTCCGTATCTCTCTTCCGCTTGGCCAATTTCTCATCCAATCTCTTCTGCTCTTCGAAGCGCTTGCGCAGCTCCTCGCGCTCCCTCTCCTCGGCTCTGCAAATAAATTGTATTAATAAAAAAAAAGTGTATTGTTCAAAGTTCATCCTAGAAGAGTTTACTTCCTGTAGTAACCGCTATCCACCTAGTAACTTCTACCATTTTTTCCTCATCGCATTAGGTATAAATCATGGTGGAACAAACATTTTTTTAAAAAAATGCAAATTTTATCAATCTTTCTTTGTGTTGTATTTTAACATTTCCCTCTCCTCCTTCATTCTCGCCTTCATTCGTCTTGCAATGAGGTCGTTGTCTCTTCTCGTCCTTCTCCTTTTTGCCGTGGTGAGCCAGTATCGTACCTTATCCTCGATAATCAAAAATACATACAGAAATCCATGCTGGCCTATTCTGTATCGCTTTCTCTGTATATCTTTCGCTTCCCCCCCCCCCTTCACCTATACTGTAATTTTCTGTTCGATGCACTCGCTTGTAGGTCATGAGTACGCCCATACCGCCCTCGTCCCAATCTCCGTCAGCAACCGGTATGAGTGCGGGAATCGGGGATATAGTCAAAGATCAAAAATGTGCAATCTATTTTTTATACCATTGCATCATCATTGATGACATCTTTCCGCATTGAAAATCCTCGTTCAGCAACGCTCATGGAAGAGCTATTGGCAAACGGAGGAAGGCGAAGATTCAGAAATAAACATGCTACACGTGGGAATTGTCTCACGGATGGAGCTGATGGTTATATCGAGAAGAAAGAGGGCATGAACTTCTGGGTGCTGCCTCCTCAAGATTCGGGGCCGCGGCAAGATTGGACTATCGTGCAAATCAACGATCGTGAGGCATGGCATTATGATTTATCTGGGCGATGTTGAAATGCGGCCCTCACAACAAGAAGGGTGGAGCTTAGGTCCCTTAAGTCTGTTTCATTTGGCTTGAATTTAGACCTAAGCTTCGCCCTAGTCGTCTTATGTGACATAAGTTATGTCCTCTCTCCAGTTCATCTATTACAACTAGGGGAATCTCAGACTTTCTTGTCGACAAAATCTGGCGCATTTAATCCTATTAGAGAGAGTCGAGTCCATTCATTCTTCGTCTCGCGCGCGTAGCGGAGCGGTCGGCGAGCGTCCGAAGGACGCGAGACGACCGCGGAGCGTACCGGGCGAGCGTAGCGAGCCCCCCAGCCCCCGGCAGGGGCCCCCGGAGGGCGACGCGTCCGAAGGACGCTAGTCACATATACCTAGGGGAATTTCGATATTTTCCGGAGGACAGAATCGAGCGCAATAAATTGGATTAGTGAGAGAGAGAGGGGAGACTAATCCAATCAGTGAGAGTCGAATTCATTCTTC
>LS484751.1:94809-114299 GCA_900490705.1 Pristionchus arcanus | reverse complement strand
CGAAGCGAGCGCGAGCGGCCGAAGGCCGCTCGCTAGGCGAGCGTAGCGAGCTTCACTGCAGCCGCAGGCTGCATGCCACCCGCAGGGTCTAGCCTCCGAAGGAGGCTAGTCTCATATACCTAGGGGAATTTCGATTTTCCGGACGACACGAATCGAGCGCATTGATTGGATTAGCGAGAGAGAGGAGACTAATCCAATCAGTGAGAGTCGAACCCATTCATTCTGCGTCGCGCGCCGCTTGCGGCGCGGCCTTCCGCAGGAACTAGCATTCGAAGAATGCTAGTCACTGATCTATATCAGGTTGCGATCAGGTCAAACCGTGGCGATTACATCGGACACGGAAGGTCTGATTATGCTCAACAAGCTGAATTCCCTGATGAATGGGAGATGCTTACTCCCGTGAAGAATGCAGATGGTTCCTGGTCTTTCAAGAGCCGATGGGACAAGTGGCTGAGCGGTCATAAACAATATGATCCTGTACGTTACTGGTACGATAAAAGTACTTTACGGTACTACGTGAATTTCGTGCCTCATAACGAGGAGTATGAGCATTGGTGGCTCGAGTCGCTTCCAACAACAAGTGAGTACGGGCATCAGGAGTTTAGTGAAGCGGGGATTTGTTCAAAGATCAAAGAACTACTATTAGGAGATTAAAGGGATGTTTCTTTCATAGAGCTTTTTGCACGAGCATTGCTCGTGCTCCGTCATCCTATTCGTCAATGATTACTTCCTTCCAAATCGAAAATCATCTTTCAGATCCGCTAATGGATGAGCTATTGGCAGACGGAGGCAGGCGAAGGTTCAAAGCATACAATGAGTGGTACCTCACGGACGATGGATTTGATGGATCTGTGAAACTCGACCCCAAGGTTCACATGATCCCCCAACATAAGGAGGTGGAGCAACAATGGACTATCGTGCCAATGAAAGATAACGAGGTAGTACTCACAACAACTAAAATCGAGAAAAAAATCCCGCATTCATCAATGATTTGTGTCAGGTTGCGATCAGAGGAAGCAGTGGATATTTCATCCGGCATTATCATCTCAATATTGCCAATCTAGGGTGGAAAGCTAAGGCTTGGGAGATGCTGACTCCTGTAAAGAATACCGATGGTACCTGGTCGTTCAAGAGTCGCTGGAATAGATGGCTGAGTGGAGGTGGTTGGGGACATGGTCGCTTGGATTTCATGCCTGAGAACAAGAAGTGCGAGCGCTGGAGGCTCGAGCCCTGGTAGCCTTGATGATAAACGATCATGAAAACAGTTCACTTTTACACAAATCACGGCCATTTCTTGTTTCAAACAATTATCAGATGAAGATCCACTCACATTTCGATAGGGCTACCTCTGCGTCTTTGTCCAAGAAAGAATCTCTGACGTAATCACTTGACAATTAGCGGAAATACAACCAACCCCTCACAATTCTTGATGGAAAAGGACGAAACAAACACTTCTCTCAAATGCAAATGTTCCAATTACTCATTTGTTCTCTTTATTCTCATCTCCTCTCATCGTCTCTTATTCGCGTCATCATTCGTCCCACAATGTGGTCGTTGCCTCTTCTCGCCATTCTCCTTTTTACTGTGGTGAGCCATAATGCTTACGGTATCATCGAAACTGCCCACACTCCAATACAGCTATCTGATATTGGCATGTCAGGGAGGGGCTTTGCTTTTATTTGCCTGATTATGTGCCCATCTTGCCACGTACAGTACCTTCGCCATGTTAGCCATATCATACTGTATTTCTTAATCAATTTAATGCTTTCTAGGTCGTCGGTACGCCCTCGCCCCCGTCTCCTACTACAAACAGTAAGTGCGGATTCACAAGAGAGGCTGGGGTTTGGTCAAAAACCAGAATATGACTTACAAGGGAAGGACGCTAAGTGTCCGTGGAGTTTCTCTCTGTTGATAGACCATCATCACTTGGGGTGCCCAAACCTGATTTCCTTATATTTTTTGTCAAAGACCACCAGGTGTCGAGAATGAGATGTTAGTCCCAAAAATCCATATTCCCGTAATTCTGCAGATGATATTTTCCTTCCACATAGCAACACATCGTTCAGCAACGATCATGGACGAGCTATTGGCAAATGGAGGCAAATGGCGATTCATGGCGTACAATGGATGGTACCTCTCGGATCAGCCGCCTCGTTTTTGGGAATTCGGGAGAAGCCAGCTTCTCTTTCCCGAGGATCCGGAGAAGAAACAACAGTGGATCATCGTGAAAATGAACGAGACAGAGGTAATAATCCGCTCAAATAGGGTACGAACACGAAACGTCATCATGCATTGGCCGAATGGCCGGTTGAGTCCACTTCGCTCCTCTGAATTTTGTCCAACCAAGTGTCCATTATTACAGATTGCGATCAAGTCAACCGGTGGATCCTACATCGGACACGCCGTTTTGAACGAAGGCAAACTAGTGTCTGAAGCTAAAGAATGGGAAATGCTCACTCCTGTGAAGAATGACGGTGGAAAAACTTGGTCGTTCAAGAGCCGCTACAATAGATGGCTGAGCGGAGGTGGTTGGGCCCATGGCCGCTTGGATTTCATGCCTGCCAACTTGAAGTGCGAGCGCTGGGTGCTCAAGCCGTGGTAACTTTGATACAAAATTCGATAAATGATAAGTCCATTCACGCTTCTCTTCTCTATAGTTGCATACGGTTCACCCATATGTACGATTAGAAATGCATCTGTGTCTCTTGGTCTGGTAATTTCTCCTGTGTGAAGTGCGAACGCACCCTATCGTATAACTCGGAAGAAATAAAGGCTGAAGAAAAAACATAATCCAAATGCAAATGTTCCAATTGTGTAATCCATCTCTCCTTTTCTTTTCTCCCCCTCCCATTCGCGCCATCATTCGTCTCGTAATGCGGTCGTTGCCGCTTCTCGTTAATCTCCTTTTCACAGTGGTGAGCCATTACCGAACCATACATTATCACAACCATCACGTTTTTCCCACTAAACTGTATTTCACATTCGGTACAAAGTTTTTTAGGTCGTGAGTACGGCCGCATCGCCCTCGCCCCCCTCTCTGCCAGCAGCCTGTAAGTGCTGAGAAGATAGGATTTGGTCAAATATCAAAGATCAAAGTCCAAACTATGTTATTAGTAGAAAGTTAAGACGGCAAGTCAATATACCACAGAGATTGTTGAGCAATTAGAAATTAATACCAATTGCAATTTGCGTAAAGCATAACCGCAATTCTCTTGAATTTTTGGGGAAAGGTAAAATCTGATCGAGAATAAAATCGCTTTGAGGCAAAATTAGAGTAAAGTTTACAACAGTTGTATGTGAGATATAGTCCATTGTCTTAAAAAATGCCAGTCCTAAGTCTGCCATCGTTCAGCACCGCTCGTGAAAGAGCTATTGGCAGACGGAGGCTTGTGGAAGCTCAAAGCGTTCGATGAGCGGTACCTCACGGATAATCGTCCAATGAAAACGGGTATGAACCTCTGGGCGCTGCCTCGAGGTGATTGGGGGCTGCAGCAACGTTGGACTATCGTGAAAATGAATGATAACGAGGTAAACATATTTGCAACGCTCGGAGCCTTAGGCCCGCTCCCATTGAGTTTAGTCTCGCATCAGGCACAGACTTTTGTTCCACCTCCAGTACGGCTAATTTCATCACTGATTTATAACAGGTTGCGATCAAGTCAAACCATGGAAATTACATTGTACAAGGGGCATTCGATCATGCCAAACAAAGGTAGAATGCTGATAAAATGGAGATGCTCACTCCTGTGAAGAATAAAGATGGTTCTTGGTCGTTCAAGAGCCGCGGCGGAAAGTATCTGAGTGCTCATAGGCAACATAGAGATCAACGTAGCTACGTGAATTTCATGCCTCATAACCAGCGTTGCGAGTATTGGAAACTCGAGCGGTATTAGCCTTGATGATAAACGATTAATATGTAAACGGGAATATTCTGAATAAATATATTTCTCATTGTATGAACAAACTTCTATCAAATAACCATTCTCCATATTTCACAACCATCACGATTAAGACTGCTTCTGTGTGTGCTCGAGGATTTATCTGGAACTCTCGCTTGAATGGACACCCCCCCCCCCATCACATAACAGAAAAAAGACGGCAAAAACACTTCAATAGAATGCAAATGCCCCAATTAATTTTGTTGTTGTTTATTTTCATCTTTCCCTCTCCTCCTTCCCTCATTCACACCATCATTCGTCTCGGAATGTGGTCGCTGCCACTTTTCGCCCTGCCTCTTTTCACCGTGGTGAGCAATTACCGTACCCTACTGCTTCCTCGAAGCTGTTTACACGCTGAGCTTCTGAGAAACACTTCCCATTTCTGTGCGGTGCGGGGTTGGGCGCCCGCATTTGTTGCATAATGACAAAAGAAGAACACAAAAGCGTAACGATCGTCCATGTTTTCCATGACATACTCGAGTTTATATTCGATTCCATATCATTTAGGTCGTGTGCACGGCCGCAACTGCCCCATCTCCGCCAGCAACTCGTAAGTGGGGGGGGGGGGAATTGGGACTTGTATAATAAACGATAATAAACCTAATAAACGATCTATTATTAGGGGTTGCATAACCGATTAACTCTTTCCTCTACATCGAAAGTCATCGTTCAGCAACGCCCATGGAAGAGCTATTGGCAAACGGAGGCAGAAGAAAATTCAAATCATTCAAAGGGCTGTACCTTACGGATGAAGATGGCACGAACCTCTGGGCGCTGGGTCGACAAGATTGGGGGCCGCAGCAAGATTGGACTATTGTGCAAATCAATAATAACGAGGTATTAACCTGAGCAAAGTTAAAGGACATCCCCTCCCCCATTTTACCATAAATACGAGGCGATCATAGGGCCTTTATGTCTGCCTCATTAGGCTTAGGTTTCTACTTAATCCCCACGCTTGGTTCGGTAACGTAAAATATTACCGTCTCATGTCAGTCTGCTCGCCAGTTCATCAACGATCTATATCAGGTTAAAATCAAGTCAAACCGCGGAAATTACATCGGGCACGGGAAATCAGATTGGGCTCAACAAGCTCACAATGATGATACTTGGGAAATGCTTACTCCTGTGAAGAATACCGATGGTACCTGGTCGTTCAAGAGCCGCTGGAATAAGTGGCTGAGTGCCCATAGCTATTATGGACCTGAACGTTACTACATCACTTTCGAATCTGAGAACAAGGCGTGTGAGCATTGGTTGCTCGAGCCGTATCCCAGTCAAACCCGTAAGTGGAGAAAAATGGGATTTAGTCAACGATGAACGATCTAACATAAGGATGTTGCTTAAAGGGACCTGGACACACAAATGAAGTAAAGTTGAGAAAAAAGAGCAGATTTTTCTAAGATTAACTAAAAAAAACCGCATATTTTTACGATTTTTTTGAAAGGAGTTATGATTTTTCAAAGTTGCAAATTTTAGCCGTGCGCCCCGGCATACTGTGTTTAGCGCCGCTAAATACAGTATGCGGGGGCGCACGGCCAAAATGTTTAACTTTGAAAAATCATAACTCCTTTCAAAAAAATCGTAAAAATATGCGGTTTTTTTAGTTAATCTTAGAAAAATCTGCTCTTTTTTCTCAACTTTACTTCATTTGTGTGTCCAGGTCCCTTTAATCGATGACCTGGTCCTTCACATTGAAAACTTTCAGCAACGCTCATGGACGAGCTGTTGGCACACGGAGGAGGGAGAAGATTCAAATCATTCAATGAGCTGTACCTGACGAATGAAGATGATTCGAACCTCTGGGCGCTGGGTCGTCAAGATCGTGAGCCGCATCAAGAATGGATTATCGTGCAAATCAACAATAATGAGGTATTACCAGAGTAAAATGGACCCTTCGCCCTACGGAGCAAGGAGGCTTAGCCTAGGGGCAATATTGTGAGGAATATCTCCTTAGACTTAGGTTTATGCTTAAACTCTGTTCCTGGTTCGGTAACGTAAAACACTGCTATCTTATATCCGCTCTCCGTTCATCAGTGATTACATCAGGTTGCGATCAAATCAAATAGCGGAAATTACATTGGACACGGGAGATCGGACTGGGCTAAACAAGCTCAAGTTGCTGATACTTGGGAGATGCTCACTCCTGTGAAGAATGCGGATGGTTCCTGGTCGTTCAAGAGCCGCTGGAATAAATGGCTTAGTGCTCATACAAAGTATGAACCTCAACGTTTCGCCGTGAACTTCGAAAATGAGAACAAGGCGTGCGAGCATTGGAGGCTCGAGCCGCTTCCTAAACCAGCAGCAAGTGAGTATGGGAACCTGTTATTTAGTCAACCGTGGGGTTTGACCAAAGATCAGCAATTAGTTAGTTGAGCCGCTGCTGCATGTGCGATATCCACATTGGGAACTTGCAGTAACGCAGATGGAAGAGCTCATGGCAAACGGAGGCAGACGACGATTCAAAGCATACAACGAGGAGTACCTCATTAATCTTGCATTATCGATGTGGACGACGGACGAGGATGGGGAAATGGTGCACGTAGGACTTGGAAACCATCTTTTCGTGCATCCCTCATCCGTCGATGAGCAACAACACTGGACCATCGAGCAATTAAACGATAAGGAGGTATATTTCCGAAATAAGTACGACAACTTGTCCATCACAGATGCGAGTTCGGGTTACTCGAAGCTAGGGTTGATCGTTAGGCTTTCGGAACGGCCGAATGAGAGTGATCAAAATTGCCTCGTTCCGGAATTTATTCAATTAGCACTCGGAATGAGTTCGGACAATGAACTAATTGGATTTCTCGTTCCGGAATGGCCATTGTTCGACTCTCGGCCGTTCCGAAGTGAGGGGATAATTGGATCAAAAGTTCGGAATTCCGTCATTCCGTTCCGAACGATCAACCCTACTCGAAGCTCTCGTGTTCCCCCTCAAAACGTGGTGTTTGTGGTCCACGCTCAACACTGATTACAGGTTGCGATCAAATCATTCAATGGATTGTACATAAAGCACGCGTCGTGGAATGAGGCCGACTTCGGCGGGAGAACAATACCCCAAACCGCAGGAATGTTTACACCTGTGAAGAATGTCGATGGTTCCTGGTCGTTCAAGAGCCGCTGGGGGCGGTGGCTGAGCACTTATAGAAGAACTCCTGGTGGTGCTGGCCGTGTAGACTTCCAGCCTGAGAACTTGAAGTGCGAGCATTGGAAGCTCGAGCCGTATTAGACTTGACGATAAACGATAAATATATTCAAGCAAACAATTCAAGCGATCTGCAATATCGACAAAAATGACACTATCGTTTGGATGAGGAGGGGAACACGAGCAGACGCGCCTGCGCTTTACGTAAAAGACGTCTTAGACGTGATAATGATTAACATATAGTAGTTACGTAGTATGTCACATTTATTATTGTTGTTGTCGTCAACATGCAACTGCATGAACATATGATCAGGGTCGACCGCAGCACAGTTCCCCCGAGTAATTTCCAACAATACTTTGTCACGCACACACTCCACCCCTCCTTGGTAATGTTTCACTATGCCTCCTCGTTGGTATCTCGTTCAAAGTTGTTTCCTTGATACAACGCTTCTTGAGCGTCATTCAAATAAAAATAAAGTACATTTATCAAATAAATAAATAATAGATAACAAAAATAAAAGCAATGCCCCACCTTCTCCTGTCCCTGTCCCTCTCCTCCTTGCTCCTGTTGTCGTCCTTCCGCTTGTCCCGATCGTCCCTGTGCCGATCACGCCGGTCGTCCTGAACGGAAATTTCCAGGTTACGGTATCCTATCGATTTTTCTCCGCTCTTCGAATCAATAGACATACTACTCTATGCAACTGGGGTCCTGAACGGAAAGACACAGATTACAGTACCCTATCATTTCTCCTCACTGCTGTTAGACAAAGAATGACTACTCAGTTCCCCATATCGTGTTACTGTGTCATACAGATATTCACATGTAAACCCACAAATTTGCAATAGTACATCTAAGCTCTTTCGCCACAACCTTGTCGAATAATTCGCCAGCAATTCTACTGTTACAGCAAATCTGCATAGCCCTGACAGCTAGCCTAAAAGTAATAGAACTATGATCACTCCCTCCTCGTTCTCATACCTTTCTTCCATCTCCAAAGTAGTCCCTCTTCTTCTCTCCTCCATCCCTATCCTTCTCCGCCCTCTTCTCGTCCTTCTCCCGCTTGGGCACGTACTCTCCCGCATCGTCGTAGATCGAGGCGCCAGCGGCCTTCGAGCGGTCCTTAATTAATTAAATAATTAATAAATATTATTAAAAACATTATTTAACAATCCTATGACAATGTCATGATTTGCAAGAATGCACTTTTCCGTTTCTCGAATGAAACTAGGCGCATCGAAAAATCAAACTCAATTTCTGCAACAACTCTTGTTCCAATACATTACTCTTTTGACCAAAAAACTAGCTGATTCATGGTTTCACAAACACTACTAAGCACATCGAAAAATCAAGAGTCAATGGTACTTTGAGGTTCAAGTCGGAATATAAAAAACAATATTGCTCCCTCTTTCGCGTAATACTTTTTTTCGGAAAGGACTAGACAATTCTCCGTTTCACAATCACTACTTGACCATCAAGCGAGTATTTCAGTAATAACTTCAACAAAGTATTTTCCAAAAAAATTGCAACCCCAGTTTCAAGTTCTACGTTGTCAATCATTGAAAATCGTGGCCAATCTTGCATTTATATGATTAAAAACAGTGGTAAGAATATCACAAACCTCATCAGTGACAAAGTCGTCCTTCATCGCCCTTCCCTTGCCCTTCTTCGAGTCCGTGCGAAGGTACGAGAGCACCTGATGAAGGAGAGATTACTATAGATTACGGTATCAATATTAAGCAAAATAACTCTTTTAGCTAACACAAAATGCCATACATCGATGGTTTGGCGCAACGCTACCGTACAATTCAAAGGATCCAACAATAGAAGCAAAGTTAAAATCTACCGTACCATGATGAGCTTCTAGACCCGAAAATCGATAACTACCGTACCTGGGTGAGCTTCGAAATGAGCATGTTGTTCGCGTTCACCGTCGCGTTCGAGTCTGTCACCGGGCAGTCGTGCAGCGATCTGAATTGCATTTTAATATTAAATTTAGATAATTTATTTTGCACGGAACTCCCCAGGACGATCAAAGTGCGCGATAAGTTTCTGCTTATGAATTAGCAATGAAACGGTCGATTCACATGATGTGCTTGAATTCAAATGATTATTTTAGTTTTATAATTGTCAGATTCGGAGAACGATCATAGCGCAAATTAAGTGTCAATTTATGGATCAACCATGAAACGCCAGTGTCACAGACTCATTTTATGCATTGTCGTTGTTCATGTATCGTATGGTAGAAGCAAAGTAAGGTGCCAGAGCCTGCTTATAGCAATGCCATGGAACGCCGGGATAGAAGGTGCGAAACGATAGCCAATCGATGAGTGATCGACATTTGAAGACGCTGCCGGCCAATAGTCGACCCGTGAAGCATGCATTTTCCTTGTTTTTGCGCTGAACTATCTAACGCAATGGTGATCATTTTAAATATCTTAATACACATTAAAAGAATATCCTCGACAGCGTTATCCATTCGAATCTTTCCCCTCTCTCAAAACCCGGCAAACCTGGCGCACTATATGAGGCCGTTTGCGAAAGAATCGAGCAGAGTCTGGCACAGGCCAAAAATATAAATTCTCTGAAACTTTGTGATTCGGGGTTCTGGAGTGTGCTGATAACGAATAGCAGATTGATTTTTCACGTTGAGCCCCCTTTGGCTCCAGACGACGTCACGTCGAAATCAGAATTCGTTCGATATCTCAGCAGTCATTTTCGCTAAAATTAAGTGAGTATGGCTCCCGGGGTAGAATTTCATGCTCATGACGCCTGGGTTCCTTTTTTGTCATGTAATTTTAAAATAAATTTTAAAAATGGAACTCTTCATTCAGCCATGGGCAAGTTGTGCGACGTACACAGATCGGACCGGAATGACGAGTAGATTCAGATTCCAAAATTTCATCCAATTTCCGCATTACATATTCGAGAAAATCAACTTATAGTGTATCCGGCTTGTAAGTAAATTTGACGATCTTTCCACTTGTTTACTTCCTTTCTCGTATCGATCGGAGTCTCTTTCCCAAGGGAGGCGAGAGAGCATGGGGAATAGAGAGAGCACAGAGACTGGGAAGAGGCTACGATCGAGAGACTAGGGTAGATCAAAAGATCGGAAGCCAGGAAGCCAGGAAGACGAAAGATGGTCAAATTTACTTACAAGCCGGATACACTTTAAGTTGATTTTCTCGAATATGTAATGCGGCAATTGGATGAAATTTTGGAATCTGATTCTACTCGTCATTCCGGTCCGATCTGTGTACGTCGCACAACTTGCCCATGGCTGACAAGGGAACCGCAAAAGTAGGCCTCGTTCACTGCTAAATTTGCTATCACCAATCGAAAGGGACCCCTTAGGGAAGTCCAAAACAGCTTTAACATTATGTAATAATTGATTCCTAAGAACCGAAAATCGATAATCATTATTTGGGAGAAATTAGTGGAAAAATTGCACGCTCCTCGCGCAGGCTAGTATTGGATCTGAGGAGAGCTGAGAGCATGTGCCATGTGGCGCAGCTGGTTAGGCGTCGGCCTTGTGAACGCTATGTCGTTGGTTCGAATCTTTTTGCTGCAACTCTTTTGCAACATTTTTTGCACTTTTAAAATGTCTTTATTTTTCATCGTAGACACTCCCAATGATGAAACATTTATCATTTAGCTATTTACGCTGCAATATGGCTATTTCATTTCACTCAGAATTCATTTTTCTAGTTGCATGAGATTCTCCATTGCTCACGAAGCTGTTTCATATGTGAAAAGCTTAAGTATGCATTATTCATCATTGGGAGTGTCTACTATGAAAAATAAAGACATTTTAAAAGTGCAAAAAATGTTGCAAAAGAGTTGCAGCAAAAAGATTCGAACCAACGACATAGCGTTCACAAGGCCGACTCCTAACCAGCTGCTCCACATGGCACATGCTCTCAGCTCTCCTCAGATCCAATACTAGCCTGCGCGAGGAGCTTGCAATTTTTCCACTAATTTCTCCCAAATAATGATTATCGATTTTCGGTTCTTAGGAATCAATTATTACATAATGTTAAAGCTGTTTTGGACTTCCCTAAGGGGTCCCTTTCGATTGGTGATAGCAAATTTAGCAGTGAACGAGGCCTACTTTTGCGGTTCCCTTGTGAATGAAGAGTTCCATTTTTAAAATTTATTTCAAAATTACATGAAAAATAAAGTAGACAGGCGTGATGAGCATGACATTCTACCCCGGGAGCCATACTCACTTAATTTTAGCGAAAATGAGTGCTGAGATATCGAACGAATTCTGATTTCGACGTGACGTCGTCTGGAGCCAAAGGGGACTCGACGTGATAAACCAATGTGCCCATCGTCATCGGCACCCTCAAGAACCCCGAATCCCAAAGTTTTAGAGAATTGATATTTTTGAGCTGTGCCAGCCCCATCCGATTTTGCTCGATTCTTACGCAAACGGCCTCATATCTCCCCAATTAATATCAGTTCACTTCAACAGCTTCCGCAATCCCACACTTTCTCACTATCTCAAACCCGGCACACCTAGCGCACCCATCCCTCCCCAACACACCTCAACAGCGTCGTCGGCACGTCACTCGCTTCATCATCCAACTCGACGACGTACGCCATTCGACCCTTGCCGAACAGCTCGTTGCGCAGCGGGATCTCGTTCTGCAATGCTGATTTTATCGTGAAATACCGTTGCACGCGTGATACCAGTTGCGCCGCGCTCCCAAATTCCGTTATGATTAGTGTCGATTAACGTATTGGCGGATCGTGAAATGATAAAAACACATAATGTTCTACCGGGAAAATGAATGTTGCAGAGCATCCATATACTTCCGTGTTTCCGATACACGCCAATCATGTCCGTGCTGTTTGCATTCTCTCAATCATCAAATACCGCCCACAAGGACCCGTAATGCTTACATTTCAGATATAACCAGTAAATACCCACTCTATTCAACCCAAATTGAACAAAATCCTCTGAATATTCCTCGCCATCAGACTCTCCAGCTGCATCTTCTTCCCACCATCCCTCTTTTCCCCTTTATTCACTATCAATATCACCTAATCAACGCAAGCGTGCACCCAAAGCATTTCAGTTACAACTCTCACGCATAGGTGTCAAAATCAACTGCAATTCAATACAGCTGAGTCCACTCTTGTAAACCCCAATAAGTTCCCGTTTCACCTCACCTTGAACAAAATCCGCTGGATATTCCTCGCCATCAGACTCTCCGGCTGCTTCTCGTCCTCCTCGCGCCGCTCCGGTCTGCGCGTCTGGAAAAAAAATGATATTAATTATTATTGTTTTAATTATATTTTATAAATAGTAGTTATATATTAGAAGCAGCAAACGAGCGCTCATTATTTCCAAGAGAATTAGATGAAAGATCAAGCATACGTGAAACAGTAATTCCTCTTAATTCCTCATGTTACATTTTATTCCCTTTTGAACGTAGTTCTCCCTTTTGTGGCACCGTTTGAACATATGTAGCGTGTTATTCAACTGTAATTAGGTGAACTAAACTATTCATACCGACAAAGCGGCCTCCAACTCCTCGTCGTCATCTACCGGTTCGTCGTGCCGAGTCTTCGTGATCTCCGCGCGCACCTTAATTGGAGTTATTATTTATTTAACTAATAATTAATTAAAACTGATTTGGGCAAACAATCAAGGAACAGCGTTTTTTTTACATGTACGACGGAGAAAGATCACTGGAAACCCAGAAGCACTCAATTAATAGTGCTTACGCTACCGCAATCCTCCTGCTCTTTTTGTTTTGATAGTTTACATTCGCAAAGAATCGTCTCACCGCTGACGCATCACACTCGCACCTTACCTATTCACGTAGCTGCACAAACTCAACAGGTCTCTTTTTCTCTAACAACGACGATCTTCCAATACATTTTATTTTCTCTAAGGCATCTACTAATTCCTAAAAACGGGCGCACTTGGTTTCTTACCTAGTAGCTGCACTAATTCACCAACTTGCAAAACATCTTTTTTTATTGAAAAAAAGATGAAAGCCTTGAAAGAAAATGAGCTCACCTTGTGCAGCAGCGAGTAATCCAGTCCCTTCACCAAGTGAGTGTGCTCCATGTCTCCTCCGAGGTACTTCGACTCCTGCAACGACCTTGGTTTGAATACCGTACTCCATAGTTCAATCCATCCTATCCATCCCAATTCCATCTGAGTACTCAAGTCCATACTTCAATTCATACTGATTTTTCATTGCCGCGTTGCGCAATGCTTAGTCTATAGCTTGTGAGAGCTTTTTCTTGTTAATATTTTCAAAAGGGGCCACACCAAAATCGGAAACCAAAAATTCACAGACGATTTAGAATGCAACATGCGCAGCAATCCGCCTGGTTGACAAAGATTCACATAGACAACTACCGTATCCTACATTACCCCATCTTTCCAATCGATAATTCAAAAGCGCAGTACTCTACCGTACCTCGATCGCCTGCTGTCTCTTCATGGCCGCATCGAAGACTGCCCTTCTATCACCGGGCACGGCCCGGTACGCAGCAGCCAGCTGCGGGTCCATCTCGGGCTCCTGAATAATATTTTTTATCATTTGTTATTAATATTATTGTTTTTAGTATTAATAATATTTTGTTGCAATAAACTTGTTAATTAGAATTTTTTTTAGATTCCAAGTGGCAGTATGAACGATCCCAAGCAACAGTCACGAAGTATATGCAATCAATGGAACGGTAATGCTACATGACACGAAAGTGCCGAATGCCGAATTAGTATTATTATCATCTATCGACTCCGTGAGCAATCACCAGTAAAGTTAAGATAGACTTCAAGGATACTAGTTGGAGCAAGAATACCCCAGGGCTCTCATGCTGACGGAATCTACATTCATTTACCCGTCTCTGTTTTTTTTTGGACCAGCCCTTTGTCGAAAAGTATTCCCTCCTTATCATTCTCATACCCTACCCGCTCCTCGTTCAGAGCGGTTATGCGTGGACCAACAAAACAGAGATATTCCTATTTAATTCTATAAAAACTGAAATAAAAATACGAATTTAACAACAACTGACATCTCCCTTGGTCCTTCTCTCGAGTGCTCTGTCCCTGTAGTTCTTGAGGATCTCCTTGAGGCGCTCGTCCTCGTCTTCCTGCAATATTTTATTAATAATTTAATTTATATAAATATATATTATTAATTATTTAATTTATATAAATTAACATTCTACGTCCAGGCGACAATATTGTAAAAAAAACGATTGTTTCATGAATAGAAAGCAGGTGGAGTGGAGCTACACAACCCAACCAACTACAACAATACCGAACGATTCTCTCAATCGAATATCGCTGATTTTACAAACTTTACATTGAGATTCCTAGAGGTTCGGAACTAGATAGATGGTTTGCAATCAATAAACATATCACGAACGTCATCCTCCTCCTCCTCTCCTCCCTCCTCCGTCTTCTTCTTCTCCTTCTTGTGCTTGTGACCGTGACCGCCCTGCAACATTCGGGATACTGACACAATTCTAGTTACGCATGTTAAATCTCGAATTGATGGGCTGTCTCCGAATGGAAGGTATAAATGTATAACAATATACATTTTAAGATTGCTACTTGGTAATTAAACTGCGGACAATGTTTAACCATCGATTTCCAATTGAACAAAACATCAAAATTCAAGCACATAGGAAATGGTATCGATAGACAAAATGCCAACCTTCTTCTTGTACTGCTGCTTGGCGGCTTGCTTGTGCGAGAAGGCGGCGTCTGCATTTATTATATTTAAAATCAATATTTAAAAAGATAGATCTAACTGTTATTCTAGCAACCATCTTAATTCGATATTTCCGACATGCTGAGCTGCTTACATTTAGGCTGTGTGTAGCCTGTTTAGTCATACAATAATATGATTAAAGGCTTTCACGATGCTTATTCCTCTGATCTATGAAGGCGGTAAATAACATCGATCAGGAGACGAAATCTAGCTCACTCTTAGGCTTATCCTTCTTGTCGCCTGCTCCACCAGCCGGCTTGGGCGCCTCGGTTCTCTTCTGAGTCAGAAGCTTGCGGAAATCCTCGTTACGCAGGTTTCTGTGATAAAGAGATCAACTTTCTCGTTCAAAGTGGCCAATCAATTCCTAGAAGCCTAATTCCTAGCCCAACGCGACGTAAGATCATAACGACACATAATGAAAAGACGTGGCGTTTATGCCAAGCTGGAAAAATCACTGTCGAGGAATAAATTATTATAGTTTTGAAAAAAAAGAATGTGCGACTCAATTTAATTCAAAAGCCAAAGACAAACAACTACGAGTCAAAATATCGATCAAAATATAGCTTACCCGGTCTCCATCGCTGATTCTGGACGTCAAATCAGTCTAGAAAAAGTCGGTGGATGCTGGAAAGCAAATTTTCGAATAACGTTCAAACCGGAAAATATAACTGGAGAGCCGGGGAAAGGTCCGGATACATCTACAGTAATCGCGTTCAATAAAGTGTTCGAGTTGTGTCACACTTTCGAATTTGACGATTCATTTTATTTTAATAAAATGCAAAATCAAGATATTTTATCGGTAAAAATCTTCGAAGAAATCACGGGCATGAATTGAAATGGATTGCGAATACCAGCAAACATGTACGGTCATGGTAATACAAAACAGATCCAACGTTACACGTTAGGTAAGAATAATTATCTACAGACAATTTAGAGCAAGAAACACAAATTAATTTCAAGACACAACTTCTGACAATGACATACAAAAATAAATGCAAAGTATATTAAAAACAAGGGACAATCACTCGATCTACAGTCTTCTAACTAGACTCATGTACAGCCCCTGAGTCAGGTATTTAGATAGCGTTCCCAAGGTACGGTAGGCAGCGCTGTGATACGGTAAACGAAACGAAGAATACAACTTCTGACTATGATAAACAAAGATCAATCGCAAATTAACACAATATCTACAACAACAATCAGAGGTAGGGAAAAAAATTGGTGTCCGGGTTACGGTAGGTGGTGTAGGGTACGGTAGCTCTAATCATAGTCCTCCTCCATTCGGCGCCTCTTCGCTCCTGCCCAATGTCTGTCCAAGCCCCCGTTCCACTTCAGCCAGTCCTCCTGAACCGAATTTTCATCAATAAGTACTGTAATCTACAGTAGTCTCTCAATTAATATGTAGATATCTAAGGGCGACGTTGGCATTCCACGGAGCGATACAATGGTAGTAGCTAGGGTTGCCGGTTCGAGATCGGTTTCGGTATTACGGCGCGAGAGGGGCGGTATGTAAAGAGGGTGCGGGAATACCGCATCCTCTTTGCATACCAAAAAGGGGAGAGAGCAAAGAGATTGAGGAGAGAGAGGGGAATGATGCGGTATTACCGCACCCTCTTTACATACCTCCCCTCTCGCGCGGTATTGCCGATACCGAACCTGCAACCCTAGTAGTAGCCACTCAATAATGCGTTTCACTTCAAGTAAAAAAAGTCAAAACCTTTCAATCGATCTACCGTACCCTACTGTACCTCATCCGCATCCCAACACTCCTTCCTCTTTCTCGGGCCGGCTCTCAGAGAATGCATGAACGAGCCGGGAGCGGGCTGCAATAGTGCATTTCATAAATAAATTGTTACCGTAATCCACTGCTAGTTCTCAATCGATAAATTGCAATCTACCGTAACCTCTTGCTTGAAGCCCACTTCATTTTTCGCATCTGTATGCTGATTTTTTTATTTAGATAATGCATCTCCTTGATTGTGAGGGATCATCGGGACTTCCTACCAATCCCTATCATAGCATTCGTGATATGCAAACCGTCCAGGCAGCCATTTTCGCAAAATTAACCCGAATACAGAAAATGAACTCACTACGTATGGTCCGTCGGGCTGCCTATCGAGGCGTCGCTGCCTTCTCTGCAGCTCCTGCTGCTGTTGCTGCAGCAGCAGCTGCGGCGCCGACTGCACGGTCTCGCCGATCTGCATTATATATTTTTCAGGAGGTTAATTGCTATTGCTCTTTGAAAATTTATCACTCCATTCCACTAATATCTTACGGTACTGTGAAACCGGAATGAGCGCGCTTAATCATCACTCAATCAAGAGTCATTCCTCAACCGCCTACCGTCTCTAACCCGGCTCGTCTAGCATGCGAGATCATTAGTCATTGCTGCTCACCTCACGAATCTGTCTCCTCGCTGCAACCATGGCCGCAGCAAGGTCCAGCGGATTGATCGGTTCCTGGAATTAAACCGTAATTTAAATAATAAAAACTAATAACAATACTGTGCAACCAGGGATGAGCACGAAGTCGGATATCGGACCATACCGCCGAATTAGACCTCCTGTTTTCCGCCTATAACCCCCGATTTCGGTAGCAAGCACCGCGATTTTGAATTGATTTCTCATCGAACCCCCGATTTTATACAATCGTCCGAGGATGGTACTCATAATTGTGTGCAACAGTGTTTTATCAATCCACTATTATTGCTTCTTTCTTTAAACAGTTAAACAGACCAGTGCTAACCAGTGTTGAATGACCTTCCAACTTTGGTGTGCACCCCCGTAAAATTCCTTCATCTTTTATCTCCGCAAAAGCTTTTTTGGTTCTTACGCTCAACAGTGGTGCTAAAATGAACATAGCACCACCCCCCACCCCTCCCAATGTCAGGGACCAACCGCAGCTCCATCCTCCTCTCTTACTCCTTCTTCGTCGCCCGGCGGGGGCTCACTGGGCGATCTCGGCGATTGGTCTACCGTATACTTCGCTCGCTCCTCTGTCTCTCCTCCCGACTTAGCATTCACTGTCTTGCTCGGGGACGTTTCCTGAAATAAATCGATAAGAGCAGTGAACGTTACCGTACTGTTATCGTTACGAACACGAATTTGTTAAAATTTTGCTTTTTTTCCGATCTCAGTCAAGAAGGCACTAGCAATAGCCTGCCATAACAATATTGACCAAAACTTGAAACGCAAATGCACAAAACCTCCTGATGGTCCAACTTGTGCCCACAAATAAGTGCACCTCACCAAGCAATGTATTGCCACCCTAACCAACCTTTGACCAAGTCGACTTCACCAAATCGACTACTTCACTCCATTCGTCCCTCACAATAGCTGGGCTCGGTGCTACCGTATCCTCTTGCGCCTCCTCTCCTCGTCCTGGCTCCGGCGTCACTGCCTTGCTCGAGGACGGTGCCTGGATTGCGGTCGATGTATTTGTGGGAGAATGATGAAAAAGTGGATCCGGTTAACTTTTTCAATTTTTTTTTGAAGAATCAGGGAGAAAGATACTAGCAATAAGTCGGCCACACGATATTGGCTAGAACTTGAAGCCCAAATGAACAACGATCTACACACACTATGCTTACTCATCCCATCGATCACTACTTGATCTATTCAATCGATAAATCTTTTCTATTCGTCACTTACCAGCAGTCTCGGCGGGAGGGCTACCGTATACTCCTCTCGCTCCTCCTCCCCTCTCTCGGCCTTCACTGCCTTGCTCGAGGACGGTGCCTGAAAGGTAATCGATAAATTTATGAAACATTTTGTACTCTTCGTGGGTCAATTCCGCGAATATTTTTTTGTGAACCATAGGTTGTCTCGAAGCACTACCGTTAACTCGAGCATGCGATATTGATCAGAACTTGAAACAAGAGTGCACCTCGCCGCCCCGTGATTCAAACGCACGTCAGATCTCATCAAACTATCTTTTCATTCGATATCAATGCCTTTTCGCCTACCCCATACATACCGTAATCAGAGTACAGTATTCCACTTACCGTATCCTTCTCTTTTCCTCCAGATGTTCTTGCTTTCTCCGCTGGCTCTGCCTTCACTTTCTTGCTCGAGGGCGTTATCTGGAGGAGAATCAATCGATAAATGAAATAGATACTGTACTAATACCGTAATCCAGGGTTTCTACTAATCGATACCGTACCCTCCCTTACCGTATCCTTCTCCTTTCCTTTCGATGAACCCGCTTTCTCCGCTGATTCCGCCTTCACTCTGGCTGCGTTGAAGGAAAGGATGGGCGGAGTTTCAGAAGCACTGCTCGCCTTGAATTATCGGATTATTCCATGATATAGCATCGCTTTTTCAGCAGCAGCGAAAGCATAGCTTTTTATGCGCATCGCGCATAAAAAGTCTGCTTTCGACACAGTTTACATTGATTTTAAGAAAGCTTTTGATTCTATTGACCACAGGTTGTTGCTGCACAAATTATCTGAATTAGGCCTCTCTGATCACCTTGTTTCCTGGTTCCGATCTTACTTGTCAAATAGAACCCAATCTGTTTTCATTGATTCATCGTTCTCCCCTCCCTCCCCAATGACCTCTGGAGTCCCACAGGGCTCTTGTCTAGGCCCGCTGTTATTCATTCTCTTCATCAATGATGTCTCATTTAAATTCCCTAAAACCGTTAGATACTCTGTTTATGCCGAC
>LS484751.1:47451-93998 GCA_900490705.1 Pristionchus arcanus | reverse complement strand
TTTTTTTTTTTCCCCCCTCTCCCCCCCCCCCCGAACACCCCCTACCCTTGCTGCCGCAAGAACCGATTCGACAACGTCGACGGACATCCGTCCCTAGCCTACTACTCTATCGCATTTCCATGTACATTAACCTGACGGAATAAATAATGAATGAATGAATGAATAGCTAGCTCACATCGCTATTTACATTATTTCTAAATAAAACACTGATAAGAATGCGATTGGATGTAAAATTCTTGATTTGCTTTGAGCTAAGCTTGAAACTCCATACCACATTATACCACATTTAGAAAACAACTTCACATATAGAAGGCCTCCTTCTCCTTTTCTATCTTAAATATTATTTTTACAAAGGAATGCATGAAGGCACCAGTGATAACTCGAAGGCTCAACTTTGACCACATCATGAAACACAATACCACCTAGAAGTCCGAAGTGGAATGCTCACCTTGGGCGCATCCTCCTCTTTCTCCTTCTTCACCTTGTTCGGGTCGAACTCGTGTTTCTGCAACGAAAACTAGATACCGTATGCAATTTATTGATCTTAAAATGATACCGTAATCGAAATTTTACTGTGTGAAAATTTTTTAACCATCAAAAACCTGATCATATTAGACGTAACTCGATACTGATGGCAGTGTGAAACACAAGCCATCCTAATCGATAAATTGAAGAACTTGTTTTCAATATTGTTTGCAGATTATGTGCTCTAGCGTCACAAGCTCTTGCATTTCGAGAAAAATATCGATATTCAATCAATAATCCAAATACCGTACCTTCTGCTTCCCTTTCTTGCTGCCCACTATCCACACGTCGTCATCCACTTCTCTCGACTTGGCTTCCTGCTTGACGGCTACCGTACTCCTGGCTACCGTACTCCCGGATACGGTGGCTACCGTATCCCCTTCGCCGTCGCTCAGCGTGACCACCTGGACGGATCGAGGATTGTCTTATCTGCCACTAAAATTTATTTGAAAAGCCCCGTATATTCTTGCTTCACACAGTGATAAACAGTGCTTTTCATGAGTAGCGCTAATTGGACAAGTTCGACGAACTTATAAAACTTAATCAATTTCGCACCTCACCAGCTCGCGGTTGTTGTCTTTGTCTAATTTCATTATCAAACAGCCTCCTTGATTCACGTTCCACCGTTCCCACAGTTTCCCACATCCGCAAAGAAGAGCAATAAGAACTACTTGTAATATCAAAATTGACCAAGCAACATTCTCCAGGCGGGAGCTTCTCTAATCTCTAGCAGATTCAAGTTTCATCCACTCATAAACATCCCCATCCCAGCGTAGCAACAATGCTGGTGACGGTCCGTATTATGAGCAAGTGAATATACCTCAGCCGGCGGCTTCTCTATTATCTCCAGTTCCTTTTCATCGTCTTCCCCTTTTTCACTTTCCTTCTTTCCTTCCTCCTTCTTCCCTTCCTTCTTCACTTTTGGACTGCCCGGAGGCGTAGTGGGAGGGAGCGGGATCTGCGAGAAGGGTTTCGGTACTCTCTGCTTGCGTTGATGTTGCCGTACCTTGGGTTACTGCAGGTTCAATAAAATATGGACCGTACCTCATCCACAGGCTCCTGCTTGACTCTCCTCGGTCTCACGTAGTCGCCGCCAGGCTCGGCTGAAAAGTGAAAAAAGTTAGTTGTTTTTTTAACAACGAAAGGGAATTAAGAGACCGGATCTGAGAAAATTTACCTTTTTGGCCATTCTCCGGACATTGCTCCAGGATATTCGATTGCTCCAGGATATTCGATTACACAGGGCCTGAGGGGGTCTTGACCTTGTTTACAAAAATGATGACGTCACTCCTCGTATTGCGAAATACGGCGCGCCAGGTGCGGGCATGTGTAAAAGTGATGAAAATTCATAATTTCTCAACCGAACAAGATAGATCCAAAATTCCTTTTGCAGTGTATTAGGCATGCCCTAAGTGTACTATAGCACCATTGGGACCGAGTTTAGGTCGACTACTATGCCTACTTTTAGACCCAGATTTTCACTTTTTTGAAGTTATCAGTATTGAAGAGTCATTTCCGGACAACTAAACTAGGTATGTGGGTATACCCCATTGCCCCCTCTATCGATCCCACCACTAATGGAAGGAATCGGAAGATCCACTTTTTTGAAAAGATCATCTGAATGAATTCTGGTCAGTACATGTACCTTTTCTTACTGTGTTTTCCACCTGCTCAACAAGAATTTTTTTCGAGAATTCACTCAAATAGTAATAATACACCGTCTTACGAATATTTATCACCATTAGAGTTAAATCAGCGACATTGATATTTTTGACCCATGACCCGGGGTTCATGCCCCAAAAGTGAACCATGACCATGAACCCCGGGTCATGGTCCGAAAAGGACCGAAAAAGTCATGATAGAGGAACTTCATGTACTATACATCAATGCATACTACAGTAGCCCAGTAATACATTGTAGCCGAAATTACCGTATAACGATAGTTGAGGAATCGATAACTGGCTTTTACATCAAAATTTCGAATAATTCCTGTTTTCGAGACCTGTATTACGGTGATTTCGGGTAAAATATAACACTGCGCTACTGCAACATACATTGGTGCATAGTACATGAAGTTCCTCTATCATGACTTTTTCGGTCCATTTCGGACCATGACCCGGGGTTCATGGTCATGGATCATTTTTGAGGCATGAACCCCGGGTCATGGGTCAAAAAAGTCACTGTCGCGGATTCAACTCCAATGGTGATAAATATTCGTAAGATGGTGTATTATTACTATTTGAGTGAATTCTCGAAATAAATTCTTGTTGAGCAGATGGAAAACACAGTAAGAAAAGGTGCATGTACTGACCAGAATTCATTCAGATGACCTTTTCAAAAAAGTGGATCTTCCGATTACTTCCATTAGTGGTGGGATCGATAGAGGGGGCAATGGGGTATACCCACATACCTAGTTTAGTTGTCCGGAAATGACTCTTCAATACTGATAACTTCAAAAAAGTGAAAATCTGGGTCTAAAAGTAGGCATAGTAGTCGACCTAAACTCGGTCCCAATGGTGCTATAGTACTCTTTGGGCATGCCTAATACACTGCAAAAGGAATTTTGGATCTATCTTGTTCGGTTGAGAAATTATGAATTTTCATCACTTTTACACATGCCCGCACCTGGCGCGCCGCATTTCGCAATACGAGGAGTGACGTCATCATTTTTGTAAACAAGGTCAAGAACCCCTCAGGTCCTGTGGATATGGTGGTCGGAATCGAAAATCCTGGAGCAATGTCCGGGCAGTGGTCACTTTTCTCAGATCCGGCCTCTTAATACTAAGGTGTTCCTAAACACGCTCTTTTTGAGATTTCACGAATCATCAATCCACCGGGATCTCGCGATCCATCATAACTATTTTTTCACGCCTTAGTAGTGATCTTTCAACCTCAATAACGACGCCCATTTTCTAACTCAGAGCACTCGTTATTTTACCTCTAGCTCGCCCCTTTTTCAAACCCGGCTCGTCTAGCACTCACACTTTATCCACAGCTTCCTCGGTGCTATGGCCGTTCCAGAGCAGCTCGCGGGCACCGACGACTCTATCACGTCCGACTCCTCCACTTCCATCGGTTCGGACTGCGATTTTATTTTATTTTAGCGATAACATCAACTTTTAAATGGCCATAATATTAGAGTCTATTGTTAGACCTAATTAAAGACATATTGAAAAGTATCCCAAGACTTCCATCGGCTCGGACTGCAAGAAAATATAGAATACAGTATACGTTGTTATAAGTCAGATGTCCTTCGTTATACACGCCTGTCGCCTGTCGCCTATTATCAATGTCCAACTTCTTGAGTATGTGAAAGGTGTTCGAAACACGACAATTCCAAGTAGCAACAAACCAAATCCCAGAAAAAAGCTGTTCTTTCTTTAAAATGTTTTTCTTCTGAAATAAACCACCAAACATCACCAATACTCACCTACTTGAGTATGTGACAGGTGTTAGAAACACGACAATCCCTAGTCCAAACGAACACAAGAAATGTGATCTACCTTCTTAAAAATTAAATAATTATAGTCATTGGCTCCGCCTTCCTTCTTCTCTAACCCTCACCCACAGTCCCCCCCCCTTCTATATCGTCCCTCAGCTACCGTATCCGCCTCTCAATACCGTACCTCATCCCTCCTAGTCGCTGCCTTCCTCGCCTCTTCCATCGCCTTCCGCTCTCCCTCAGCCATGCATTCGGCCTTGAGCGCTTCCAGTTGCTGCAATTATCGATTTTAAATATTAAAATGCATCTTATTTATTTTGATGCCAATTCCCTAAAGATAACGTTCGACCGCACTTCAGATCTATCAAAACTCGCTCGCGAAACCGGAGATCGAAAAGTTGCTTGAAAAAAGTAATATTTAATTTTGAAATGATGTTATTTTTATTACAGATCCCCAAGATATGAGGCCGGTTGCCTAAGAATCGAACAATGTGCCGAAGGGAATGGTACACCATTTTTTCGAAAATATGCTGTAATCGGTTCTTGAGGATGCTGAATCTCGTGGGCAACTTTATTTCACGCAAACTCAAAGGGTAGTGCCGGGCTGCAACTCGGCTGTGACCGGGCAAAAATCACATTTTGGACAATAAATCAAGAAGCAATGAACAGAATGACTTGAAAATTTAATATGGGCATAATGACATGCGTAGAATACGACTGACCTAAAATCATACAATTTAGTGATAAGATAAGAGTGATAAAAAAATTATTTTAAATACTAAGCAAAAGGGACATTCAAAAATTACACAGTTAGATGCGCCTTGTTCAGGGGAATATTTTTCATACCTAGGGTTGGGGAAAAAAGCTAGACATATTTTTGCTATCTTTGATTTTGTATTTCGTTTATCACCCACTGCACCGCGCACCTTGCGCGGAAAGTGAAGAATGGGAATGAATGAGAGTGAAGAATGTGTGTCAATGAAGAAAGTGAGTGATAAATGAAATACAAAATCAAAGATAGCAAAAATATGTCTAGCTTTTTTCCCCAACCCTGGGTATGAAAAATATTCCCCTGAACAAGGCGCATCTAACTGTGTAATTTTTGAATGTCCCTTTTGCCTAGTATTTAAAATAATTTTTTTATCATTCTTATCTTATCACCAAACTTTATGATTTTAGGCCAGTCGTATTCTACGCATGTCATTATGCCCATATTAAATTTTCAAGTCATTCGGTTCATTGCTTCATTGCTTGGTTGTCCAAAATGTGATTTTTCCCAGGTCACAGCCGAGTTGCAGCCCGGCACTACCCTTTGAGTTTGCGTGAAATAAAGGTGCCCACGAGATTCAGCATCCTCAAGAACCTATTACGGCATATTTTCGAAAAAAATATGTGCCAACGTTTGTTCGATTCTTAGGCAACCGGCCTCATATCAACGTTCGAATGCACACTACATCTACCAAAACTAGCTCGTGAAACCGAAAATTGACTTCGCAAACCAGAATTTTGTTGAATGACAATATCACGATATAGGCCTTGCATGCCGCTGTGCTTTCGGCTTGTGTTTTAACATTCAATCAACAGTTACCGTACCTCTGTCGTCATTCGTACCGTAGCCGCCCCAGGTCGCGACTGTTCGTCAGCGTACGAGTGCAGCTGCAAATAAAATTATAAACTTTTAAATAAGTAGGATAAGTTATTGATCCAGAAACTGTCGTTTTACTAGGTTTTCTTATTCATCTACTATTGAAAACCCGCATTACTTCAAAATTTACTACACCAGAAATGGCATGAATTTCAACAATCCTGGCTCCCGCCATGGGTACAGGCATAACAGTTTCTTTCCGCGAGCGGCAAGGCTTTTAGTAAAACCCGAGAATCAGATCAGTTTCACCGTATAGAGTTCCCGTCATTGCCTCACTGCCTCAATCTCGTCATGCATTATTGTACCATTCGAATACTATTTTTTACTGTTTTCACCGTTATTTCATTGAAATAGCATAAATATTATTATTGCTCAATCACATTAACATTTTTTACCGACAGAAACTACATACTGAAACTAGATTAGTCTATCGAAATATCCACACTCGCTGAAACCTAAACATACCCGCGCTCTCGCTTGTTCATAAATATCACTCTAAAATCGTTTCATTTAACATCTCGAAACTACTGTTAATCTATTATTTACGTCAGAAGAACAGGCTAGTCCAATATTGTCCAAATATCGGCAATCACTGAAACCGCAACACGCATGTGCAATTATTTACTGCTCATCATCTCATGTTGCTTTATTCTCGTTGTGATCTACTAAGACCAACGTCGCTATTAACACATCAGAGTTATCACCAGCGTATCTTCATTCAATGAAACATAAACCACACCTGTGCACGCGCTCGTCGCTCCGCCTCCTCCCTCCTCTTCCTCTCCACGTCCTTAATTAATGATTAAAGGAGCAAGCAAACCGCAACTTCATAACATTCATCCAATTCGTGGCGCACCATACCAAGATCGAAACCACAGCCCGCCTTCATATCTCATGAAACAACCACGTTCGAAACTGTTGGTAACCATGCCCCGCCCCTTTTCCCCATTAAACAATCATCGCTCACCTTCTTCACATCATCCGCGTAACGTCGCTGCCTCTCCTCCTCCTCCTCCTTCCGTCTATGCTCCTGTTTCGCTTGGTACCTCCTCCGATCGTCCTCTTCGGCCTGGAAATAATTATTACAATATTGGTAAACATTTTTTCATAGACATTTCCTAGCTAACTTTGGTCTAAGGATATTGCTATTGTCAAATTTTCGTTTTTTTTACCTCTCACGCTACGGTTTCACTGGCAATACATGTTCTCACGAATATTTTGAACAATTTTTTCAAGATCATAAAATAAACCTGCCACGATGCCACCAAGATCAGTTTTCCAATTTCCTTATCCTTGAGTAATTCGATTTTATATTAAAAATTTATATCAATTTATTCATTTGAATACCAATTAAGGTCGTAATCCCCTTTATTAGCCTCTATAAAAGGCGCTCGCATCCCTCGATCTCCTCATTCCCGTCTCTGCTCTCCTCCCAAGTGGTTGGTTTCGCCTTTCGTCAATCGATTCTACCATTTTATCCACATCGACTACCGTACTCTCAGGCAATCCGCTCGGGACTCACTACTCCACAAAATCAACGATGATCGCAAGACACTCCATCGCGGTGCGTTTCGCTCTGCTTTCAAAAAATCGATATTGCCGACATTACCGTAACCCTTTGCAGGTCCTGCTGCTCGTGGCTATCGTAGCTGGTGAGCCCCGACCATTACCACTTTGGAGGCCTTAGAAGCAATCGATCTCTCTCCTCTTCCTCTTTCTAACTCGTTCATACTGAAACGAGTTAGGCCGTATGCATAATCGAACGCGTCTACCGTAACCTTTGTCATATCGCAAACTGCGTTACCGTAACCCTTGTCAATCGCAAACTGCGTTACCGTAACCCTTGTCAATCGCAAACTGCGGTACCGTAACCCTTGTCAATTGTAAACTGCGTTACCATAGTCCTTGCCAATCGCAAACTGCGTCTACCGTAACCCTTGTCAATCGCAAACTGCGTCTACCGTAATCCTTGCCAATCGCAAACTGCGTCTACCGTAACCCTTCTCAATCGCACACTGAGTTACCTTCTACCGTATTGATGGTACGGTAATTCAGATGCGGCGCTCGACGGTATCGAGGGCACCGGCTTCGGTTTCTCGAAGCGCTCCGAAACCTACGGTGAGCGTAAGTGGGCTGTTAGGATGAGGGGTCTCTCATCCATAAGTAGCTGGTGATCCCCTCGGTATGTTCCTTGGATATCCCGATCATAACCACTTTGGAGGCCTTTGAAGCAATCGATTTGCCAATCTTAACTCTTCTTGCCCTTGCATACTCACTGGTGGGCGAGGAAAGTTGATAAGTTTAGAATTGCGGATGCCCCCATAGGCATTGGTGCACTATCACCTATTCTAAAAGGCGATAGGTCTCTTTTTGCGGATGTCAGAAGGAATGCCCAGAGCTATTTTGCGGATGCCCCCGCTCTGTCGCCGTTCGATCTCACCAGTGTGCATACTGAAAAAGAGCATAATCGATCGTCTACCGTAACCCTTGCCAATCGCAAACTGCGCAACCGTATGCCTGATCGATAGTACGGTATTTCAGAGGGCAGCGGCATCGACGGTACTGGCACCGGTTTCCAAAAGCGCTCTATCAGTGATGGTAGGTTGGAATTGATGGGAATTTCAATAAGAACAAAGAGCTTTGACTGCTCTGTTTGCGAGCGAGTGTGAGGACATGGAACTCTATTGGAATTCACTGGAATTCTAATCCAACTTAATTCCAAGAAGAGAACTCTAGAAACAATGCAAATTCAGCGCTTACGAAGCGCGATCTTCCGAAGGGAGTCAAGATGGCACTGGATGCTATGGACGGTGAGGGCATCTCCAAGGACAACATTCCCGGCAGGAAGAGAGGTACCGTATCCCTGCCTACCGTACTCAATCGATACCGTATCCCTGACTACCGTATACCCAATCGATAATTTCTCCAGACGCTCGCCCGCACGACGGTATCGAGGGCGAGGGCATGAATACATTCGAGACGTCCGGCGGAGGCAAGAAGAGAGGTACCGTACCTCCCTGACTACCGTACTCAATCGATACTGTACTCCTTGAATACCGTATACCTAATCAATAATCAATCGTTACTGTATTCACGGCTACCGTACTCAATCGAAACCGTACCCCCATTGACTACCGTATACCCAATCGATAATCTCAGCCGTCAACGGATTCGGACGCGGCGCACGGTACTGAGCTGTCGCCCGGAACTGAACCTACCGTATCCCCACTGCCCCCTTTCCCTGCCCAAACTCCACCCTCTTGTGTATTCTCCTGTTTGGCGGATAAACCGAGTCTGTTGGCGATCACTGTTGAATCGTTGTTGGACTAGGAACTCATACCATGGGAATGTTGTGGATTTCGAAAAATATTCTGCACGCCATTCGCTCTACGGTTTCACTGGTAATACAAGTTCGAATGAACGCTTTGAAAGGCAATAATTGGAGGCGTCATTGCCAAGAACAAGAACAAAAATTGTGTAGTAACGCCTTGCGGCAATGTGAAAGCAGGAATCGTGGCTACCTTCTAGTTATATCATTTCCCAGTGGGACTAAACATTGAATCAGTGATGAGCACTAGGATATAAGACTGCCTTTGAAGCCCATACCCCCCCCTCCCCATATTTGAAGTAAAACCCGAGAATTTCAACAGAATTTGTTTCTAACACCCGATTTTGGTAGTGTTTCCAAGGACGGAACCCATCACTATTGAATCGAACCCTCACCTTCAGTCTCGCTGCCTGTTGCGCCTCGATCCGCTGATTCTCTTGAGCGACCCTCCTCCTGGCCTGCACAAATATCATACAAAATATGAATTTCCGTTTCCTAATCCACCCCTTCTAATGTAGTAATTGAACAACAATATGAACATAAGGTCGTAACAATGAACACAGCTCGAGCCTCTCCCATCTGATAGCTAATGGAGGAGAGGCAGGCACCGATTTGCCATTATCCAATCATAGCTCACCCGGTCTCTAATTCTGGACCCAGTCCCAGCCGGCGGTACCTTGACTCGATCCTCGAACTCCCTCCTCTCCTTCTCCTCCCTTCTCTTCCTGTCGTAATCGTCGACCTCCCTCTGCCGCGCGGTTGCCTGAAAAGAAAGGTTACTTCGTTTGTGAGACAGCTGCTTTTCAGTTTCACTAGTAGCAGAAGTTAGGTGGGCTGTTTAGATGAACAGTTGTTGTAGCCAAGCGATTCCTAAAATAGAATGAATTTCGTCGCTTCACGGTTTCACTGTCCGACGAAAAGAACAGGAATTTTTTTTTAAAATCAATGGCACAGAAGTTCCAGTTCAATACAACAATTCACTCATCAGCAATTCAGCATCCCACAATTAAGTTCAATCACTAACCATCCTCGCTTTCTCCCTCTCCCTTTCCTTCCTCCTCTCCAACTCCTCCCTCTTCTCCCTCTCCCTTCTCCTCCTCGCAGTCTCCTCCACCTCCCTCTGTCTGTCCCAGTCGGCGGTAGCCTTCTCGCGAGCTGCAATTACCGTACTCCTTCTACAGTAATCTGAAACTTCGTCCATTTTTGGAATTCCCTCCCTACCATTCTCATTCACCACCCCCTCTACATGTTGCCTAGGCCAATACCGAAGAAGTTCCCGTAATCTCATCTTGGTAACGTTCCAAGACTCATTTCGATGAGAGACCTCTACCGTAATCAGAGAAGCAAGGTCTTGGCAACTTTCCAATATTTATGTTTCGCGGCACATCCCTACCATGCTTCCACGCATTATCAATCCCACTTTTTGGATAGAGAACCTACTCGAAAGTCGGGTATTCTATCGGTGTTTCAAAGTGAAGGATCACCAGGCAATTCAAAGTTTCAATGAGGGCATATCAGTTCATAGTTTAGACAATGCTTCAATTCACTGCAGATCGAGAATCGAAAAAAAGTTGGAAAAAAAAGATGGCAAAACGTCTCTCCTCATTTTGAATGATCACTCGTCGGTCAGACAGACGAGAGAGTGTGCCAATTGAGGAGAGTCGCTTGCCGAATTGGCATCACTAATGCGCACTTCTCCTGCTCGACGGCGTCGCAGAAAGATGATGGCTGCCCGCGCCTCTCCCTACTCTTTCTAACCCGGTGGCTCTAGCACCCATCCTCTCCGTAACAGGGCTGCACCCCGCTCAAACTAATTTCATTAATATTCACCTCTCCTGCTCGACGGCGTCGCAGAGAGATCGTGGCTGCCCGCGCTGTGACGTCGCTCTGCAAAACAACAACAAATATTAATGTGATGGCAACATGATGGAAATGGTACGAAAATCACGGAAAACCGGTAATCTATTCTATTCATATTCTTCAATTAGGTAGTATCCGTCCAAATGCTCATTGACCTCAGTATTTCACTAGGGACTGATAAGTTTCAATAGATTGTCTTATATTGAGAATTCGAACGTACACCGATATTCCGTGAAAAAGTCTTTTTTTGGTAAATAAAATAATTAAAAACTAATAATGCGAATCTACCACTCACCACCCTCCCTCTGTCCACCGTAGCCCGGTCCAGCATAGCCAGCGTCCGTCGAACTGCCTTAATTCATCACTTTCGGGTTTAAGACTCTGTCTGCCTTTTCACAATTCTCCTATGTGATGTCCCATGTCCCAGAATGCCACACAGTTGAATACTATGGGCAAATCATGCCACAAAGTCATCCAAAATGATGTTAACACATGAATAAATCGCTTACTGTAGAACCCAGCTACAGGCAACGGAGCTGCGGGACCCGACGGGGTACGGTAGTCCACGGGGGACGGCGATCGATCCATCGGCTCGGGTCCGGACGGATCGGGCGGCGGCGGGGTCGGGTTACGGTGGGCTACGGAAGTCGGGGTGCGGTAGGTGGACGGCGGACTGATTTGATCGTCATCCGGCCTCCACACGCGATCTGTAAAAATATTTGGTGGGCGCTTCCCTAGGGGAAATACTACGTTTCACTGAGGAAGCACAGGTCCGGGGATATACCCAGACTTCACTAATTCGAAAGCTTGTTCTTGAATATAGAAATCCCATTGAATTCACATGGTCTCGTCCACATAATTTGAAATATGAGAATACCTTCAATTTTGCTAACATACAAGATACATTTCTGGTTTCGATCATTGAACATGCAGAGATTTGAACCCTACCAATTTTGATTATATTTATGAGGAAACACGAGGTTTCAGAGAGGTGTTAACATACCTTGATTACGAGATTGCTGCACGGGTCGCGCGTGCTGCACGGCTAAGGGACGGGGCGCAAAGCGCGGCTTCGAGGGAGCGACTGCAAATTTGTGCTTCACCAATCTCATAAAGCAACTTTTTGTGAAATTTTGATCGATTGCTGTAGCTGTTCTAAGACACACCAATGTTGTAAAAAAGGGGTTTTAATCAAGGCCAATCGCAGTGCCCCGTTTTGAGCCCCCACAATCACTGTTTCACCTATTGCTCAAATCAGAGTCCCAACTGAATCTCCAATGATTCTGACGTTTGACTTGAAAATACCTAGATTAGAAGTTAGATTGTCTTGCCCAATATTTCAAAGAGAACAACTTCGAAAAGATTCTGACACAGGCGAAGTGAACTGGTATAAGATTTTACTCACCAATCTTGCAGTACTTCTCATTCGGCTTGATCGGACTGGACGAGTTCTGAATTTATAAATTGATATTAATAATTATTTAATTAATTAAGTTTATTAACTAAAACATCCCTACATTCGATATCTGCTCCTCCCCATCCACCTCCATGCCTCTCGTAGAAGTTTCCCTCTGCGCCATGAGAGGAGCGGGAGGGGTCGGAGAGACGGAAGGAATGGGAGGCAGGGTAGGAGTGGAGTAGGGCGTACCTGGATAATGATATTGAAATTAGTACAATAGCACGGGGAGACTAAAACCCGCCGGGACATGTTGACATCAACAAACATACCGAGGTACATACCGAGGTGCGTCCAGAATAGTATAAACTTTACACGAATTTGACTTTTTTTTGTCTGTAGATAACAGGCGGAAGGGAAATTGTAACGTACATATTTTATTTAGACAAATTATCCACACCTGTCAGCTCAGCTAGCTTCTGCAGCATGCCCCGCGGCGCGTTGGGAGGCGCCCGGATGATACTGCCTGCAGAAAGATATCAGTTGAAACCTCAATTCATCTTGGTTTAACGATACTTCTCTTGCAACTACCAGCATAACATGGCTCTTTCAGTGGCAATACGCAAGGGAATTATATAAAATAGACAGGGGTTTGCAATGTTTGAGTTGAATAAAAATACAATATAAAATATACTCACCACGCGCGACGAACTCAGTTGGCGTACCGCCCGTATCGCGATGAGGCGCATGGTGGGAAGGAGTTCCTGAATATTGTCAGCCTTAGTTCAGATTCCGGAAGGGATAGATTGTAATACGCCTTCACTACACTGTAACTCTTCCTTTTCAACTAATCATGAAATCAGATGGCATCAACATGGTAAAAACATCGTATAAATTTGCTCACCTCGCTTCTGCAGGTGTGGACTCGTGTGATATGCCATCGGTTTCTGTCCTTTCTTGTCCGTCCACTTGTGGCTGAAAAATACGATTTCATTTTTCTATTGTAAATACAGCAAATTCGTGTGCACTAATATCGGCAACAACATTCACTCGGTTACTCAAATTCGCTCAGTTATAGTCGAGACGATTTTAAATCATGGAACGAGAACCCGGAATCAGCACTCACTTCGCTGCCGCGGGTCGAAATCCGGCCGGCTGCTCCATCGAGCAGTACTTCGGGTTGGGCCGCAGCGGACTGGACGGTCGATCCTGAACCATTTGATACACTACTACAACTACTAAAACTGCCTCGATGAACTCTCCGTTCCATAGAAGTGCTAACCCAAGGAAATGTCACCGTTTTCTATTTGGACGTCATGTATCAAAATAACGCTTAATTTCTACCTTTAGTCATAGTTTGAGAGTGAGCTTACGGTTCCGCCGTTGGGCAGTTGCAAACTAAGTATTGCATCGCTGGGAAACATACCGACTTCTGGCTTGCAGACCCGTCATCGCCGACGGTGGCGTTCAATTCTGAAATCAAGGAATAAATTATCAAAAAGTCGTACATGTAAATTTTTATTTTGACCGGCTAAAGTGTAAACACTTTCTAAAGCGTTGATATTACACCAACCTGCTAGTAAATCATTCATCTGCGAAGGATACCCGTGTAAAAATTGCTCGCGACAGCTTGAAAACTGAAATTATGCCGAAAATCGATGTAACGCGTTTCAACTTGTCAGGTCGATACTCGTTACTTACAGTAATCGTTTTTCGATATTTTCATTACCGTATTCAATTTCATGTATAATTAAATTTTTGTTTATAAATAATATTGTAAATTGTATTTTTTGATGTGTCAAATCCGGTCATGCCAATCCGCCACAAATCTCGGCTTGATCCGCTCCGTTTCTCCTCTACGTGGAAATCTCTGGCCGTCTCTCGTCGCAGGTGCTTTGAAATTCTCCCCACTACTTCCTCTGTATGCACAACTGGCGACTGGGATAGGGCCCGGCACTTCGTTTATGGTTTCCCCTTTCGCTCCCTCGCTTCTCCCTTTTCATTCGTTATCCAGAGATTCGGCATCGAAAGCCAACATGCACTTTCCACGTTTTCGCACTAGATTACTACAGTATTCTCGGCTTCTGTGCTTTAGTTCTTTTCATCGAGTCACCGCAATAATATAAAAGGAAGCCCACAACATCATTCTTCTCATGCAATATCCCATTCCTTCTTCGCCTGGCAACGACTTTTATTAGCCCTCTTCCTTTGAAGATCATGCTCCTTCCTTATTCAGGCTTATGCGCATCACGTATATAGCTTACTGAAGCCACTCTTAAAAATCACAAAGCTTCCTCTAAAGAAATGCACTCATCACGTCAATAACTTCCCATAGCTCAGCAAAGTCATGCCTACTAATCACCCCTTCCTTTCCCTCTGTTCACTTCATCTCTTTTCATCTTTTCGTCGCTGAAGTTGACTATGAACATCAGCATTTCGAGCATTGAAGAATGGAAGTGGTTAGGATTATGGTCTACAAATTTCGTTAGATTTTTAGCGGAGTAGCCCCTCTTCCATTGCTAATCACCCCTTCCTCTTTTCCCTCTGTTCCACTTCCACCACAATTATTCACCACACTCTCGCTTTTCTATGCATTGCTCGTCTCATCTTACCCTGTCTCCACTCCCCTTTCCCCCTAGCATGCATAACCACTTTTCTCTTTCGGCTATTTCTATCAGTCGCAACGTTCTAAATAGGATAAGTCGAGATAAGAGATCTCAGAAATATTGACCTCTACTCTCTCCGTATCATCTTATGCTGCCTCCACTCTCATTTCTCTCCAGAATAACCTTTTTTCAAGTTAATCAGGCCTATCTACTGAAGTGAGTTCAATCATTCAAGCTGACCTCCATTCCCTCATCTCATCTTACACTACCCCTCCACTCTCTTTTCCCTCTCACGACCAATTGCTCGCGGCTAGAGAGCTGCTTGATGGGAGAGAAGCATGTTAGATCACTAGTCACTCTTCAATCGTTTACTCGCATTCGTCTGAATACTCGCGATCCAATACCTATCCTTCTCACTCCGTCCTGTGACGCCAAAATCATTGAAGAAACCCAACACTAATTCTCTGACTCTCTCAATTTCACGCACTCTCTCGCTTCTCTGACTGACGAGAGACTACGTGCAATGAAGAGACTCAACGCTGTCCTCCCAATCGCTTTCTTCACACTTTCGATCAATTCTTCAGTATCTAAGCCCCTGCTCAAACAGCCTTCTCCCACGTAACACCGTCCTTTCCTTCTCTTGCCCTCCCCTATTTGCCTACTCCCTTGCGCCCTCACCAACTCCGTGTCTCTCATTTCCTTCGTTTCCCTTATATCGCATACTATCCCGTTCTGTCTGACCACCTCTAGATCGTGCGAAATCGAGTCTTTTCTATAGCATTTCTATCCCCATTTCACCTGGTCCCTCATTTGACAGAGGACCGAGAGAGCACGCAACATGAAGAGTCGTTTCCATCATTCTCTCTCCACCGCGGTCCGGTTTGATTCCATCCCGCGATTGGTCAACTCATATGCGCACCGCGCTCTTTTCACACCATCACCCTGTGATTTCTGCTGATTGATTGATCGATTCGCCATTCCCATCTTTAAAAGATTGCTTACCATAAACTCAGTCGATGTCAAGATACTTTGTCTCGTTCTATCTGGCAGTTTCCACTATTTTCAACACCACACTGAGTTCCAAAGTTCGAAAAATCGGATCAAAACGCTTTTCCGTCACTGACTTTCTATGCTTACTGATCCGCCCCAGTCACTTCGAAAATCTGTGCAGAATCGGCGCCAGTTTACACAGCCTCGGCCGAAAATTCGTCTGACTCTCTCGTATTCGCACGCTCTCTCGTCCACTCTAGCCCTCATTGTTTAGGCAAGGAGAGAAGGGCGGCTGAACGGCCTTGGAGGGGGAAGGAATTGACTGTTCCCTCTCACTTGGTTGCTGGTCTGGTTTCGCGTTTGGGCTAAAACAATCAATTTCAGCTGTTTTCGCAAAAGTTAATTGCTATTTTCAATCATATTTCGACGTGGTTTAGTTCCGGATTATCTCTCACAGCTGAGGATTAAATTTTATACTTTGTTTCTCTCGTTTGCAAAAAATTTGTATTTTTTTCATTTTTTTTTTCATTTTTTTTTCTGTAACTATTGTACCTTGGCTAACACTATTTTCCACCTTACCTAATGCTCCTAGTCGAGTGGGGGTACTCCACTCTTGCTCAATACAATAATAATCGTGTTTTTATTACTTCTTATGACGCCCTTTGAAGTTTCCGACTACAGTTTAGTTATATTTTTGCGTTTTAAATCATATTTTATTACCTGTTATGCGTCCTTCTGAAGTTCCCGCGAGAAAGGACGCATCAATGTGCTGAAACTCACTTTGTTATTGTTTTCACCAGTTGTTTTCCCCGAAATGTGCAAAGAAATCAGTCACGTGGGCTCATTTGGACGCTAAATTAGGCAAACTTTGAGCCTAAAACAAAAAAAGGCAAGCGCTAGTTCGCGCGATAAACGAAAAAAAGACGGTTAGCGCGGGCGGCGAGTGGTATCTGACCCTAGAAGAAAGACGAGAAAGAGAAGAAAGGAGTAGGGAAGAGAGTAACGCAGCTGGAGAGAAAGAGAGGTGGTATCCTCTTTGTTTTCCATGATCACTCGCCGGTAAGAAGGACTACGAGAGAGCAGGTGGAATGGAGAGACTGTTCTCTAGTTTCTCAACCTTTTCTCTGTTCCTCGCCAGTTAGAGCATGGCTAGAGAGCATGGTGAATCGAGAGAGTCAGAGAAGTGCTAGTACAAGAGAATGGGTCAGGCGCGATAGCAGGAGGAGAATAAGTAGGCGAAATTACAGCCTTTGGTGGTCTGAAGATTGCAGAGAGATGTGGTCTTCTATTCAGGGATGAGCACGAGGTCGGATATCGATCCATACCCCCGATTTTGACCTCGTGTTTTAGCCCTACAACCCCCGATTTCGGTAGCAAAACCCATGATTTTCAACATGTTTCTTGCCGAACTCCCGATTTTGTACGATTGTCCGAGGATGGTGCTCATCACTGATTCTAAATATTGCTTAATCGGATCCTATCGCGACTGATTTTTTTTAGATTGATCTTCAGATGTAGGAAGTTGCTAATGCAGTTTTCAGCTCAATCTTTCTCTTATCTAATCCACCGTATCAATTGGATAAATTATATCTTATCTGCAATCTAGAGAAAGAGACATAGACATACCGAATATTTTTCTTCAAAATTAATTTTGCTACAATATTTAGAGCAAATAATTCCTACACAATTTAGAAGAGATCGCCCCATAAAAACTGACCGCTTATTGATACCGACCAAATTGTAGATCTCTTCCAACCCTCTCTTTCTCTCTCCCCACACCCTCTCTCTTATCTACTCCACTCTGTTACACTCGTCCCCTGTGATAAGCAAGCCACGTCTAGCGCTATATTGAATATTTTTTCATTCTTTTCTTCTTTTCCGTCTCTTTCCCACCTGTTTTCACACGCCAATTCATTCTCAAAATCAAATAGTTCTTCACACAGTGTTCACTATTTATTACGCGTGAGAAAACTGAAATGAATCACCATTACAAATACTAATCGAGTTCTTTGAGTCTTCCCTATCTTCACCGTTTTTCGATTGTGCTCAACCTCTATCAAAAACCAATCGCCGCCCAATCGCCGTCTCGCGTTAGACATATCACCAAACTATCGATTTTCAGCATGAGCTGTTGATCTACGGTAATCGATAATCGATAATCACACGATGCGCGTCAAGTACCATCATCTGCCCGAGTCGCGGACCGTCAGTCGGCTCAGCAAGTGAGTCAAGTGATCTTTTATCTCCCATTTTTCTAATTTATCAACTCTTTCTCTAGCACAATCGCCGACGCTGGAGGTCGCTTTTTGTAAGAGTTTTTCAAATTAAAATTTGTTTTTCTTATTCTATCTTTCGGTCTCACGGTGATGGTATCTGTCCCCCGGAATGGTGAAGGCTGTTTGCTGAGTTGATCTTTGATCTTTGATCCCTGGACGAGGTTGATCTTTGATCTTTCCAGATGGCTTCGCCGGTCACCCCTTATCCAGATCGTGTTCGGCATGCTCGTCGGGTATTCGCTAACGTCGACTTTTCGGTGAGTTCTCCATTTTTTCTTCACTTATTGAGCAAACTCCAAGAATTTGGACAACTTTTCCTGTTTGTAGGCGCATCAAAGTCACAATCGAAGTTAAATTTGTTGATTGATCTTTGATCTTTCGAATCTATAAAAATTAAAATAATCCTCAGATGGGAAGAATCCGTACACGACGTTGCGGACAAGATCCTGACGGTCGTCAAATCTCACAGTCAGTTTTCCTTTTTTTTCTTTTTATATCCATTCGAGAAGAGACGGAGCTCCTTATGGGCCCGTCCGCATCAGAATCGGGCAAAGCTAGTGACGTCAGGCTCAGTAATAAAATGCATGTTCAATTGCCTTGTAACGATCATAATGTTATGAGTGGTGTGGCTCGGAGACATTTACTATTTCGAATCCTGTCCAAATTTCCATTGCGTGTGCAACGGCGAAGTTTCTTTCAGACGACTCCTCCCCTATCCCCGACTTCTTCCTCCGTTGCGTCGTAATGATCGAGAGGAAGACACAGAAGCCGACGTCGTTCACGAGCGCGCTGGCTGAGGGATGGACCAAGAGGTTGGTCTTTGATCTTTGATCTTTCGCTGAGGTTATGTTTCAACAGTAAAATATGATGGGTTCTTGCCAAGAATCAACAATGAGAGCACTGTTTCAGGTGATTAAAATGTATAATAAATCTTGGTAGCCTTGGTTCCCATCGCACAAAAGTATTCTTGACTCCTGATATTCACGGATAAATGCAGATCTTCTTCGATCTTTGATCTTTGGCGTATTAGGGGTAACTCTGGTCAAGCTTGGGTAACGAAGGTCCTTTTTGGATTGTTGACTACGGGTTATGTTTCACCAATCAGATATTACGGCAATCGTACCAGGAACCAGCAATGGAGTAGTGATTTCTCTTACAATTAGATGAAAAAATGTTCTTGATTCCTGATCTTCTTTGATCTTTGATCTTTGATCTTTGGTGCAGAAGTGCTAACTCTTGCTAACTCAATCGAGTCAGGACACATCAGTCGCCGTTCATCATTCCATCAAAAAAAAATTACTCGATTCTCCAGGTGCAACGAGACCATCTTCTACACGAACAGCAAGAACGTCGCCAAAGTGGTGAAAGGTACGTGGTGCGGCCAGGACGACGTTTACTAACTAAAAATTCTGTCAAAATTTCCATTGCGTGAGGCAATTCGACGTTTCCCAGATCTAAACGTCGTCCTCATCGATTCGCCACTCGGCCCGTTCCACTGGCAGTTCTACAAGGCGGTCGTGGATCACGCAGCCAAGGTTCGGCATCTAATTGGATCAATTTGCCATAGTTTCTGTCAAAAATTGCATTGCGTGAGGCAATGCGACGTTTCTCATACTTCCCTGGTAATACACCATCACACCCTTTCAGACGCCGGTCTCCTGGACGCTCGTTGGCGACGAGATGCTGTTCGTCATGGTCGAGAACCTTCGGAAGTCGCTGGCCGACATGGAACCAACCAAGCCCATCGTCGTGGGCAGGATCATGGAGAGCAGGTACCCCGATTTGCTGAGGTGCGATGGACTAACAATAAGGAGAAAAATGAGGAAACTATTGCATTGTCCGGATTCCGAATACTTTTCTTCTTCACTTTTCTTCACATGTTCTACCTTCTAACATCACACTAACAATACTGACGTTGTTATTGTTTTGCTGTTATTGTTATTCTGTTTTGATGTTATTGTTATTCTTCCAGCTCACTGATGGCCTCGTTCTTTCCGCTGATCAACTGGAGGAGTGTGTCGGTGGAAGCAGGTGAGGCTCCGCCCCCTTTTCAAGCTCCGCCCATTCAACCAATCTCTAAGCTCCACACTCTTATGATTATCCGAATCATTAGCTCCGCCGCAACTCAGACCCACCCTAAGCAGCGACCCTCTCTTATAAGATATAGAGGGCACACATACTCTGGTAAAAGTTTCCTAGTAGGATCACAGTTGGGAGGCCCCCTCAGGCCTCTTCCTAGTAGTTTCACAGCTAAATACTAGCAGGAACACAGTAGCAGGATCCTAGTAGGATCACAGTTGGATTTCCTACCAGGATCACAAGAGAACAGCCTTTTTCCTACCCGTCGCGTCTAGCACATGCCTAGACTATAAGGGCCTATTTTTTCACTCCCCTCGGACGGCGCTCGAACTGGGCTGCCGTCTACTGCTATCCCGCTAGGGATTGCCTTTTGGATGTGACTACCGTACATGGACGTTCCATGTGTGGTTTAGTTACGGTATGAGGCTAAGTCGTACAATATCAATCAATAATACCGTATATCCCCGTTTTGAGATTCCTACTAGGATCACAGTTGCAGAGGTCACTTTCCTAGCAGGAACACAGTTGACTTCCTACTAGGAAACCTGCAAGATACCCACTAGGAAGTCAACTGTGATCCTACTAGGAAACTTTTACCAGAGTAGGAACACCTAACAATAAGGTTTTTTAGCTCCGCCCCATTTCAAGCTCCATCTCCTCTAAGCTAAACCCCTTTTGCCCCATTCTAAGCTCCGCCCCACTCTATCCCCAATTTACAGGCATCGTGTTCTCCAATGGTGCCGTCGACTCGATGGTTCGCAACTGCGACACCGGCTTCCTAGATCCGCGATCGACAGGTATTGATTTGCTGGGGTCTCGAAGGGAAGAATACGAGAGTAAAAGGTTACGGTATCTAGACTATCGATTAGCCTGTTCTTGAAGAGAAGATTACCGTTGGGAAAACTACAGAAACAGATTACCGTATTCTTAAAGGGAAGAATACGGTAAATAGTCGATTTTCGAAAGGTTACAGTAATCGATTATCCGTTCAGGACGAGCGCTCTTCTCGTGTGCGCAGTCGATGGGCGTGCAACTTGTGGACCCGGTCGATGAGGTACGGTAGAGTTGCGGTTACTGTAGGCAGAGATACTGTAGTAAGAGCATTGAGTCTATCGATCATGGTTACTGTTGGATGATAGTAGGGAAAGCTCAATGGCTCAATGGGCACGGTGATCCGGATCAGTAAAACTTGGATACGCATACCGTAGCAATAGCGAACTAGAGTTGAGCCAATGTACTGTAGAGTACTTACTGTAGATTGGTGGTCCAGATTATGGTATCATCACTTTCAGGACGGTTCTCATCTCTTCCACGACAAGAACATGAAGTCGCTGATCGGGAAAAAGTACCCGGACCGGCATGAGGGGGTGAGTTCGAAATTTAATATTTTATGTTCCCTCGTTGGCGGAGTTGGTTCAAGGGGTGGAGGGGCAACTTCGAAGGAATCACATACAATATTATCATAGTCGATTCTGAATATGTTTCACATCGGAGCCATAACAATGACGATTATGGTTGTGATGATAGAAGGGAAGTCTATGTTGAAAAATCTAAATCTTCAACAAGTAATTCTGCTGCTGCGATCACAAACTCTCAATTAATACATGCCAGAATTGACTACCGTACCCGATCGATAATCGATAACCTTTCAGCACGGCGAAAAGTCATGCTGCAGCGAGCACGCGGCGACATTCGGAGGCATGAGCTACAAGGTACGGTATCTCGGGGGTACTGTAATCTATCGAGGACTGATTATTCAATCTTGTTGATCGAGTTCAAATTGCATTAGAAAAAATGGGAAACGATTACTGTAGTCGCTCAGGAACTGATTACTGTAATCAATCAATAATCAATTACCGTACTCAGGAGCAACGCGTGGCCGAGTACGCCAACTACCACGTGCGCGTGTTCGGCAATGAAGGTACGGTAGGCGAGAGATATCGATTAACTTGTTCCGGTAGCAATTGATTAAAGATTACGGTATTTATATATCAAGGAACCCACGAATACGTGCCAACAACGACGGTCAAGCCGACTACAAAGGCAGCTGCATCGCCGAAGAAGGTACGGTAGCTTAGGATTACTGTAGGTACGACAGTACTCGAACTCAACATTCCTGGAGGGATTCTTGGAAGACCGAATATTCAAATTCAATAAGCCAAAAGATATCAGCGTACGGTAGATCCAGATAGAAATGCATTATTTGAGGACAACGAGAGAAAAGTCGAGAAGAAGAATCAGAAACGAATTCAACAAATGTTATTGTCAGGCGGCAAGCACTGAAGCGAAGAAGAATGTCACGGCTAAAGTCTGATTATCGATTGATTATCGACCCATCCGACGGAATATCGATTGATTTGGGGTGCCCTACCTCAGCGTACCGCTCATAATAGTGTAAATATCACGTCATTCCAGTTACATATCGAAGCAACTGCCTGTGATCATTTATTGGTAGATTTTATAGGCATTTAAACGGTTGTATGACGGCTTTAAAATTGTTAGCTAGAGTATCATCGCATTTATTGAGTGTTTGGATTGCATTTACACGTTTATTGTTGTTGCGGGTGAGCTTTGAACTGGTCTCTCGCAGAGACCGAGGATAAAACAAGGTTTTCAAGACGATTGCAAGCATGCAGACAGTTAAACAGTAACACGCAAATAAATGATAGCGAAAGTGATCAAAATCGAGCTCTTATATGGGAAATACATGAAACAACATGTTTTGAATACCAAAGTCAGTTCGCTATAAATCTTTCATAGCGATTCATACGGTATCCTTACAATTAGGCTTTTTGACAGCTACACAGACCATGTTTGCATTCTTCATTGCAGAAAAAAGGACTAATTGAAAAAATACAAGACGTTGCGCATAATTAATCAATCTAAGTTGTAAACACAGAAACAGACATAGTTCTTCAGTTACAAATCAGTAAGCGGTCCGCCTCGCATTCCATAGTGGAGGCACCCGGCTGATCGTTACCCTTCGATAGGGATATCCTTCGCCTCTCGACTGGTTGAATTGCGCGCCGCCAGGGTAGAATGGTGGCTGCACAATTGATGTTAATAAATTGTCGTATTTATAATTTCGGGACCAAACATTTTACCAAATAGAATCAGACCAACTATAGATAAGAATGATAGAGTTAGATACTATTAGGTAGCACTCTGGAGACTATTTTCGAAATCATTACCTCCTCAATAATTGCGCAGGTGCAATTTTGCCCGTCGCCTCTCCTCAGGCGACTGTCGCGCTCATTGTGCTCCCAGTAATAGCCTGAATTACTTATTTGTTTATTTTTATTAATAACTAATTTATTTAATTAATTAGTAAAAATATTTAAAAGAATTGCCTAGATGAGTGGAAGCGCGCACAAGTCGTCGAAGATCCGCAATTGTCCATTCCTAAAATTTGCGGGAAGCATTTAAATTTAAAAATTTCAAAATAAATGACAAACCTCAGTAAGCAACTCTACTTTCTTCTCGCGGTCTGTGGAGTTGTAGCAAATCTGAAATATTTCAATTCGAAATCTTAGTTCCCTTCCATCTCTTCTAAAGATTCTAGAAAGGTCTACCAAGCCTCTTCGCTCCTCATTAGACTTTGAAAAGGAACTAGGGAAATGCACTGCTCCACTTGAGAAAGAGTGGGAGGAATGCGGAGAGTTCACTTTCGAGTTCCTAGTTCCTTTTCACAGTCTACTCCTCATTGCCTCTTACCAATAGAATAAAATGAAGAGTGCAATTCTTCTTTTTAAAAATGTTTAAGATGCTGTAAATTTCACCTCAAATACATCAAGAATACAGCGAGCGGAGATATTCCCTAGGCCGACACTGCATTCTCGTGTTATTTTTACCAGATTGCGGAGGCTATCGTTGTTTATAGGGTATTCACGATTCTGAACATATATTTTAGAAGGAGGAACGGCAAGGCAAGTCGATAGAGCTGTATTCTCACACTGTAGTCGTCTTGCATCAGCTGCCAATCTAGTCGTATCTTGCGCAGTGACACCAGTTCTGAATTTTAGAATGATCAACCGGAACGGGATTACACAAATAGGGCTTCATTTATAAAACCTTTGATTGCTTCGCGGAATACAGAAAAGGAGTGATCGCAGTTTTTCCATTCAATATCCACTTCGATATCACTTTGCGTCTGACGTTTTAGGAGGGTGGCCAGGAATCTGAAAGTCATCAAGGGTTCGTCATTTCTAAACTTTACTCTAAATCATCTTTGTGAGAAGAACCTCCCGAGAAACTAACCGAGTTCCAGAGTCACTTTGCGGCAGCGGGTTCAGGAGAGCATCTGACGTGAAACTACCATCGTTCACTCGCGCTTTCAACTGTTTGAATTGCGTAAATGCAAAGATAAACGATAAGGCATTCATTTGGCAAAGACCACTTATCTGAAAAAATGTCTAGCTTTCCTGATTTTTTGCTAAAAAATAATAAAGTAATATTTTTATAACTTACATAAACATCTAGAATGCTAGCAGACGCTCGTTGAAAGATGCCAGCGTTTCGAAAAATTATGCCCTCGCTTTTCCCGCATCTGTTAGTAATCGGTATTTTTATGTTGCTCGGCTTTTTCGCTGAGGGCATCGTTTTGATTGAGAGCTCATCTAACATACGGAACTGCAAAAAGTAATAATATTGCATACACGGTAGGGTTACAGATTCGGGATCGGGGGATCCCCCCCCCCCTTAATAATTATTATTCCCTTTCTCTCATACCAACTAAGGTCAGCATAAACATCCATTAGCAACTAACCGAATTCGCTTCGATTTTATCGAAATTCTGAACTTTCCAACCGCCAATGAGCCGGTCGATGGCATGCATTGTCTTGCTGGTGATTGACAAAGAGAGGCGATCATGAGGTTCCAGATAAGGAAAGAGCAGATGAAAGATATCGACAGGGAGAGTCTCGAATGTTCCCTGTGAAATATCATTGTCAAATAGTAGTTGGTGAAGTGTATACAGATTTGAAGTGCAACTAACCTCTTCAACTGCCGATAGCTTGAAGCGCTTAGCTCTCTGCGATCTTGTCAGTATATTATCCATATTCGTAGAAAAAAGGCAATAGAAAAATTATGAGGTATACAAAATCAGCGCGTCACAGGCATCCAATTCAAATGTGACGCCTATTCGAAACATTTGCTCAAAAAATTTATGTCGTCAGCGGACGAATGAACATTAGCAAAAATAAGAAGGTAGAATTGACGAGGTGTTCGCGGAATTATTTTTATTAGTCTTCATTCTACATTGAGATTTAGATATTCCAATAAAATATTAAAATGCTATTATCCATGGCTGTACTTGCATCGTCCCTCGGCATTAGTGCAGAATCTCTCGAATCCATCGCTGTTCAGAAACTGAAACGTCTTCATAAATTTTGTTTTGCTTGAGTTTTGATTGCTTGTAAGGCAGAAAAGTCCATCCAACTATCTCGATCATTTACATCAACTGCATCCTTGCCGCTGAATTCAGGGCACCGCATAGAACAGTTGTAGAATTTACCGATAAAGTAGTTCCTGAAGGTGAGAGAAATGAGCTATTTTACAATTTTTACAGCAACATTACCATCCATATTTGCAGCATTGCTCATTTCCTGGACACGGGGTAAGTACAGGGATGATTGTCGGTTGTTTGTCTTCTTCATCTAGGCCCTGATTCCGCCAGCTTTCCGGAAGTCTTCCTGCAAGTTCAGATGTTGTTCTTTGCGCGCAATATTTTCTGGAAAGCACAAAACTTTAGCGAAAAAGTTCACAAGTTTTGTATAAACAATACTGTAATCTCGCTCGTTTTCTCGTCCCTCTGACGGGCGAGAAAATACAGGGAGTGAAGAACCGAATTCTTCATCCTAACAGCCCTAATCACATACCGACATAGCACTCGAGTGCTGAAGACCCGACAAGAAGAGCGAGAGAAGTGAGAATCAATCGCATTGCAATTGTGTTTTTCATTGAGCGGAATGTATTTTATAGGGGGAATCGCAATCCTGCTTGCAAATGTTGAGTAGATTATGCAATGCTACAAATCTGGGGAAAACAATCATTTTGCATGCGATTTGTTCGTGAAGTTCGAAGGAACAATGAAAGTTGTGTTAAAAAAATAAAAAAATAAAAAAAATAAAAAAAATTCAAGATGTAAAAGTGGTTTCTTCTCAGTAGACCATGTGGTAGCGCGAGAGGAGGGGAAGGGATGACGATGGCGACTTTATCAAGATGTAAAGATAACAAAGACGTTTGAATCATGCAAGTTTTGGAATAATCGTTTATCATTTTTCTCGTCCATTCCGAGAATCAGCTGAGCAAATTAGAAGGTGCACATACAAAATACAACTAAAATAGATAAATTAATAATTCGAAAATATTCCTCAAATAATTCGTATTTGTCCTATTATTTGGTCATGATCGAGTCTCTTCTCTCTAATCGGTTAGAGTAAGCGAGAGAGCGTGCGAATGAGGAGAGTGCAGAGAAAAATATGAGCAAAGCTAGGTGCGAAATAAGCGTGAAAGCAGCGTTTGTTTACCCGAACTCGGCCATAAATTGTTCAGTCATAGGGTGCTCGGGTGTGCAAATACTATGGAGGGTAATGATTCGTAGTGGGACCCGTGGGGATACTGTAGGTGTGGGGAGGAGTAGGGCGAGTATCATCCGCGTCCGCTTCGGAAGCGTAAGCATCCGCGTCCGCTTCAGACGCGTCGGAAGTCGAGCTTGAAGATACGCGTGAGCGCGCGCTTGAACTGTTGATTGGCCATAGCGTAGCAGAAGGGATTGATCGGACTGGAAAATATCAAAGTTAAAATTATGATTTTGATAACTATTACGTCTTCTTTTTTATATAACACGAGTAATGGAAAAACATTGAAGGAATTTGTGAGGTTCAGCGTATTATCGATGAAACACACCTGTTCATGTAGCACAGATAGTAGGAGATGGAGTAGAGCGCGTTGAAGCCCTGCAACACATTTTTTACTATTCGTTTTCATAAATTTTCGCAAATGGGGATCGAAATTCGACAGACAGGTACTAGGTCGGATGAGAACCAAACAATTTTTTGAATGGCGTAGTATTTTGCCAGGGTGTTCGAAACTCTACAAACGGAGAAAAAATGTTTTGTCGGTTCTCATCCGCCCTAGTACCGGCCGACCACCCACTTCGATAAAATTTCACCCACCGCCGAGTTCTTGCAGCTCTCACAGAATCCGTAAATCGTCGCCATCACGTAGAAAGGCGTCCACAACAGAGCAAATGCTCCCAGAATGACAGTGATCGTTCGGAGGGCTTTCCTTGCTCGATTTTCACTGCGCGACTTGTACTCCTGCAAATTGGTAGAAATCTTGGCGGAAATGTCTAGTTTGTTGTCATCAACACGGGCTTATTTTGAATGATACAAATGCCTAGTAGCATTTTGGCCAAGATATGCTGATTTTAACCCTGTCCCTTTCCTTGCGACACGCTGAACTTGTAGCCTACAACATTAACGCATCATCTATCGCTCGCGATAGAGGGCTGATGACTCAAATCTCTTCATTGCACAATATTTAAACTTTCTAACCCGTCGAGTCTAAGCAGCTCCGTTTCTTCTCCCTATATAATCACGTTCCTTCCCCCACACTTTCGAGTTGGTCCGGACTCCGGTGGCTTATCCCCTCCGCTCACTCCCGCCATCGGAACCAGCACGACCGCTCACTTTTGCATTATTCGGTGTTTTTTGGCCAAATTCAACTTTCTAACCCGTCGCGTCTAGGTTCCTTCCTTTCTTCTCCCTATATAATCACATCCTTTCCTCCACACTTTCGAGTTGGTCCGGACTCCGGTGGCTTATCCCCTCCGCTCACTCCCGCCATCGGAACCAGCACGACCGCTCACTTTTGCATTATTCGGTGTTTTTTGGCCAAATTCAACTTTCTAACCCGTCGCGTCTAGGTTCCTTCCTTTCTTCTCCCTATATAATCACATCCTTTCCTCCACACTTTCGAGTTGGTCCGGACTCCGGTGGCTTATCCCCTCCGCTCACTCCCGCCATCGGAACCAGCACGACCGCTCACTTTTGCATTATTCGGTGTTTTTTGGCCAAATTCAACTTTCTAACCCGTCGCGTCTAGGTTCCTTCCTTTCTTCTCCCTATATAATCACATCCTTTCCTCCACACTTTCGAGTTGGTCCGGACTCCGGTGGCTTATCCCCTCCGCTCACTCCCGCCATCGGAACCAGCACGACCGCTCACTTTTGCATTATTCGGTGTTTTTTGGCCAAATTCAACTTTCTAACCCGTCGCGTCTAGGTTCCTTCCTTTCTTCTCCCTATATAATCACATCCTTTCCTCCACACTTTCGAGTTGGTCCGGACTCCGGTGGCTTATCCCCTCCGCTCACTCCCGCCATCGGAACCAGCACGACCGCTCACTTTTGCATTATTCGGTGTTTTTTGGCCAAATTCAACTTTCTAACCCGTCGCGTCTAGGTTCCTTCCTTTCTTCTCCCTATATAATCACATCCTTTCCTCCACACTTTCGAGTTGGTCCGGACTCCGGTGGCTTATCCCCTCCGCTCACTCCCGCCATCGGAACCAGCACGACCGCTCACTTTTGCATTATTCGGTGTTTTTTGGCCAAATTCAACTTTCTAACCCGTCGCGTCTAGGTTCCTTCCTTTCTTCTCCCTATATAATCACATCCTTTCCTCCACACTTTCGAGTTGGTCCGGACTCCGGTGGCTTATCCCCTCCGCTCACTCCCGCCATCGGAACCAGCACGACCGCTCACTTTTGCATTATTCGGTGTTTTTTGGCCAAATTCAACTTTCTAACCCGTCGCGTCTAGGTTCCTTCCTTTCTTCTCCCTATATAATCACATCCTTTCCTCCACACTTTCGAGTTGGTCCGGACTCCGGTGGCTTATCCCCTCCGCTCACTCCCGCCATCGGAACCAGCACGACCGCTCACTTTTGCATTATTCGGTGTTTTTTGGCCAAATTCAACTTTCTAACCCGTCGCGTCTAGGTTCCTTCCTTTCTTCTCCCTATATAATCACATCCTTTCCTCCACACTTTCGAGTTGGTCCGGACTCCGGTGGCTTATCCCCTCCGCTCACTCCCGCCATCGGAACCAGCACGACCGCTCACTTTTGCATTATTCGGTGTTTTTTGGCCAAATTCAACTTTCTAACCCGTCGCGTCTAGGTTCCTTCCTTTCTTCTCCCTATATAATCACATCCTTTCCTCCACACTTTCGAGTTGGTCCGGACTCCGGTGGCTTATCCCCTCCGCTCACTCCCGCCATCGGAACCAGCACGACCGCTCACTTTTGCATTATTCGGTGTTTTTTGGCCAAATTCAACTTTCTAACCCGTCGCGTCTAGGTTCCTTCCTTTCTTCTCCCTATATAATCACATCCTTTCCTCCACACTTTCGAGTTGGTCCGGACTCCGGTGGCTTATCCCCTCCGCTCACTCCCGCCATCGGAACCAGCACGACCGCTCACTTTTGCATTATTCGGTGTTTTTTGGCCAAATTCAACTTTCTAACCCGTCGCGTCTAGGTTCCTTCCTTTCTTCTCCCTATATAATCACATCCTTTCCTCCACACTTTCGAGTTGGTCCGGACTCCGGTGGCTTATCCCCTCCGCTCACTCCCGCCATCGGAACCAGCACGACCGCTCACTTTTGCATTATTCGGTGTTTTTTGGCCAAATTCAACTTTCTAACCCGTCGCGTCTAGGTTCCTTCCTTTCTTCTCCCTATATAATCACATCCTTTCCTCCACACTTTCGAGTTGGTCCGGACTCCGGTGGCTTATCCCCTCCGCTCACTCCCGCCATCGGAACCAGCACGACCGCTCACTTTTGCATTATTCGGTGTTTTTTGGCCAAATTCAACTTTCTAACCCGTCGCGTCTAGGTTCCTTCCTTTCTTCTCCCTATATAATCACATCCTTTCCTCCACACTTTCGAGTTGGTCCGGACTCCGGTGGCTTATCCCCTCCGCTCACTCCCGCCATCGGAACCAGCACGACCGCTCACTTTTGCATTATTCGGTGTTTTTTGGCCAAATTCAACTTTCTAACCCGTCGCGTCTAGGTTCCTTCCTTTCTTCTCCCTATATAATCACATCCTTTCCTCCACACTTTCGAGTTGGTCCGGACTCCGGTGGCTTATCCCCTCCGCTCACTCCCGCCATCGGAACCAGCACGACCGCTCACTTTTGCATTATTCGGTGTTTTTTGGCCAAATTCAACTTTCTAACCCGTCGCGTCTAGGTTCCTTCCTTTCTTCTCCCTATATAATCACATCCTTTCCTCCACACTTTCGAGTTGGTCCGGACTCCGGTGGCTTATCCCCTCCGCTCACTCCCGCCATCGGAACCAGCACGACCGCTCACTTTTGCATTATTCGGTGTTTTTTGGCCAAATTCAACTTTCTAACCCGTCGCGTCTAGGTTCCTTCCTTTCTTCTCCCTATATAATCACATCCTTTCCTCCACACTTTCGAGTTGGTCCGGACTCCGGTGGCTTATCCCCTCCGCTCACTCCCGCCATCGGAACCAGCACGACCGCTCACTTTTGCATTATTCGGTGTTTTTTGGCCAAATTCAACTTTCTAACCCGTCGCGTCTAGGTTCCTTCCTTTCTTCTCCCTATATAATCACATCCTTTCCTCCACACTTTCGAGTTGGTCCGGACTCCGGTGGCTTATCCCCTCCGCTCACTCCCGCCATCGGAACCAGCACGACCGCTCACTTTTGCATTATTCGGTGTTTTTTGGCCAAATTCAACTTTCTAACCCGTCGCGTCTAGGTTCCTTCCTTTCTTCTCCCTATATAATCACATCCTTTCCTCCACACTTTCGAGTTGGTCCGGACTCCGGTGGCTTATCCCCTCCGCTCACTCCCGCCATCGGAACCAGCACGACCGCTCACTTTTGCGAATCATGCTGAAGGCGAGTTCATAATGCCACATTCTGTAGTCCGAATATTGACTCCAAACGAGTCAAGGCGATTTTTCCCCCGTTACGAATGTTTCAATTGTTCCCATATGTGGGGGCTTTGAACCTTGGTGGATTGGGGTACACCCAGATGCGTGAAATTATGGGTGGAAATTCGATCGTGCAGGGAAAAACTGAGAAAAACTGAAAATCAAGATCATACAGTCAATATGGGAATGAACCTGAATGTGTTCCCAATGGTGTCCCAGCACACCCTCAGCATGCCTAACATACTACAGAAGAAATTTTGGTTATATCTTATTCGGTTGAGAAGTTATGAATTTTCATCACTTTTCCATATGCCCGCACCTGGCGCGCCGCATTTCGCAATACGGCCGATGACGTCATCATTTTTGTAAACAAGGTCAGAGTATCCTTTGGTCCTATGAGTATGAAGACCGGAATCGAAAATCCTGGCGCGATGTCCGGAGAATGGTCAAAATGGTAAATTTTCTCAGATCCGGTCTCTTAATACGCGAACAAGCTTCTTTTTTCTTGAAGACGAGTGAAAACATGTATGCTGTTACGGATATTACCTTATTTTTTATTGAACTGGACTACCCCTTGAATTATCTCGATTCATTTCAATCATAAGAAAAGGAAACGATGAAACATAATTCAAATCATGATCCGAGGTTTCAATTTTTTATGTTTAGACAGTTGCGAATGCTTTAGACCTCGAAACACATCGAGTGGTCGGAATGATGAGACGGTGCCTTCGATCACTACTATTCTTACCTGCTCGACGCCGTCACTATCATGTGATGGTGGTGCGCAGCGGCTGCACTGCTGCATCCTGGCTGCAGCTGCTCCGCGCCCTCACTGGTCCTCGCTGCGGCAGGCGGATGGGAGGAATGACGACGGATGGGAGTTGAAGCCTGAGATGAAAGTCGATTTCAGAATCTGTTAGCAGAGTAGCAGCAGCAAAACTGCGAAATATTCAGAATTTGGATAGCTCCTAATTCAAATGTGTTTCACGGCTGCAATACAAGGAACGTAAATGAACAGCGTTGATGGACGCGCGTTTTGATTGTTAAAACAGTGATGTAAAATGTTTGTCACGTGATATTTCTGAAGGACATCCAAATTGTGATTGTATTCCCATACGGCCCTGACAGACGCCATCCCCAAATCTCACCACAGTCGCCGCTCGTATCCGCTTCAGCGACTTCCTTTCCTCCCGCCGATCGATCGCTAGTGTGCGCGGGCATCTACAATTTGTAAATTTCACCTACCGTATGTGCTCATCGATTAGCAACAAAATACAGTAACCCATAATCCTCGTGTCTATTATGATAAAAAAACTACCGTAACTTCCCCTTTGAAATCACGATCTACAGTCTCATACTACCGTAATCTCCGACTCACCTAGACAGCGGTGGTTCCGCTCTATCCGGCACGAGGGTCGAGGTGGATGGGAAGGGTGCTGGCACGGCGCCAACGGGGGTAGATGACGTCACAGGCGTGTGACTTGCGCTGGCATCGCCAACGGTGGCCGGGGTTACGGTAGCCGATCGGGGCAGGGGTACGGTGTTCTGGAATAAATCGTTCCGCTGATTAAAAACCTTCCGTATTGAGCGCTAAACACAGAATGAAGCTCCGAATTTATATCTCACGATCGGATTCCCATCCAGATCCACGCCCAGTTGGTTGTGGAAATCGGGCGGAATGAAGCCGTGAATGGACGCCGACTTGGGCGGGCCCATGAAGATGAGGGCCGTGTTCTGCAAGGAGAAGACTATCGTTGCTAACCAGCACAAGTTCCGGAACTGTACGGCCACTGGCTACGGGCGGAACGGAAAATTGATTTGCTTCACTGATGGAGCACGATTCAGATCACTGCTAAAGGCGAAACGGAAAATATGATAGAAAAGGCCTTCGATCTCACGGTACGGTATGATGCCAATAACTGAGGAAAACGATATCGATACCCGATCATCCTCCTCCTCCTCGTTCCCCTTCCTCTTCTGGCTCAGCCCCCTTCGGAAGGCGTCATCGAGACTCATCATTGACGTCACGGAACCCTCGTCGATGAACGGAATCCGCAGATCCGGCGCGAAATCCGCGTAGAAGTCGGTCGCAAGCACCTGCACAGAGGCAAAAGCCGGCTCGGGAAAGCCGTGAAATAAGGGAGCAGCCACGGTCGCGAAATTCGCAAAGAAAAGTGGCAAAATTGCTAGTTTGATGCAGAAACAGAATATGTCGAAAGCTGTTCAGGCAGACGAGAGTGTTCGCAAAATGATAAGAGAAACTCGCTGAATTGTCATCACTATGGATACAGAAACAAACTATGTTGAAAGCCGTCTAATTACCTCTGTCAGCAAGAAGTAGGGATGGCTTGGCTGGAAATGTCTATTCATTTAGCACTGTCGCGAGAGTGATTTCAAGCCAAGCCATCTCTAACGCTAAGAACAGTGTCATTGCTTCCAGAATTCTCTTCTAAGAGAATAAGGGTTTGCACACCATTCTCAGCCTATCTAAGACATGCCAACCTACCTCATCATCATCAGAAGAGGACGATTCGGACTCGCAGTAGGGCGCGGTCGATTCCCTTTCGATCACGGACGAGGGCTCTTGGTGGATGTTCCGATGCACTCGGGGAGGACTAAAGATAAATTTTATGCCCATATTTTTAAAACGGAATATTTATATTTTGGGAAAATTAAACTGATTGCTGGGGAATAAATCCAAAGGGTGCTCCGATACAGTCGAAGAGGACTTAACAATGATAATATATTTCAGTTTAGCGAAAACTTTAAAACACTGCAGGTCGATATTTTTTCATTCGATTCATTCGAAAGTTCATCCCCAACGTTCTACAAATGGAAAGATGCTTTTGGACAATGAGTGAAACTCATTCTGCATCATCAAGTTTTCTTTTCCTGAGAGAGACAAGATTCTACCTCGCTTCCACTTCCAGTATCCGGCTGTATTTCTTCCCCGCATTTCGTCGACGAGCACTGCGTTGCTTGAGCATCACACATCTACAAATTTAAACGATTTCCCTTTTTTTCAAGAAAATGGCGATCAAAAATTTGTGGAAATGGGAGATTTGGAACAGATTGCGACCGTTTTATGATATATTTTCTGGCTTGGTATGATCCGGACTTGGAACCCTCTAAACAGTGCTCACCTCTCCGGAATCCGCTCGATGATCTCCTCGTAGACGGGGTTGTTGTAGGCCACTCGGATGCACTCTCGACGAGGACGATCCTCTTCTCGCAGGGTACCGTAATCTGCAAGTAAAGACTTGAGAATTTGATGTTTCTCGCATGTTCACATATTATAAGAGGCTAGCAAGTATTCGAGATGGAAAACGACTACTTTTCTTGCATTTCGTGTGTTAGAAGCGATTGCTTCGATAAAATCATTTGTTTCCTTCGCAATCTTGAACGCCGATAACTCACTGAATCCGCCTCTCGGTATGCTGTACGATCTTCGAAGAGCCGTAACAGTGGCCACGAGCGAATTACTGTTGGCAATGGAGCCATTGTGGAACTTGGAGGTGGCCACGGAGAATTTCTTGGGAGGAGGCGCCTCGGACTCGAGAGGGAGCGTCTGAAAGATTCATCCCGAACTCCAAGCACAGGAAATCTTGTTGTGATGCTAGGCCAGTGAATCCTGCCTCTAGTCATGGGGATTCTGTTCCCGATCCTACCCCCTTATTCACTAACCCTCGCACCCATTTGGGGAAGTTGAGTTTTATTGTGAGCAAAAATAGATAACAGGGGGGAAATCAGCCATTCCCAAGCGAAAAGTTCAAAATAGGAGCCCGGTGGGCAGTAGTTTTCCTTCATCTTTGTACCTGTATCGTCGTGACTTCTGGATCTGTCTCCGATTGCGTAGGGATGAGACTGTGCTGAAATGTGCACTTTGATCTTTGATCTTTGATCCCTGCTCACCGTGAATTATTATATTCTATGGGTTTTCCATACTCAATATAAAGCTATCAAGTTCAAGTGTTTTGTTTGCCCAATGATGTATCACTTTCAGGCTCGCAGTGTCTCTATTTTGGTGCAGAATACTGAGGTGGGTATAAACGTCACTGAAAGCATCCTAACGATAACATCGTGATATCAAGAGAGCAATGTTCAAGGGCAATGCTATTCTTGTCGCTACTTGTATCTCTTATTGTTAGAGTAGCGTACACAAACATCAGAGAACTATGCCGCATATAGTCTATGCGTGATGGCTTGATCTTTGTTATGTGCTTAGATGGACTTTTCACCATATTCGATGTCGCATGAACTCTTGAGTTATTACTGTAGCTAGGAGGTTACAATTTACTCTTTCTGCACTTGAATTCGGTTTTTGCTAACATGTAAGATTTTGAGTTCTCCTGGAGACGCTCGACTCACCTTCGGTGTCACATGGGCAGTCGCCAATGATGGTGGTGGAACCATCGTAGCCTCGGTTGAGCAGTGATTTCGAGTGTATCGGCTGAAAAGTCATTCTATATCATTCTCTACGTCTTCGATGTTTTCAACCTCTACCAATCCCTGAATATAATTCTACCCACTCGGTGCTCTCGCTCGTATCAAGTGATCTTCTTCACAGGTCTTTTTTCTTTTATTTCACTCGCATCACCTCCTCTCCCAACAAGATGGCATCTCTCTAGTGGTTCCCTTCGTCACACTTTCGAATTTTGTGTAACAACTAGGGTTGCACGTTCGGTTTCGGCAAAACCGATGTCACTGAGTCCCTTCCCTTCTCTCTCGAGCACGTGCTCTTGAGAGAGGGCGCACCCTCTTCCCTTCCTCGGATAATCCGACAAGAGGGGAAGAGAGATCGGATAAACCGATTTTTTCGGTTTATCCGACCCCCTCTTCCCTTCCCCTCCCCTCTCGATTGCACCTGCAATCGAGAGGGGCGAAGAAGGGAAGAGGGGTCGAATATCCCGAAACCGAACGAGCATCCCTAGTAACAACTCACTTGGTGCTTTCACTGGTATCAATCGGACTATCACTACTACTCCTTCCAGCATCCGACGTCCTCAGAGAAATTCCTTCAGGAGCCGCCTGAGGCCTCCGAAGGTCGGTCAGGATGGCCAGGCGTTTTGTTTTCTAAAAATAAAGTTAAATATTTGCTGTGTAAATTATTTTGTTTTTCATGATTTTTTTTAATTTAGAGGAAAGCTCGATCGAATCATGAATAGAACTACCGGCGACATTCCAGTCTCAATCATTTTTTGATATTTTTAACAATGGTGGACCATGTCTAATTGTCCATTTCGTTTATGCGTTCTTTCATTAATTCTGTGAAACACATCCGTATTCAGAATTCTCCAGCTCCCTTTCGTAATTTTTCGCTCAAGTAGTCGTGTCGTTTGAACACGAATTAGTTTGGAGCATGTTCCCCGGGCCCTTTTCGCCCCTACTTGTGTGTGTCTGAGTGCTCTTTCCCATCTCCATCCTCTTCTTCTTCCCTCGAAGTAGCGCCCGAAATCGAATCAACCACCCCTCTCGGAGGAGGGAGGAGGAAAGATTCTCTGGCGCAGCCAGCCCCGTCAAAACTGTCATGTCTAATAAGCGGGCAAGCAGTGAAGGGGGTTGGTCGATTTGACATGCCGGCTAAACTTAGCCGGCTGCACGCCACACTCTAAAGCAATTTCTCAGTATGCGAGGGTGGATGGAAATAGGCTGTAATTGAAGGGTTGCAAGAATACGCCAAACTTTAGAATCAATGAAACTTAGTTAGTCTGGGTTATTCTGAGGTGAACTTAACGATATTTTTCGAATTTGAACCTTAGCTATCGATGCCATAGTTTAGTTGCTAGTGTGCTGTCAGATCCCTCATCCGTATTATCTATTTTCCAAACGCCGCTAGCGCCTATGCAATAATCGCGATGGTTTTGCACCAAACGATGAGGGGAAAAAGGAAGCAATACTGTCGGCTATTCCATGCCTTCTTGCTGGTCATAAGTGTTGATAGAGCAGGAGGACAGGGGAGAGGCAGGGGATAGGGGAAGAGGAGGCGCGGATGAATTGGATGTCGGGGCCATTAGAGCGAATGGGGATGGCCGCATTCACAGTACAAATACGAACATCACATCGCTTACGCGTGTTAGTCAAACTGAACAGGGAAAATAATCAAGAAAACAAGCGAAATGTGAACTTCTTTTCCGGATTGAGTTCATATTTGGTTGAACGATAAGTACAACAAAAGCTCAAAGTAGCTGGTTTTGATAATGAAAAGGTACTGCGTGCCTCGTCAAATGAATTTACAGTCGTCGTGTATAATATGTGGGCCCATCGATATGGTCGGATGATGTAATAATACTATCAAGTCTCCCTCTATATCCCTCTTTCGTCAAGTTCCCAGAAACTAATTCGCTTTTTCCTTCATGCTGATTCGGCAAGGAAATCGCGTCATAGTATGCAGAGCATTTTGCGTGGGAGAAGCGCCCCGAGGTAATAAAGTGAGGCTCGGGCCCGGGCTAGTGATGGCGCTATTCGGCGTGCACCTCTCCTCATTGTGCACACTCTCTAAGCCATTCTGGCCGATATGAGGGCATTGTGAAACTAGAGAGGCTCGTGCCGAATGTCAGCACTAGGAGAGTTCGAAAAAAACGATCTCTTCATTCTGCGTGCTCTCTCTAAGCCATTCTGGCCGATATGAGGGCGCCGTGAAATCAGAGGTCTGGACCCGAATAAACCAGGGCAGAGAACAATCGACAGGTCCCAGGAGATTCGCCCCTTATGAATCTGGTTATGGAGTGCGAACCAGGAAGTGGGCTTCGGTAACTCAATTTTGGATGTTTCTCAATCAACCCGTTGGAGAATGCAACTCGTCATTTTCTAAGCGCTAAACGGTCTTGGAAGGGATATTTCGTATTGTAATGAATACCGAATCAGTGAATATCTAGAAGTTATCGAACCAATCAAAATCTGCGGATAGTTGAGATCGATTGAACCGTGAAATCATACTTGTTCGCTTTTCTCGGCCAATCTCCTCGCTGCTCGGTAGATGCCCCAGTAGAGGTAGAGCATGACGAAGAGGGTGGACCAGTAGTAGGAAATGTACATGCCTGCAAGGAGTAGTATTGTTGGAGGTCAGATGCTTAGGGTGTGAAGTGGGGCATGGTCTCAGAAATTAAAGGTACGAGGATCAATAAATCATGAATGGGAGGTTCAGTAGGACGAGATGTTCATTCCTGACAGGCAATGGGTCTGCCGGAGGAATTTTTTTTCATTACGCTCTAAATGCGTTTTACGAGGTATTCGTTTCATAAAATGATGTGAACATGAGTGCGATTGATGTTGGAAGAAATCTGACTGATTTTATTGAAACATGAAACACATTTTGACTTCAAATAAAATCTATGAGAATCACCGAATCACCGTTTTCGATTTTCTCTGACATAATGATAGATGCTGACCCACCGAACCCTTCTCAGTGTCAGGTTACGATACTCACCCATATTCAGATACGCATTGGTCATGAACTGCACGTAGCACTCGTCGGCCTTCAGTATCCGACCTTGCCCGGTGAACGCACCATACCCGAAGATGGAGAGGGTGAAGAGAATGGAGGGGATCTGAAATAATTTGATAGAAGATCTGGATCTATCAAGTTATCATACTCCTTTCTTTTGATTCTATCAGTAAAGTTCATGACTGCATAATTAATGAACTAACTACTTTCGATCTTTGAAGAAAGCGTGAAACATATCCCAACTTTATTATGACCTTTCATTTTTGTGAAGAGTTGTGCTTTCAAACGGGATAAGTGCATAAATGGCTCGCTGATCGTAGTTTTTCATCACTTTTCCACTCACCACCCATATCGTGATGATCGCAATTCGGACTCTATTCGGTGTCCGCCAGCTCCGATACAGCGCCGGAATCTTCACACTGCAGTACCTGAAAAATGATGACTTCTAATCTCGAATCCATAGCATATTTTCAACATGGCGATCGTCTTAGTGTTCTGACAGTGGCGAATGATTGATCTTATTCGACGCCATCTCGATTTTTGCGCGATTTTTGTTTACAATTTCTCCATTTCCAACCCCCAGCTCCAAAGAGAAAACCGGGTCCGACTTGTTGATATCTGACGCGCGCTTCCTTGGAGAGTGGGAGGAACAACCGATGGTTTTCTCTATCTTTTTGCCTTTTTTCGTCTGACTCTCTCCATTTCCCCTGCTCTCTCGCTTTCTCTAACCTACTCAAGATCATGGGAATCTTCACAAGGATGGATGGTCCCGCGGGAGTTGAACGACTCGCTCTCCTAACCCCCTCGCTTAACCCCCCCCCCCCTCCTTCCCAAAAAAGCCGCCGCAAATCATGGACAGAGATTGATGAGGGTGTTGAAAGAAGAGGCGGCCCCAGTAAGGAATGGAAGCCGAATAATAAACGACCGCTGAGAATATGCGCAACATTTGGGATTCTACTGAAGGTTCGATGAACAAAGTAGGGTACTAGGGTGAAGGTCAAAAGGAGTTAATGAATTGTTCGAGAATAGAGTCGCACAATGAACGACCGCTTTTAGAGGCAGTTTGATGGCATCAATGGGAAGTTACGTCTGAGGTTTCCGTATCTACATATTGATTTAAAGGGTGTTCAGAATTCATTGAAAGGTGAAAATGGTTGTCTTTGAATAGTATCCGAACCCTGAGTGTGAGAATAGGCTAACATATAGGATTGTGAATTTGTTTTAAGCTATCGTTCACAGAAGGAAATCGTCATGAATTCCTTTCAGTGATGATTGCTCATCAAAGCAGGTAATCGAAATTCGAATTGGATATAAATGAAATGATAATTTGCATCGAAAAATTCCAGGAACGAATTAAACTGTCATTGCGGATCCGGAACACCACTGTTCAATATGATAAAATAGATAGTTATGTTTCACTGGATCTCTAAAGATTCGCGAAACTGATGACCCGCGATACGTGGTATGAGTGTACTCTACATAATTAATGACTCTCTTTTTTTTATTTGTTCGATATTCGCTGTTTCGAAAGTCCCCCTTATAGTTCATGAGCAAGAAAGGCCGGGGCGAAAAACAAGCCACGAGAGAGTCGGCCTCTCCTCTAATATTTCCGATGCGATTTGAGGGAGGGTAAGAGTTGCAACGATGCTTACTCATGCTCACGTAGGAAAGACAGAGGTTGACGCTGTACTTTGATTTCAAAAGGTGGACTACGATATTCGGGCAATCGTCTCTTCATTTCGCTCACCCCTTCGCCCCTTCAGTGGTATTTTAGTTAAAAATGAAGATGCGATTACTCGAATTTGGAAATTCTACGTAGGAATCAGACGTAGAAGATGTGCTTGCACTCAGTATAGAGTGCTAGCCGACTGTCAATTTCAAGTCAGACGCTAGTCCGTTCAATCCGGAAAGGAAAATTGGGCGAGAAAAAGCTACTGATGCATTTACCAAATGTTATCCTGACACACCTAGAAAATCCCTCGCTTCCAGGTCACCGCTAGTCTTTATCCTTCCCATTCTTTCCCCCTGCTCTAGTGCGGGGCTAGTTCAGTACGACCGGAGACCCCGCGGCGGCCCCGAAATTGAATCATCCGAGGAATAAGTGAGGGCAGCCCCGCTCTCCCTTCCCCATGCACTCTAGCCGGTTAGAGTGGGCGAGAGAGCATGGGAAAGTGAGAGACGCAGAGAGGGGACGAGGTCTGAGGATGTGCGTCAAAAGTGGTCGAGGAGGTGAAATTCGGTTTCGGGCACAATAGAGCACGCTGTACTCGCGCACAATATGTCTGCGGCGCAACGCGGTTATAGTAGAGCAGACAACAAAGAAGATCGGGTTCGGGGCAAATGTAGCGTCATTTCGAAAAAAGCCACTTACCGATCGACAGTGATGCCGAGTACGGTATAGATGGAGGCCAGGCAGACAGTGTAATCGATTGACAGCCAGAGATCGCAGAGGAAGTCGCCGAAGGCCCATTTCTGAAAGGGTAAAAGGTAAAGTTATTGTCATCCCGTATTCAGGGAACTCGATGCCCTCTGGGAGATCGCTTTTCCGTTTGATTTTTTTCAAGTATTGTTCCTCGGCTGCTGTCGATTAACTTCGATCACAATTTCTCCTCTTAAATTAGACTTGAAGCATACATGAAATTATCTATTTCCAAACGTAACGCAATTGGTTTCGCCAGAACTTCAAACTGTCAAGTGAACATGAAACAGGGATATTTTTACAATATTCCCTTGAGCAACAATCTTCGCATATTTAGCAAAATTTAATATGCCGTCGCTATACCATTTACGTCCTTCATTTGAAATTTGTAGTATACCTGATCATGCAGGAGGAAGTGAGTGTACACCGGGATTCCCTCCAATCCGATGATCTGCAATTAAAAACAATTTCGAAATTGTAAATTCCGGTTTGACATTTCCGGTTTTCCGCTCTCGGTCATTGACTTCTTAGTGTGCCTTTTTGCTGTTCGATTTCGGGAAATTGCGCAACAGTTTTGGAGAAATTAGATAGTTTTGGATGATGGAACACGACGATTTCGCTTCGAACATTGAGCTCTTAGTGTGCCTTTCAAATATTCGATTTCGAGATATTACGCCACAGTTTCGGATAAAGTAGGTAGTTTGTGACTCGATCATTGAGCTCTTGTTAGTATGCATTTTTCTGTTCGATTTCGGTATTCAATGTCTATCGGGTGATTGGAGATGGATAGTTTCGCTACTTTGCGCCTCTATTTTGATCGCACCACAGTGCGGAGGAGAGTGGTCCATTGAAACAAGGTACATGCGTCCTCTTTCTGTGTACTATCTCATCATTCAAGTCAGTGAGCGAATTTGAGGAATGAAGATACAGACAAACGGCGTATCCTCAGAGTATACGTGCCGATGAAGAAACAATGTTCAGCATTCTCTTCAGAACTGTCATAATAAAGAATCTGTCTCTTCACTCCCCGCACAATCTTATGTTCCAGACCAGCCAGAGAGTATGCTGTAAAAAGAGGCCTAATTCTGATAGCAGTATCGGATGGTGCGATAGCAACTTTCTCGAATGTGCTCGCTTTTCAGTAGCAACTAGGGATGTCTATACGGAATTTATTCCGTAATTCCGAATCGATTTTTCCCTTCATTCTCCGATTACATTTTTCCGAAATCGGTCTGAAGAATTACGGAATTCCGTAATAAAAGGACAATGGAGAGAGGTTGAAATTCAATCATTTCTCCCCTTCTCTGAGGCGCACCGGTCTCCTCAGATCGAATGCGGAAGAATGAGAATTACGGAATTCCGTAATCATTCGGAAATCCGAGAAGAGAATGGCCGCATTACGGAATGATCGAAAAGAGAAATGAGAGTTGCGTTTTTCCGTTTTCCGTTTAGACAACCCTAGTAGCAACAATGCAGTACACTATTGAATAGCTGTATCTCGAGTTAGTGAGCGTGCACAATGAAGAGACTGCAAACCCCGAGTGGTAGGCGCCAGTAGTATCGGATGGTGGGATGGATCGTTTAGCACCCAGCGCCTGGTAATTCGAGCCGTTCACTAATGAACCATCACGCTGTTTCCCACGCGCAAAAAGCGGCTCGTTTCACATCCTGGTAGTGTAGGGTGTAAACTGCAAATTGGCACGATGGATTGTAGGGATTCCGTCACATGCTGGTAGCCCCGGTGTTGACTGTAAATCGCAGATTGGCACTATTCGAATTCTAAGTTAACGCTCAGATGGGGAGAGGTTGGAATTCTTCATAGGTTTCCATTCCGTGTTTAATAGAATTCCAACCTATTCGTATGCCAACCCAATGTCAATCGATGCCCGAATCCAGGTAGGGATGTCATCTGTGCTAGGTTCTCGTCGACCCCGATTTCGTCTAGTACTCGCGATTTCAGTCCCCGTCCTCCTTCTTCCCTCCTCTTCTTTCCTCCCCTATTTGTAGCTCGCTTATCTCAACAGGCGTAAGGCGAGGAGTAGATAGAGGAGGAGAAGAAAGAGGAGAAGCAGGGGTAAGAAGGAGGACTAGGTTGAATCAGGCCTGGCTAGCCCCCCCCCCCAGGGGTAGAGTGGCCTCGTTATGTCGCGCATCCTGCAACAACTCATGGCACCCTCCTCATTTCCCGTGCCCCCTCGCGCCCCTCCGGTTCCTAGAGGTGTTTTTGTGTTTTTACTCCCGACGAGAAAGGGAGGGAGGGGGTAGCCTTTAAGTAATTATGCAAATTGCGAGGCGACACGATAGAATAGGCGAGGGACGAAGGGAGGAATAGCGGTTGTGTATTGTAGGCGGCGGTACCGCACGCGCGCGCAGCGGGCTAGGGACTCTGAATTCCCGGGATCCGGATCCGCACTTTCGAACACCTGACATCATTCGCCGAACACGGTTCACCTGCATACAGCTGAACCGTAAGTTGACAGGTACTATCAAAAAGTCCCCGTGAAGCCTGGTGGCATAGTATTTTGGTCGAAAGCTCGCGCCACTTGCGCTAACGTGCGCTTGGCTCACAGCTCGCTTCTCTAAATTGGCGTCCTTAATTTGGCAGGCAGGCAGGCAGGCGAGGCGAGAGTCGCATCAAGGGAAGAAGAAAATGCATAATAATGGGGGCCCCGAGGCAGCGGTGGCAAAACTACGGACGGGTGGGCTGTGTGTGTGTGTGGAATTACGCAACGAGCAAAACTGAAGCGCTCAAAGATTAGATGAGCGAAATTAACTTTGCCGTTTCCTCTGCTTTTTTGCGTGGAAAACTTCCTCGTTTACGATTTGGCTTTAATTGCCAGATATTTCCGATTCTGATGAGATGAATAGGAGGAGGCAAGGTGCATTGTATTCTGAGTCACCCCCCCCCCCCCCCCCCCGAGAATTTGTATTTTCGAAATTGGAAAGATCATGAGGAAAATACGTCGAATTTCAAGGAGGAAGTGAAAGAGGGAACAAGTCTAGGGAAGACTTGAGTAACAGCAGAAAAATACTCGAGCCCCGTTCAAGAAGCGACGAGGCACGCACACAGGGGAAAATATCGTGACGCCAAGAGATGAGCTGATTAGGGTAGTAAATTCGGTATCGGTATTACCGATTTCCTTCATTCGTCGGCACACCGTTGTGTCCGGAGTATGCACATAGCCTTTATCAGATTCTACCCTCTGGCAGTCCCCATCTTCGAAAATCACAGTTACTTCTCTCCTCGCATACTCTTTTGGGAGATGCGAAGGGAAGACTCTTCTCTCTCCGCAAAGCCGCATCCTCCTCGCCGAAATCAAATCAAATCATGTAGAAGAAGTTGGCGCGACGCGCTTTTCTGCCTCCGGGGATCCCCGCTAGAGCCGGGACCGGCATTCAGTCCCCCGCCGAAAACCCGGTTTTAGCCCCTTCGTAGGCGAAACTCATTTAGACCGACGACGGTTATTAGTGCTCGCTCTTCGGAAGGAGGAGGACGCAATTTCGAGGCACCAGACAATCCCCAAGTTTTCTCCGAGAAACTCCACAGTAGTGTGCGGTGTTTGGTCGGCTGATGACGTAGCGTTGAGCCTAATTGCTCGTCATAAATCAGCCTGGAGCCGATCACATAAAGTAGCGAGTCTTATTATCCTATGCCAGATGTAGCTCATGCTCCGTTCATCACAAATGAGAGACAACTAACATCAAAAGTCCCTTATATTGTCAATCCATCCATCATTCTTCCCTCAACTCTTATGAGTTCTACCGTATGCGGCGCTGCCATTTTTGGCCCCAAGAGTATTAGGCTCGGAAAGTATTAAACCCCCGGCGCCCCCGGCGCACGTCAAACTTTGAGTGGAGCGCTCAACCCTCTCAAACTTTCTTCTTTTCTAGAAGAAAGGGAATCTGAAGGGTGATTGATCGGACAGAGTTCCCTCTGAAGGACGCTACCCCTGATTTAATCCACCCACAAGACTGAGTGGAGTCCCGGGTGGCGGGTGGTGGGGGTATAGTTAACCGATGAGCCTCCCTCCCTCTTTTCTTCTCTTCGTCCTCCTCCCTCATCCCCGCAGCAGCCACTTTGACTGTGATGATTAATGTCAGCGCATTCCGCGGGAGGAGCGGGGACACTTGGAAACTTTTTGGCCTTTTGATTTCGGCGGCACCTCCGAGTGCATCATCGGCTGAGATTGGATGAAAGCCTGTATCAACGACCCTCGAACACCGCTGCTGGACGACCTAAGCCTTGGCGTACACTGGTGGGATACAACCTATGAAAAATACCAACATATTCTTTTCTGAGCATTACTGAGTGGAATTAATAAAGTTTTATTTTTAATAGGACCCTGAAGACAATACTTGGATTGCAATGGTACCCCTGGCTATACTCGATTCTCGCGCAACACGAGACCTTGTTTTGTCTCGTTTTCCTCGCCGGTTATCATCCTACATCCGAATAAAGGTCATATGAAACCACCCATGCCCTCCCATCCGTCAAGCCAATCAGGCCGACTTCCGTTTTATGAGGTGTGTGTGTGTGAGAGGAAGAGGAAGGGAATACACGCAGACACAGCAGCGAAAAGTGTGAAGAGGTGAACCCGAGGAGCGCTTAGATGGGAAGGAATGTCCTATTCCAGACTTGGGTCATATATTTGGACTATGCAGCATTCGTCTGACAGAACTATGAGGAAAAGTTCCGGAATGTGACTATTAGAGTGCCCAACGGGTCTTCCTTTGAGAGTGAGAAGAATGGAGAGAAGTCGGCCCGTATTGCGCACTCTAGTGATTGTCATGTTCATGTTTTACTTCCGAAAAAGTCGATTGGCTAGTCCTGATGAAATAACCCACTGAAAACTTCCCGGAATGTCTGCTTTGCTCGCTGATTTTCTCGATTCTTCACTCGAATCCCCTGAGGGCAAGAGGGTGAAGGGGTGAGAGGAGGAGGGAGGAGAGATGGGGAAGCGCGCGCGTCTGATCCCGATTGCATTACCCAACCATCGCGGAAGTGCTCAAGTCGTTGCTAACCGCCGGAAGTCTCGTGGCGCGCGCGCTGCAAAATCGCATCAGCGAAATTCTGCAGCACTGTGCTGCTAACCGACGGAAGTCTCAGAAAATCATTGTAGCACATGGTCCATGACGTTACCGTGGCCCGTTAGTTCCTGTTGTCGCCTACGACGGCGCATTCTTCTAGTCAGAAGTGGATCAGGCACGCTAGAGTAGGCGCGCGCGCAAGTGGCTGATTAGGCTACGTGCGACGAGCTCTCTCCATTTCCCATGGACTATCGGCGTCCGAAGTAGACCTCTGAGCCGCCGTTTGTTCATTTCACACACTCTTTCGGCATCTCGAGTGGCGAGAGACTGTTAGGAATGAAGAGACGGCGACCCGTATGGCGCACTCTTCTGGGTGAGGGTGAGATAGAGAAATGGAGAGATGAGGTCCCTCAAGGAAGTGTCCACTTTTTGCGCAGTCGACCGAGGGGCGAGCAGCGAAGCAATTGAATTGCGCCGCGCAGGGCGCTAGTTCCGCTATGGGGCGAGGAGCGACTTGGCGTCCCCCCCCCCCCCCGATTGA
>LS484751.1:17967-43236 GCA_900490705.1 Pristionchus arcanus | reverse complement strand
TATTTTGAGATGTATATTTTATTATATTTATATTTATTAATTAATATAAATACAATAATCAGCCTCATCCTCAGCCAGATTAGCCAGTTTAGTTTAAACTAGGCGATTTTGGATTGATTCTGGGTTTCTGCACCCATTGGTGTGGGAGTAAACGCATCTAAAAATTTAAGATTCTAAAATTAGCGCGACGTAATTCGTGGTTTCCTGCAGATTTTGCGTGCAACACGTGCTTGCTTGCGATTAATGCGAATCGGGCTAAAATTGGAAGTTGTCGGAATGGCACGTAGGCACGAACATTAATGTGTGATCCATTACAGACAATCGGAAGATCACGGAGGTCGTCTACTTCTTCTCGACTGACGTGTAAGTTGATCTTTGATCTCTTGATTTTATTCTCGAATATAATTACCACCCTCCCTTGACCCCCCTTTCGCAGTCTCATTAGCATCTTTCTTCTGTCCCTAGCCTCGAATTACGCCTTTTCTCGATTGCGGGACTCTCATTTCATCACTTCGAACATTGCTAGGCCAATTATATCTCGGTTTTGCTATTTCCCTTCTCTAATAACTGTTGAAACGCGTTTGCCCCTTATCGCATTTCGTTGCCGTGGAAACCTCGGAAACCCCTTATCACCTTGCCGCGCACAAATTGCCTCAGTGCCGCTCAAATAACCACGTTTATACTGGTTTAACTCTATTTTTTATTGTGAGGCCCATAGTATTAATTTTGGCACCTTTTTTCTCAAAACAACCCCCATTTAGACGGTTCTGGTAGCCCTAAAGTATTCAATTTCTGTCAGCCTCCATGCCGCACGCTTTACTCATTGCAGGTTGTGCGTCACGTCGTGGGGCATTCGGTACTCGGCGGAAGCGATCGCCGTGGCCTGCGTGCACATTGTGTGTACCTGGGCCAATTTCGAGGTTGGACTTCACCTACTTCATCTTCATCATCTCCTTCAACGCGGACGTCGCCGCCCGGAAGCCGCGCGTACGCGCACGCCCGCGTCCCGTAGCTCGCGCGCAGCACGCGCCGCATAGGTCCGCCGCGCGCGCTCTCACCCGACGTACCTCGCCGCAAACCGCGCAAGCACTCCTCCTCATGTGAAGATGAAGTGTTCGTTGCAAGCGCCGCGCGAAGGGGTGCACTAAAGTGCGCGCCTCGCGTGAAAAAATCGCGCACACATCGCGTGTGGCCCGCGGAGCGCTCCGAATAGAGAGATAGCCGTAGCACAATAGGGCGAGGTGCGTCACACACCACGAAGTTTCGAGTGGTCGAGGCGATCGGGAGGTTGGTCTTTGATCTTTGGTCTCTGATCGCTCGCCCCGGGTCGCCCCACTCTGGGGTTGGCACACTAGTGGGCGGACCGGCGCGTGGCTGGCGGTCGCTTGTAGCAAGGAAATACGGGCGCGGGATCGGAGTGAAGCCGGGTTCCCGATTCCGGGACCCGGCCCCGAGCGTGTGGTACTGCATCCTGGCTCCGGGCGGGCTGGCGCCTAGAGACCACCCTGCGCGCAACCGCGAGAGGTATGCGGCTGCACCTTGTGTCCTAACTGTTTGCTCCTTGAGAATGGCACGGTATCATTGATACCCACCCACCCCGGACCACCCACAAGCCGAACAACCACCACCGGGTTGCAGATGCCTCCCTCCGAGGGCGGGACCAAGTGGTACCACAAGACGGACCCGACCATGACGGAGGACCAGCTGAACGGTAAGATTACTGTAGATTACGGTAGGTCATAGTTGAATAGGGGCTAGGATTTTAGGCATGTAATTACGGTGTGGAATTCTGTTTTGGGTGTTAAAATGCCCCTTTTCAACTGTGCTTACAGTAGATGCGCCGAGTACGGTAGTTATTGATTTTTTTCTTGCAGAAATGATGATGGAGTTCATCAAAGTGTACAAGACGTGCAAGAACGAGCTCGCAATCACCAAGTTCATTAAGAAGGTGAGCGATGTTTATTATTATTTTTATTCCTGCTGTTGGTGGAAAAAACTGACTTGTATGATTTCTTCTTCTCTACAGGTGGTCTTGAAGCGTGAGTTGACCAGGTGAAAGCTGTAGGTAGAATGGTGGTTTTGGTGAAGGCTTCTTTTATTACTATTTATTTTTTCATTAAAACAAGCCCTTTTCAAAGCCAATTTTGCCGACACCTTGCACCTGACTAATTCTCGTTACAAAACCACCTGTTAAGGATAAATAATCAAACCAGTCAATTTCTTTGTGTTATACAATTCTATAAGAAAAAAAGAGAAAATTACACGAATTTTGAACAATATTTTCAATAATTTGAACTGCGATTTAAATACAAATTGATTAAATCAATAATAATAAAATATCCAGGGTGAGATCCGTAACCCGATCTCGGACGCGGACGACCGCGCGACGCCGCCCGCCCTGATGGACGATATGCGGCTGCCGCCTCCCCCTCCCCCGCCCCTGTCGCTGGCGTCGAAGAAGGTGGACATCAATGCGTACAAGGTTGGTTTTTGTTGTTGTTATATATTTCTGTTTAACGTGTCTGTTCTGTTGTTACCATAGAAGTATGAAATATTCGCCAGATAGATGAGCTGTGAAACCTCGATGTGATGGGTAATTTTTGGAACGATTTTAATGGTGCAGTAGTGCCGGGTAGATTGGTATACTTGAGGTAAATTGCGGAAGAGGTGGATGGCACAAATAGTTAAATTAAAAATGCCTCGCTGCAGGAGCGCCTTTATTTATCTATTTTTTTGTGCGATTTTGATTTGGTTCCTGATCCTTGAAATCGACGCTTTTAGGCTACAGTAGATAGATCTTACGCAAATATTCGCTTCAGGAGCGCCGGGCGACGGAGGGCAGCGCGAGCGCCTCGTCCAGCCACCACGGCCAGCACTCGCAGCAGCCGCAGCCGAGGCGGAGCTTCATGCCCGAGATGGTACGGTATTTAGACCTTTTTTTATTGATTTATATAATACAAAAAATTCACTGAAACGATGATTCGAGCCCTGGATAATACGGTACGGTAATAATACGGTATCTTTTTGATTGAGAATGACCAAATCTTACGGTAAAAATTGTGAAAAGCTGCCTTTTGTATGTTTCGCGAAATTAAGCTGTCAGCTCTGGGTTTCACGATGAAGATAGAATGATCGATAGCTTCCTTTTTTTGATTTTGTGAATTTAGGCGCTTAATAAAATGTTTTAAGGTTCAAATAATGCAAAATACTACATTTATATATCTTTTTATCGACTACTTTGCGCAGGCTAAGGGCGTGACGGCGACCATGCCGGGCTTCGTGCCGCCCAAGCAGGAGCCGGCGGATGTGAAACCGGATCGGGCCGGGTTGGACTGGACCAGGGAAACGGCGGACCGGAGCCAGACGGAACGGAAACCCGACTGGGTCAAGCAGGAGCCCGTGGACAGGAAACCCGAGTGTGAGTGTTTATTTTTAAAAAAAAACAAGGCGCGTTCATGTTACACCGAGATTAGAACAGTCAAAGCACAACTTGGAAACGATTCTTGGCAATTGAGGTTGCTCGCAAAAATATTAATGTTATATTTGATATCTTTGCTATTGATTGATTGCGCGTGTCACTGATTTTGCAAAGTGGTTTCGATATTCATGTTTCATCGATATTAGAATAGTTGAAAAGCAACTTGTAATTAATTTTGACAATTTGGGCTGGTTCTATAAAAACCTAAATGCTTGCAATGGATTGATAATCTTGTTGATAAGTGCAGGATTGAGAATGGTTATTGAAAATATGTATTCCAGTCTCACGCGATGACGCGCACCGGTCCTCCTCGCAGCAGCGGCCGTCCCGACCACCCAGGTTGGTTGTTGTTGTTATTTTTTGTTTTGCAAGAATTGTTGTTTAGGGCGAAATCCTATTTGATATTTATTGTTTGTTATGAGCAATATGAGGGTATGAGGAATAATGAATTCATTAAAATTTGATGATTTTCGCAATTTTGGATAGTTGCTGAAACCACAGGCGCTGATTTTGAGAAGTTATCTGAAGTTGTCTCGAGTCTATCAGAGGCATTACCGTACCATATGCCTTGTGACTGGGTTAACTTTGTGATCCTTGCATCACTGTCGCCTTATCATTCATCACCCGTAGCGTTTTCGTCTCAGCCGTTATTAATAGTTGCCCTACTCATAAAAGTCTATTATTCTCTTGATTCACTACGTAACTGGGTAAAAAAAATTCCGCTTTGCAAACCATGAACTCCATTAACTCTTTTTGTGAACGGGAAATTACGAATACACCAATGCCTAATGGGCATGGGAACTTTGGTCAGTTACTGAAACATGAAAATGATGTGTGCTCATTGTCATTTTTGGCTGTTTGAGTGCGCATTTTCCCAATTATGCCTTACCCTTGCAGCAACGGCAGCTCGTCGCAGCAGCAGCTGCAGCAGTCATCCCGGTCGTCGTCTGGGCAGCACCCGTACATGCACCAGCAACAGCCATCGGGCAGTGGAGATAGGGGGATGGAGAGGTGAGGATTAATGATAACTAACAATTAAGTTGTAAGTCGACTGCGTAGGCTTAGTGCTTAGGCTAAGGCTTTGTGTTTAGCAGACTCGTCTTCCGTGGAACTAAATGCCATCAAATTATATTTGAAAAAAAACTTTATTATTGATGATTACCGCAATCATGACTGTGAACTTGTGTGCGGCCGCAACTTTACGTTATTTAGGGTGCAGTAAAGCAACGGGTTCAACAGAGGAGTAGAAAGTTAGAGGCGTTTGTTTTTACAAATATTTTTTTAAAAATCAATACTGAAATTAATTACAGGTCGATGATGAGTGGAGATCGGGGGAGAGACGGGGACAGGGAGCGCAGCGAGAAGCGGAAGAGGGAATCGAGCAGTTCCAATCTCAATTCGTACGTTTTTATAAATTTAATCTTTGTAACGCATTTTCACCTTGCTTTTGTTGAAAATTGGACTAAAATATCATATTTGTTGAGGATTTTTAAAACGTGTTTTCGAAAATATTATATAAAATCAATTTCAGCGACAAACGCGCACGCCCGGACATGACGATGCAGCAGGGCGGGCCGCCGCCGCAGCCGCAGCGAGGTTGGTTGATTTAAATAGTTAAATTTGTTAATTATTAAATTTGAAATTTTTTTTTGAATGGTTCCTAATTAGACTGCTAGGTACGTGTTTCATTCAGCACTTTTAGTGGCGGATTTGAGTTTGTGGGCAATATTCGGAGATTCTTTTTTGCAATAAAACATTAGGAGGAGGAATGTACAGGGAGACTACGAGTTTCACAAATCCCATGTACAGTAGAATTTAAATTCGCGATTAATGTTCCGAGCTTCTGTGATCGATTAGAACAGTAGAAAAAATATGAAAAGGGAGATTTTTAGTTTCAAACAATCTACTAAGAATCCAGTTTAGGGTCGCTACTGATTTGAGCGATATTCACAGTTGAGAACTAATTTTATAATACTGTTAAAAAAATTGTTAAAATGTGCACTACAATTTTTGGCCAGTACACACGTGTTTCACACAATCTACATAGTATCCAATCTTTGTTATTGGCTGATGAATGTGCAATTCCCGTTACGAATCCCAACAATATATGCTTTCCAGGTCACTCGATGATGCCGCAGCAGCAGCAGTCGCAGCAGCACGGGTACAACTCGGTGCCGCCCCCGCTCATGCAGCAAACGCAGCCGCACTTTGGAAGCAGCAGCAGTAGCAGCAAGGTGGGAGAGGCTTCCCTGGGCTTCTTTCGCCGGCACTAGGTAAATGATGAGTAAGCCGGTTGGTCCCATCTCTCTTGCGTGCTGTTCGGTTTTGGTTCCGTCTGTGAAGTTGACAAGTCACTGTAACCACTATCACCCTGGAAACAACGTCTGTCTGTTTCATTTCTTTAAGTGTTTTGGTTATGATTGTTTGATGGTTTTTGGTTTCATCGAGATTTACTATCCCAAAATCAATTGGCGTTTTGCAGCACTACTCTGGCGGGCAGCCGCAGCCGCAGCACTCGCTGAGCAACGGGCAGCAGCCTTACGGCCGGAGCCAGCAAATGTACCAGCAGCCGCCGCCCGGCTATGGTGCGGCCGCCCCACAACCCGGTTACGGTAGCAGCTCGCACTCGCACCACCCCTCCTCGCACCACCACCACACCATGCAGAACGGGTTCATGGGTGGCATGGCCGTTCCTCCGCCCCCGCCGCCTCCCATGGCCACCACTGGCAATGACATGGAGGACGGTGAGGTGTTCTGAGTGGTACTACGGTAGCCCCCCGTCGCACCCCCGACCGCCAACTGACTTTATTTGTCTCAACCCGCCTCCTCTATGCCATTCGATTGCACCCCCCACCTCCCTGCCATTACTCGTGATTCCTAGAAGATTAGAAACTAGTTTGTTTGTGTGTGTGTGCATATTATCGCGCGCCTCCGCGGTTTAACGCGCGCGTATCCCTTAAGTTATTATCGTTTTCTATATGTGTTAGACCTCCCACCGATTCGGCTAGTCATTTGCAAACGTTTTCACTCCATCGTAATCGTTTCATTGTAATTCACGGAAAAGTTCAAAATCAGAAAAACATTAATGCCGTTTACCCTGTTATTCCCGATGATGATGAATTGTCTCTTGTTTATTAGAATAAGCTAAGCCCCCCCCCCCCCACCTAAACGTGTTCCGGCATTATCCAGTGTGTAATTTGCGTTAGTGATGAGTGTTTTTCACTGCTTGATCTTTGATCTTTTCATTCGCAGCCCTCCAGTTTAATCCACTATTGTCCCCTAAAAGCTAAGGTATTCTCTGTATCCTTCTAGTCAGTGCCCCACTTTGCATTTGCCCCTCCCATTTGACCTACCGATGCTTACACACTCTCTGGCTGCCTCATCCTTTCGTAGCTATAACTGATTGAATTACCATATTTCGCCGACGCTTTCCCTTTGAGCAGAATTGGAAAATTCCAAAAAAATCGAAAAAAATGTGACGGGAAAACCTACTAGACATGCGCCGTTTTTTCTTCTTCTTTTGTTCATTTCTTTTATTTGTACTTCTCACCTAATCCATATTCACTCCCACTATTTCATCCCGGATCAATTGAACAAAAATATCAAAAACAATATTCGTAGTAGTCGACCCGTTTTCTAGCAGCGATCTTTCAACAACCCCTCAGTTTCCGGATTCATCTCTTCTTGTTGTTATTACCGTGTAAATTGCCAGCGAATTCGGAGATTTACTCAGTTAGCCCACTGTAATTCGATTCCGATCCAACGGCATATTCACACCTTCTTGTTAAGAATCCTGAATTGTCTGTAAGTATTCGACCCATGTGTTTTCTTCTCATCATCTCGCTAATTTTCATAATTGGATCTGCTAATAGCTGAGAATGATGTCGCAGTCATATCTCGGTTTGATAAATACGTTCATTTACGATAATTTCGTGCACAACGACAGAATTAAAAGCAGTTTGCAATCTACTGATTACTGTAAGAGGGAAGGGTCCGAGGCGGCGGCATTGGCAGCTTGCGCCGCTCGTTGCTGGGCGATCGATAACTGAATGGGTACGGTAGTTCAAGGAAATCGATCGATTACAGTATACCTTAGCGCAGTAGATGACGTCATGCAGGCAGGTAGGCAGCATGGTCTGCTGTAGCGCCTGATTCACGACGTTGTCGGCTCTGTGAGTGGAGTTTGTGATCTTTGATCTTTGAACTTTGTAGTTTAGACTGAACTTTGTAGTTTGTAGTCTGACTCACCTCATGTAGGGATAGTTTCCGCCTCGCGTCCATTGCCATTCGTTCTCGAGCTGCGCTGCCTGTGCGCGAGGGGTGCCGTAGAGACCTGATATTAACAATTGGACATGTTGTATGATTAGATTGTGTGCACTGGTAGGTTTTACGTGTTTGTTTGCTGCAAAAATCGCGAACAAAAGATTGAAGTGCGATCCATCGGACTATTGTTCAAACAGCGTAACACCATTGTTCCGGGTTAGGGAACTTCGAAATTTGAAAAATAAAGTTGTGTGATGTAATTTTATTTTTGCGTCAATCAAGTCGTGAGAATTAGAGCTATTGCGATTCATCGGACTATTCTGCGAACAGCGTAGCACCAATGTTCCTGGTTTGCTATTTTTGAAAATAGATTAAAAATAGCGAACGCACCTGAGATCTCGTGCCACGGCGTGTAGTTGGGGTAGTAGCTGCAAAGGATATCTTGATAATCTTTGATCTTTCATTTTTCGCTTGGCGAATTTACTGTCAATATTTGGGTTTCACAGGTTCCTCAAAGTGCTTAGATAAGTCAAGATGTCGATTAGCCTTGAGTTCATGAGCGAAATATACCAAACTCTATTTCGAATATAAAAAGCGCTCACGCATTTCCGAAGTGCCCATAGTCGTAGACCGTCTGCCGGTTGTGGTGGATGTACTTGTGCAGAGTGGTCGGCTGGACTGAGGCGAGGTACTGTAATCGGAGGCGATTAAGCTATCGCTGATTGAGTTTTCTTCCGTCATTGTCTAAATCGAGCACATCATTACATCGATAATGATACATTAATAAGTCACTTAATCCTATTGGATTGAATGCAACGTGATCGATCGATAAGATGTTTCAACAGTATCCAAATTGCGAGTAATGTAGATCAATCGATATCCCGTCCCCTACCGTACCCGATTGTACGTCTCCGTCCGCACCTCCTGCGTCAGGCTGTACTGGCAATCGCGCGCGAACTGCAAATTTGAATTTTTCGAGATCCCGAACGGAACTTGCGGATTACGGTAATCATGTCGGCGCAGCTCATGTCCGCGGGCCGCTGCCGGATGCGGTAGCAGTTGGTGGAGAGCCAAGCGGCCGCGGAGGCGCGGTCGGCGTGGTACCTGTGTGGGTTGGGTTCCAAGGATTAATGATATGAGACGCTTTTGAGCTGTACCGATTTAGCCTTTGCTCACCGTGGTTCCAGTAACAAAAGGTAAATGACCACATGTGACTCACCCGGTGTGATATGGCTTTGGAGGTTGGCGAGCTAGGGTTTTATGCAAACGAAATAATGAAGGTGTTTTAGTCTCGAACGATAGTGTTGTTCTGTATATTAACTTACTGTTCCACGAATCTGTACAGCACATTGCACATGGCTTTCGAGGGCGCGGCGAGCGCGCAGTCCGGCATCAGAAATAGCAACGGAACGATTAATATCAATCGCATACTGGACCTGGAATGGGCGAAGTTGCAAGGAATATTCGAGTCGTAGAGAATGTGCCCAGGTAGATTTATGCCACTAGGAGTAAAGAAATAGGGTAATATTCAAGAACACATGATGATTCGACGATAAGTGACAAAGATTTCGAATCAATTGAACTGGTTGATCAAATGGGGGCGATTTTCTCTGCTTCTCTCGTCCATCTTATCGAGTAGCGCATTGTGCCTAGCTAGTGTCCATTTCACTTGTGGTTGCGTTATGTCTTTCATATCTTCTCGCTGTAATAAATGCACCCTCGAGGAACAATTCGAGTGCTTATGGTCTGGGCCTCCGGCCACGATAGATTAACGATGGTTGAGGTCCAGTTGGCTGAGCTGATAATCATGCAATGTCTTTCGTGATATGGCTCTTGACCTTGTATCCCATAACGAGTAGCGCGAGTTGAAATACTGTGTCGATACTGTGCAGCAGTGGCCGAAAGTGGCAGTTTATCACACGATGACACACAGCGAACCCGTGATGTGGGCAATTTTAGCGATTATCGATTGAAGTACGATTGAAAATATTGATTGGACTACGGTAATGACTATCTGATGAAGTATTGGCTATTAATTGAGCTACGGTATCGATAGAACTACGGCAGCAAAGATCGATCGATTATCCGTCCCGGAACACGAGGCAGGTGATGTTGTTGCGCGTGTGGTGGCAGTACTGTAATCAGGGAGGGATTATTGATTTGTAAGGATACGGTTGGGCGGGTATTGTGGTGTGCCTACCGTACACACCTGTATAGTGTGTGCCAGATAGGAAAAGGCGCACTCGGCACACACTATCCCAAATGAGCCGTCCAGATTGCGCGCGATGGCAGCGTTGATGCGGTGCTTGCTGTCGGACGGGGAGTCGGAGATGCCCTGAGAGATCAAAGATCAATCGCATTAGAGATCAATGATCAGTGCTCAGTATGATCAAGAGCGGTTTCGAATTGACAGCTCCTCCTAATTCGAAAGTGGAGTCTAATTCACCAATTTTTATGCCGATTGCGAATAGGCCATTTCGTGTTGCAGACCTGATTTACCTTGTTTGAAGGGAGATGATTCGCTGATAAAGATAGCATTTCGTCTCGTATTACTACGCACTTGTTTATCATGGAAATATTTTATAGTGTATTTGTACAGTCATTGCTAAGATCACTATTCGAGACAGTGAACGTTGGAGATCAAGGATCAAAGAGTTTAAAGATCAAAGGTCACCTGGACGATGATCTCGCGCAGCTCGCTGCTGTTGCAGTTGGGATCTAGGGCGTACGGGCCGTTTTGCTGCTGGAAATGCGTTTGAAACGTGATATTTCTCACGTAAATTAGATATTTTCAAAGCGGAAATCACGATATTTGAGGTGAAGGAACTAGGGAGATGTGTGTTTCAGCAAGGACTCAAGGAAGAGTGGGAGTTTTGATTTGGTTCACTCTACGAGGCTATAGTTAAAAATAAACATTTCTGATGAAATATTCGGAAATTTTATAGGTAGAAAATATTGCACATTTGCGATGGGAGAAGTAGGGAAGGAGGTGATGAGAAGAGAAGCGTTGATACATAGCCGGCATTGACTACATAGACGACATACGATTACCGTACAGCGAATGGGTAATTATCGATGGATTCTACGGTTACGATAGTACCGTACCCTGCCACATACCGTCTGCCTACAGTACCTGCTTCAACGTGGTCTTGGCAACAGCGGACCCGAAGGGGAAGAGCGAGGAGGAGGGAATGGAGATCTCTGTATTACCGATTGCCTTCTTCACTTACAATTAGTATTGAAAATACAGTATCTCGTTCGAACTTGGAAAGACATTCAATACTTTGAGCACTACGCCTCCCCAATGAACTAATAAGATTGTGAAATGGTTGAAGCTACAGTAGCGTACCTCCCGAGTCAATCGATACCACTGGAGGTCGGCGGTTAGATGAGGAAGATGCCTTCCGGGAGCGAAGCAGGGGACGGAGGGGTGAGGGAGAGGAGAGGGACTCCTCATCGACCGTCCACGAGAGGGTGGAGACTGAAGAGGAGGGGGTACGGTAGGGTGCCTCATTGATTGGTGTGCCTTTTATATAAGTAACGGAAGGTAAGTACCTACGTAGAAAGACAGCGATGCATTGCCGTTTCACGATAAGGTTATATTGCTCAGAATCGGAGGTGGCACGATAGCATATCAATCGATAGACACATCAAAGATCAAACCGAACTCACGCCCCTCCTCCTTTGCTCGTCTCCTGCAGTCAGTGAGCAGCAGCAGGTCGGGAAGGAGTAGGAAGAGCCAGCGCATTACGGTAGTGGGAGGAGGGGGTACTGTAAGAATGGGGTATGGTAGGTATTGATTGATCTGGCAAAGTAGTTGCGAAAGCTCGATGAGCGAATATTTGTGAGGAAGGGAAGAAAGGAACAGAATGAGAATGACATTTATCGGGAGGAGGTACAGTAGGTACTGAGTGATGAAAAATCAATAGGATACACGCGGTACTATCTATAATGATGGCGTAGAGAATATCCAGTGATGAAGTGTCAAATCGGGCACGTCAAATTGGAAGAAGCGCTGTGAAATGAAGACGGGCGGGGATTTCTGCGTGTGTGAGAATGTTGTGAGAGATCCAGAATCCACTTTTTTCCGCTTCATTAGAGGCAGACTAGACAGTCGTTTCCCCCCTCTTCTCTATTTCACGCGTCGTCGGGAATCTAACACCCTGATGGGATATCCTGATACCCGATCTCCCCGTCGATCTCGTCGAGGAATGGGCTAACTCTCTCGATTTCCCATGATCTCTAGCTGCTCTGATCGACGAGAGAGCGTTGTGGGGTGGGAGGGATCGACCATTTTCTCTTCTTAGCACGTTGGCAAAGATCTGTCTCAAGAATGGAGTTAGAGTGAGGCGGCAGAAAAGATCCCGAACTTCCGTATCCGGAGAACCGGGAATTAGAAACTCTCTTGATTTCGCGTGATCTCTCGCCGGTCAGACAGAGCGAGAGAGCACGGGAAATGAAGAGAGTCAGACGCCAAGGAATGAATAATCACTGCTCGATAGACTACCGTATTCCCTTGCTGTCCATCCAGTGGTAGATCACTGATCAGTGTAGTCTCATCCTTGTGGAGATCAAGAGATCAAACTAGAGTGATCCCTCGGTTTTGACCTACGGCGGCGAGAGAGTGTGGGAAATGGAGAGACGGAGGAGGGAGGGAGTCCCTTCCCCTCTCGGCTTGATCTCTGCAGTCAGACAGGCGCTTCCCAAGGGGTGATCGATCGGCCCTTCCCATCCCATTTCGCATCTTCTTTCTCGAGCAGTTGTGACTCGCTGCCTGGTTGTAGTTCGCATGCCTTTCCTCTCGTACATTACTTCGTTTATCCATCGTTCGTGCTTATTTTTTTCCAGATGCTATCCCTGAATGCTTTTTGTTAGAGGTCGCCCATCCCATCTCGATTTGTTCTAGCTCTCCACTAGCTGTTGCGACTCGGCTTGTAGTTCCTGGTCCCCTCTCGTCGATCGCGTTTGGCTAGGAGATGTCCATTTTCATGTGCTATCTATTGCTACTTTCATGCCGTGTCTTCCCCCTAGCTGTTGTGACCCGGTTGTAGCCCTTCCTTCTGATATTTTGCATAGCTTTTCTGCTCTGATGTGCCCACTTTACGCTTCTCCTCCGTGAATCTCACAGGATGATTTGTGCTGGTTTGGCCTAACTGCCCTCATCCACCATTTATTGAGGCCTCGGTGAGGACGCCAGCGTCGTTTTCCTAGAATTGCGCGGTTTCAGAAGTTACTAAACCAGGGTGGCTGGTGTTTCGCGCTTGACTCAATAAGATTCGGAAACGGGAATCGACTAATACACGACAGGATCAGATGGAAAATGGAACATACACGATTGTCTGTTTCCAGCCAGATTTGAGCGACATTGAGGGGCGATTTCGTTTGAGTGGTCTGTTTCTAGGAGACGCTACTCCTTGCTTCTCATCCACGTTTCATTCATTCATTTCTTCCCCTCCTATTCCCTAGGTGGATTTGTGCTCGATGATCTGCCTAGTTGTCTGAATAAGGACCGCTCACACCTTCGCTTTCCCCTTTTCCGATATTTGGTTAATGGCGGTTGATGGATGCTCCAGTAGGATTTGCGCTACACGGTCAGGCGTACTGCCCCTTGCTCCATCTCTATGCTGTCCCTCCCCATTCATACGTCATCCCTCACTGCATCTCCTGTCTTTCCCGTCCTCTTTTCCTCCCTCTTCCCTCCCGTCTCTCGATTGATTCTAGTCCCTCGCGAATCAGACGGGGCGAGAGAGTACATAAAGTGAGGAGAGTCGTCCTCTTCCTCCCTCGCCTCTCCCCGGGAGATGCCCACGGCTCCCCATTCCACACAGTCCCTCGTCATTCAAACTAAGCGAGAGAGCGTTTGACTTGAGGAGAGTCGTCCCTCTCCTCCTCTCGATTCTGCTCCCTTCGTTGTGTTATGTCCAGTGCGAGAGAATTGAAGCAGGCGCGTCTTTTAGAAGAGTGTTTTAGTGGTTTAACGGGCGTTTTTGGTGTTGTTTTCAACTGTTTTTGACGTGTTTCCGCATTGTTATTGTGGTAGGAATGCCGTTTCACAGTACGCTAAGTTCCTGTGTCGCATTTTCTCTACTCGTTTTCTCTATGCTTCTTTGCTCGGCATTCCCCCTTTTCCCCTTTATTTCTCTACCCGTCTCTCGGTTTATTCCGCTATCTCGATAGTAGTTTCACCCTGCGTGAGGATTCGCCCGGGACGTGTGAGTGAGTTGGGCAAGGAAGTGATGATAGAGATGAGGGAAAGGGAGGGTCATGAGGTTAGGATCGCCTAGATCAGTAGTGTGCTTTCGACTCTTATCCTGACATCATTTGCTTAGGTAATCGTGATTTTATTCACGTTATTTGTCAACTGTTTTAATGGGAATAAGAGCCGAAAATCATCTATAGTTCTCAAAGTTATTCATCATGTCTCTAATTGTCTTTTCTGTCACTTTACCATTGCGACTTGGTTCTCTGTGACCAGTCTTTCTGCAATCTGGTCCCCTTGAGCCCAGTCTGCCCTGCTAGTCTATTCATGCCATATGCGCGAGCGTAGGGCAGTAGTAAACAACTGATTCATAACGGTTTTTGCACGATTGCGAAGCCAGCCGGGTTGGTGTTTCGGTGGTGTATGAATAGGAGACAAAAACTAAAATATGCTAATGGAAGAAACAGTGCGCACAGAGAACAATTTGTAAACAATTCTTTACGCCAGTATGATTCATGTTTTTTCGGCGTTCTCTGAATAGGTGGGGGGTGGAAACTGCGAAGTGCTAATCGGACTTCGAAATTTAATGCGTTGAACCAAAAACTATTCTGACCACCCGCGGGGTTTGTGTTTTGGTTATGACTGAATAGGAATGTGAATCTGGGATGTGCTAATGGGCGACTCTCTCTCTGCATTTAAATACATTATTCAAGTAGCCAGCGTGATTGATGCTACAATGATGGCTGATATTAGCGACAATTATTCTTGTGTTAATGTCATTGAAATTTCGTCCCTTAAACTTAATCAAATGCCGAGCTCGACAGTTAGTTAACAGTATTCACTCACACTTTACTAATTAGCTCCACTATTCAACGAAGGAAGAGGCAATAGGAAAGGAGGATACGTGAGATTGCCGGTTATCGAGCACGGGTTGGCCGCCTTTGAACTGTTTGCGTACGCAAGGGAACAGTTGAGCGGTGAAACGAAAAAGCGCGAGGTAGGAACGGGAAATTTCACTAACGATCAATTGCATTTCCGTCATTAGATTCTGTCTTTTCCTCCCTGTCATTCCTCTCGTAAAACCTCGAACTGCGCGGTTGCAATGGCCTCTGAAAAAGCTGACGCCTCGCGCTTCGCGCTGCTGCCTGATCCTGAGTGTGCGGTTTGATCGTTGATCTTCGGCTTTGCTCTTTTCTGTCCAATAATGCTACTTCCTAGTTCGTAACTTGCAAGTCTTAGTCGACGATCCTTGATTTTTGATCTTCCTGCAATACCGTATCCCTTGCAGCAACGTCGAATAATTCTGTTTTTACGCTATTTGACTGTTGATCTTTGATCTCCTTCGATTACGGTATCCATTGCAGCGCCGGCCGACTCTCCGACGCGCGCAGCAGCAGCAGTAGCAGCAGCAGGAAGGATGGCGACCAAGACAGCAGCAGCACCCTCCGCCCCCACCCGACACGTGTCCATGACGGAAGCGATGGCCAAGGAGGTGAGTGAGGAAGGGGAGGAAGGGAAAAGGGGCGGGGCTTATTTCGAAAATACCGATGTTTATGCTAAAAGTTAACTTACTAGAGAGGATGTGGACGGTGGTTTTGAGAGGTTGTGAGGGTTAGGAAGAGTTGGGGCCTGTTTCGAAAATAAGTTAATGTTGATTTCAAAAGGTTGGTCATGTGTTTAGACGGGAAATCATTCAAACATGAGCATTTTAGAAATTGTAGAAACCAGGATGGTTTTTTGTTTTTGTGTTAAGAGATAATAGGATGGTTTCTTCAGTTGATTGATCTAGTTGGGAAATTGATTAGAAAAACACAATTGAGAATGCGCCTGCAAGGTTATAGGCTGGCTCATGTTTCATTGATGCTTGGTTATGTCCATGAGTATCTAACTGCGGTAGCAGGTAGATTCTGAAATTAATTAACAATACAATTGATCATGCGCTTGCGATGTGATCAGTGGTCAAATACTTAGGTCATGAAACAAAGGATGTGGCATGCTATTTCAAATGTTGAAGGCTGTTGCACTTGAGGTGGCTAGGTTTGGCGTCATTTCCCTCAATTTTGTCGATCTGTGATATGCTTTTGTCTATTTTTTGTCCAAATTGGCCTAAAAATGTGGCATGCATAGGTCCTTACGTGAGCGGTATTTGACCTCTGGATGTGATAGGCTGCTTAGAGTTTCATTGTTGGGTGATTATCAGACGCAGTATTCTTTCTTTCACAGTTGCACAAATCGCTCCCTTATTCGACAATGACAGGAATACAGTTCGTCTTTCGTATTAGGCTTGGGTCGCCTTAAAGTCGCCATACGAGCATGTTGCGAGCCATTTGCACAATGAATATGGACACTTCTGTAGCCTCTACGCTGTGTCCTCGATCATCTATTGCATGTCAGAGAGCTTCGTGCTTGACACTGGGCAAATTTGTGCTCGTTCTGGTGATACTACCACCTACAATACCCTGTGCGATTCCGTGGTGCCTGGTACCACGAGGGCAACTTTTGAGGGGACTATGCGAGCGAATTTGTCCACTTCTCTAGTCTGCACGCGTGCCCCCAGTGGTCCCCACATTGTAGAGTTGAGAACGCTCGCTAGAATTGCGGCTCGGTTTTGTCAAATTCAAGGATCATTGACAGTTGTGGAGAATTATACCTGGCTAGAATAGCATCCCGATAAGAGCTCAACCTATGAAGCGCGAGCATAACTGTGGCACAGATCAGTGCTTGATTTGGAGCTGATTAGGGAATGATTGATCGCACTCTCTCGCTTTTCCGTGCTCTCTAGCCGATGGGAATGCCGAAATGGCGACTGTAAGGGTGATGACTCCGTGACTTTCGCAAATTGCCTTTACGATTGAGAAATGCGGATTTGTGTCAGATTTGGTGGTCATTTCTGTTGATATGATGGCCGCCGTGACTCTTGCAAATTGCACAGATTGCGAAAGAGTGTAATGGACTCCCCCAAGAGAGAATGTTGATTACATTGCACAGTGACTATTGTGTGTATGTGTCACGTGTTGGCGGAATAATAACAAACAAACTAGGATACCGCACCAGAGGAGGGTTTGAGAGGCTAGCTCTTGATGATAATGCGGAATTCTTCCCCCACTACCGAGAGTAGTCTTGACTATCAATCATGGAAGCGTGGCCATCAAAGAAGGCGCTTATCAACTTCCACCCTTTCGCCTCTTCGTGTCTTCTCGATCTCCGCACTTCCCTAAGGGCAGGAGCGTCACTATCGCGAATCATTCGAATTTCAAAAGCGATAGAGCTCGTCAAAACAAGAGGGTGGCGAGACGACGAAAGTTGTGGAGGATCAGACAGCAAAGGAGGAGGAATGAGAGAGGGGGAAGGGAGGGCAGACAACCCCCCCTCCCCCTTCACCCAATCAAGAGAGAGAGTCACAGATAGTGTCTCCAACAATCGTGAAGGAAGACCGTATTATTTCTTCTCCTGGACAGTTGTGAAATTATCGAGATCGCTGAATGGCGCCGGGACTGGAAGTGCGACCGCCAGTGGGAACTCAGCCGGCTACTTTGGAGGTGGAGATGCCGAAGGTATGCTTGAGAAATTTGCTAAACGAGCTAAACAGCCGAACGCGGGGGTCAGATACGCTATGTTTAGTGACGAAAGTGCTGAAAATGCTGTAATTATCGCTGGATGCTTAGTTTCTTCTTTTTGGATACTTATTTCGCCTGAGTAGTTTCTGGAAGTGAGTGGGACGCAACCGGCTGCAACAGCGGAAGATGGGTCATTGAGCGAGTCAGGGCGCACCTTCAACGCGGAACAAGAAAGATGCGTCGCCATAGCCGTTTCGTAGGAACAATAAAAGTATAGAAATAGAGCTGACGGTTCGTGATAGGTGTTTCTTGATCTCCAGCTCGGCTGGATCGGTGCTTGCTTAGACGATGGACTGTGCAACGAACGCTTTGAAGACTGGAGTTATGCGATGAGGCTGAACACCCTCCAGGAGGCAGTCCGCATTACCGTTCCTTTGTTAGCAGAACCCAAAGGGTTCAGAGGTGCATCTGTTTGATTTCTATGGTGGTGGTTAGGTCATTATGTTGTGATGATTTGGAATGAGATGGGCCGGTATCGGAACGATACCGTGACGCAGTTAGTGTTGATGGGAAGTGGAACGGATGTTTAGAACACTGAATCCGATGTTCAACGTTTTGAGAGTGATCTGGAGAGGAGTAAGCGGGGGGATCAGAAAGTTGTCTCGTTCGTACGATTGAGTAAATAGTTGCGCAATGTTGAGCATTGGTTGTGAGATGGCGATGTCTTAAGATCAAGAGAGCAAGGAATCAGATGGAACATTCTTGATTTGAGGATGGCGAAGGTAATGGCAGAAGAGTCTTCAGCCTGGTACGCTTTGAAGAGCAAGCTCTTAACCGACTGAGGATAGCCAAACTGAAAACTAGAGTGATGTTACCATCGTTGATGGACGTAGGCAGTTCACAGAAGTTGACGGCTTCCAACACTTCTTGTTCGAGTTAGCGAGTGATGCTCTTAGTCTGTTTGACTACTCACATCATCACGTCAGTATTGTGTGCTCATTCTCGGGGTTCTTGTCTTTTCGTCCCTCTTCTCTTGTCTGAGATCACCAAGGAGGGCGGGGAGGAGCCCCCTCCCACCCACTGATTGCTCTCTGGAGGGGTATAAGGGCGACATGTTGAGGAGGGTGTCCCCAGACGTCTTCTGACGCTCGTTCCTGAACACCCTCTTTGGAGGGAAATGCGTCCTCTGGGCCAATGTTGGAGTCGTGATTGCATTTCGTTCCCAGTGTGCTGATATCGCCCTTATTGTGTCAGAGAGTCTGATAATTCCTTGATGATTCCTTGATTCCGATGATTTATGTCGTCCTTTCCATGATTCAGCATATATTTTTGTATGTGATTCACGCCAGAATTATTTGTGAACGGTGTTCTTGATATTTCCCGCCTTTGATCTTTGTTGGTTTCCATCTCACTTGATTGTTATCGGCAGGAGAGCTATCAGATCAGATCGACATTTCCACGTGGTTTCGAAAAGTTGCTGGAATCCCTCCCCGCTGGGTTCCAATTTCTCCCGCTGCGCATCAGCTGTGCAAATTGATCAGTTCGGAGGGGAAAGGAGGATAGGGAAAGGGTGGCGGAAGCGAGATAAACGGGAAATTGAGAGGGCGCAAGCTGGAAAAGACGGAAAAGCAATGCCAAAGTTGACAGACAATCTACGTTGCGCGCGCACGCTTTTTGCTGTTTGTTTTTGTCTGCAGTTTTCGAAGCTTTCAAGCGTTGGATCATCTTGCATTTTCGAAAAAGAATTTCGAAGATCACATGAGTGGTGTGCGATCATTGGGAGGCATTGTGCACCGAGTGTGCCTGTGGTCCCGAAGTGTGCCTCGGCCCACTACAAATTATCGATGTGTGATATTCGTCGTCGATAATATCGCACATCGATTTCGTGGTGTGCCCAAAATTGTGGGCATACATTTTCCTTGCTAACCGGGGATCGAGAATATACAGTGCTCTAAGACTGAAAACCACTGTTATAAGGGGGTATTTTGAATCCCCAAACAAGAATGTATGATTGCCGGGTGTTGACAGCGAATGATATCTTCAGTGATATATTCACACATAGACACGGATTGTTCTTTACCCCATAAAAGGCACGCACTGTTTATCGTGTTGCCAGAGATCTGGAGGGCTAGAGACGACTAGAGAACAAGCAGAATCGAGAGGGTGCAGACAAGAGATGAGATTGTCTGTTGTTATCAGTTTGGAAGGATAGAGAAGAAGAGAGAAGACACGGCTATCAATGCGAGAGATGCGCCGCCGCGTGTAACTCTCGGCCGTTTCTACCCTACTTTTTGTCCCGTGATTGGAAGTGCTCACGCTATCCTCAGTTCGCAAATCGACGTTGACGCACTTTTGGTGTTTTTAAAGATGTGAACTGAGGAAAGGTTATTGCCATTGTTAGCGCGCTTGCGGTGTTGTTGTAAAATGTTCTTGCTAGAGCAAAAATGGAAGAGCTGGACAAGGTGCCTCCTCTACACAAGCTGTCGAATCAGCAGAGATGCCGACTAATCTCGACCTGCGAGGTAACGAGAGGGGAGTTGGCTCGGTGCCAGGGGTCTGGCGGTTTCTGGTAGCTCTTGGGATGAGGGCTTATTCTATGCCTCTTATTGGCTAAAAGCTGGTTCTGGTACTAGCCATACTCTAAACAGCCGGAATCTAGAGACAATTTGAGTATAGGACGCATTTGGTGCATTGGACTGCTTCAAGTAGCCTCTGGTTAGCATCTGGTGTAAGAAGAAGTGAGAAGTGTTTACAGTTTGGAGTGGTCAAGGGAATCCCTGGGCTCTATGTGTGTGAAAATCGATCTGATCTGATAGTTCTCTGCTCTTGTTTATCGTTTGGTTATCTTGATTGTTCGCTGATCTATGCCGAATTGTACTCCTCGCGCCCGAATGACTGACCCCTTGAACACTTCAGTTACCGTACCTGTACAAGTCATGGCACCCCCATCATTCGCTCGATTGATCTCCATAGACGACCAGGCAAAGGCCTATGCGGTGCGGATTTCGGTATTCTCGAAATTGACTAGGCGGACGCAGGTTTCAGTTAGTACGCATTAGCGGAGGTAGGTGAATTGTTCGATGGATTAAAGTATCCGAGTTTGAAAAAATATTTATTAGCGGAGGATCATTAGTTAAATGACTAGGTGGAAGTAGGCTTCAATGAGTGCATATTAGTCGACATGGGCTAATTGTTCAATGAATAGAATGTTTTCTGGGATTTAGAAGAATTTTCATCAATGAGGCGATCCCTCACCCTTTAGTTAGGGTATGGTCGTTTTCTGTGTGATTCATTCTCGACACGTTGATTACGTGAGATAGTTCGCCAAAGTAGGAGAGTGCAGAGAAGGAGAGGGACGAAACAGAGGCGCTTGTTTAGTTGCATTGATCACGTCGGAAACGATCAATTAGTGTGCTAATTAGGTGTTATGACAGTGTGAGTTATGGGGAAAAGTGAGAGCTGTGAATCATCACATTGAACTATCGTGACCGGAAGCGGAAACCATGGTGTAGAAAGGGAAAGTAGAATTATTTATGCGAAGATTGAGAAAGGGAAACAAGGGTCATTAGAGTTTCACATGGAGATGAAGTTCGAATGATTTGTTGATTTGATAATTCGCGCCAGCAGTATCGGACTTAGAAATATTCTTGTAAATATCTTGTAAATAATATGTATGCGTTATAAGCGCGGCTCACTTGAGACATTGTTGGCATAATTTAGCGATTAATCACTTGTTTCATCTAGCATTACCGGAAGCGGAAGCGTGCTCGCGCTATAGAAAGGGAAACGCGTGTAAAATCGGCGCTGAGAGCCGATTTAGTTCGAGATAAAGTGCATTGAGCGAGCAAGTCAAGGCGTTGAGATCGGCGAGTAGAGATTAGCATTGGCGCAGATCTCGAGGACAGCGGGTGCCGCGCACTCACTGGGCATTAGGAGCTCATTCCTTTGTATGGCTTTCATTGAAAGCTCTTCAATTTTTCCTGATCAGTGAGGGAGCAGGGGCAAAAGGGAGAAAACGTGGTTGCTGAAGGGGGAAGCTTGATCAATGTAACATGACGGGATTGGGAATTGGAATGATCACCGAAACTCGAATTCGCCCGGTAGTTCTCCCATTTTTTTCTGATACTGAACGATTTAAATCTGCTGATCACTTGTGACAAGAATCTCTACAGCAAACATCAGTCAGTTGTGTGCGCTTTTCTAGCGCATAATTTGAGCGCGGAGTTGGAACCGTGCCTCTCTCGGTCCAATCTATGGTCAGAGATGCACTATGGCCCCTCCAAATGTGGAACAGTGCTAGATTACTACGTCATTTCTAGAGCCCCACGTGCTAGTTCTGTGTGTTGGGCGGCTAAAAATTTCGCGTGTTCTATTTTAACCGGTCGGTTAGATCGAAAGGGGCGGAGCCTCATCTCGCACACCCCCTCCCCTCCTATCCCCCTCCCCGTATCAATAGAGAACTTGGCCAGTTCTCTTCCCCTTCCCACCGCCCATCCAACCAACACCTTCCTCCCTGCCGTTGCCGCGCACTTTGCCCACGTCGGCCCCGTTGATTTTTGCCCAAATTTGCGAAGACAAGCGCGTGTCCCCTCGAAAGTAATCGATAATGGCGAATCCCCACCGACCGCTCCACCCGCGCTCCAGCAATGGACTGGTGCCCGATGCGGTATGCGAATTTAACTTGATCTTTGATCTCTGTATGATTTTGAGGACCAATACCATTCCATTTTATGGGTACCTTACTCGTTTAACTTTTTCAGCATACTTACATGCGTATTTGATAGCCGGGTTGACTGGGGGAATAAAAGGTTTCGCGAATAAAAGGTTTGGCAGAAGAATGGCCCATTCAAAGTTGTGTGTGGGAGAAAACAGCATGGTGAGTGCGGGTTTCAATGTGTGCTCAAGTGATACGATTCTACGGTGGTAGTAATCTCAGTAGATCAGCTCATTCAAATAAGAATATAAAATAATTGGATCTGTGAAGATGGAAAAGGGCCTTTGATTTATTTATTGTATTGTATTGTGTTGGGGAAATCAGCATGGCGAGTGCGTGTTTCAATGTGGGCTCAAAGTTTGCAGATGTTTTGTGAAGGTGATAGCATTGCGATGTTTCTGTAAAAATTTATTAAATAGTGCATGACGTCTGCTATGCAAGTGATGATTAGGGATACAATATCTAATTTAATTTAAATATTTAAATAATTAATCATTTAAATTCGCAGCGTTCGGAGGAGTGGAAGTCTTCGACGAAGAGGGAGACGCTGGGCGTTCTCGAGCACGAGCTGCAGCGACTACTCGCCACCAGTCATGAGGCGAAATTGGATGTGAGTTGGGCAAAAAACGGCGTATTTTGTCGAAAAATTGTTGAAAATGAGACAAAATAGCACTAGAATCATACGAATTGTGTATACTTTTCTCGTATAATTCCTTGTTAGGATCAGTGAAGGGAAGGGGAGGAGGTTTAGGCTTAGGCTCCCATCAGGAATGGAGATGGGAGATGATAATGAGGGAAGTGACTGCTCGCCACCAGTCATGAGGCGAAATTGGATGTGAGTGACGGGAATCGTCGGGGTCGGCCTATTGATACCATTTGGGAGTTCCGGAAAGTTGATTAGTGGTTAGGCAACGGAAAAGGAGGACAAATTATTGCTCGTCATTGCATTGTCGCACTGTGTAGTTTCTCCCGCCGTCCCCTTTGTAGAGGTTGTTGTAGTATTCTCTAAAAACTCCTTCCAGGTCAGATTGGGTAGTGGCTATCCCCTTTTTACCTTGCATTTTCACAATTCGCTCTCTCCCAACACTCTGACTTCCTATCGCCTTACTGTAGTTTCTTCCCTCTGCTACTGCCCTTTCCACCATTCTAGTCATGCGATCTATAGCATCTTGCTGGAGGCTTCCCCTCAGTGCCTTGTTAATGGATACCCATTGGACCCGGTCTCTCCCCTGAACAGTGGATTTGATCTTTGATCTTTCGGCAAAGAGTTGTTTGGTTCTAAGGGAAAATCGAGGGACACAGGGTGCAGGTACCGAGGAGAGGGTTGCAGCCCCTTGTATAGAGGAAACCAGCTTATCGTAGTCACATCCCACAGGAATACCCTCCATGGCCCGTACAAGGTTCTCTTTGAAAAGGTCCCTGTCTAGTACCACCTCATTTTTCCCTCCTCCGAGGTGACCGAGCGGTCTCCCTTCTACACTGAATGAGGCCCTGACCATTCTATGATCAGAAATGAAGTCTATCCGATTAACTACATCTACATCAAGAGCAGGGAAGTCCCGAGGGTAGAGAATGTAATCGATACGGGTTGTTGTGGTCCCAGTAGGTGAAACCCAGGTGTGGCAATGGCTAACCTGCTTTTGAAACATAGTGTTACCTATGCGAAGGCGCAAAGTCTCACAAAGAGTTAATACCTTTTCCCCTCTATCATTTCTATCCCCAAATCCAAATTTCCCGATTGCAGTATCCCCTGGTTGCGCTTTCCCTACTCGTGCATTAAGGTCGCCCATGATAACTCTGTAAACTTTGCGAAATTTCCGTATCCAGCCGCTGCCCGAGCACGCCATCCAGCCCTATGGCACGGTGAGTGTGGTAGTCTGGTACCGGGTTTCTGGTTCTTAGGATTGGTACCGGGTTATGGTTCCGGGATATAGGTATCCAGCCGCTGCCCGAGCACGCCATCCAGCCCTATGGCACGGTGAGTGTGGTAGCCTGGCACCAGTTCCATGGTATGGTACCGGGTTTATGGTACTGGGTAATGGGTCGGAATAAGGGTCAGGCTAGTGACTTACAAGAGGACATAGCAAGATCTAAACGCTGCCAGAGCACGCGATAGAGCTTTATGGTACCGGTTCTGGCTCTGGTACCGGCTTGTGGTACCCAAATTGATACTGAGTACGGTATCATTAGATTTTAGTCGTTGATCGTGAGGGCTGCAAGAAGGCTGCAAGAAGTCCGGTTGTAAATCCTGTTCAAGCACAAAATCAAACACGGTGCACGCGCGTTTCACATTTTCTCGATATCAACTAACGAGCTTTGGGGCTAATATGTGTAGCTCACATCGTAAAAAAACAAATAATATAATTCAAACGTTTCCCTTGTGATTACCGTAATATCGATTGGTCGATCGTTAACTGACTTTTCTCCTCATTTCAGCTGCCCGGCTACGACAAGGCCGCGATCGCCACCATGCTCTCCAAGCTGGTCGTCGTCAAGCTCAACGGAGGTCATAATTTGAATTTTTGAATTTCGCGCCAATAAATATTTAAAATTAGCTATCCTGTCGAAATTTCGACAGGATCGCTATTTTTTGTGAAATTTTGGGCGGGAATTCAAATTATTCAAATACTTGCAGGTCTCGGCACGTCGATGGGCTGCAAGGGCCCGAAGTCGGTGATCTCGGTGCGCAACGACCTCACCTTCCTCGACCTCACCATGCAGCAGATCCAGGTACGGTAGTGGTGGTGTGGTAGTGTGATGCGTGGTGCGCCGGTAGCGCTCCGACGTTTGGTAAACGTCGCCTCCGTTCTTGCAGACGCTGAACAAGACGTACGACGTGGACGTGCCGCTCGTGCTGATGAACTCGTTCAACACGGACGACGACACGCAGAAGCTGCTCAAGAAGTACGCCAATGTCAAGGTGAGAGGATCGTAGCGGGACCTAGGGTTGCCGGTTCGAGATCGGTTTCGGTATTACGGCGCGAGAGGGGCGGTATGTAAAGAGGGTGCGGTAATACCGCATCCTCTTTGCATACCAAAAAGGGGAGAGAGCAAAGGG
>LS484749.1:181207-234435 GCA_900490705.1 Pristionchus arcanus | reverse complement strand
TTTTTTTTGTTTCTGGCACTTTTACCAATCAGAACTTCTCTCTTTGGTGGAGGTAGGAAATAAGAAAGATAGGGTGAGAATACTCTGCATGAAAAGGCTGGGCCAAAAAAAATCGAGTTCTGCAGATTGGAGAGGCGGAAGTTCGTGATAACGTCCGAACGATCACTTCGATTGTGTTCGCGCCTCTTCCATCTCTCGACGAGGGAGATGTCGTCAGCGGTGAGGGAGGCGATCGACAGGAGGTTGTCGTCTATGCATCGACAGATGGAGGCGTTAGGGTGAGCCAGAGTTCGAATTACAGGCATACCTGTTCCAAGTACGTACTTTTCGGCTACCCGTTCAAGCTCCGCCCCTTTTACTCGCCTCTCTCTCCTCTCTCTAACCCGTCTAGACTAGAGTGCGCGCTTTCTTAAAGAGCATGTGTCGAGAGAGACACCCAGCCAGGTAAAACATACCGGGTAGCCGACGCATGAGCTAGTGCCTAGGTATTTTGAGGCCCAGGTGTGATTACAGGAGATCGTCTCTTCATTTCACGCGCTCTCTCACCGGTCAGAGAGGCGAGATAGTGTGTGAAATAAAGAGTCGGTGACCCGTATTTCGAACACTAGTGAGGAGTTAGCGCACGTTGATGCCTGCAAACGGTCAACTAACCATTGAAAAGTGGGATCAATAGGTGGGTTGGTGGCTCATGCTCACTGATGAGCTTGGAAGGTGACAAGGTGGGGGCATCGGCAAAATGGCTCAGAATATTCTTTCGGACATCCGCAAAAAGAGATATGTCGCTGTTTAGAAAAGGAGATGTCTCACCAGTGCCTAAGCGGGCATCCGCAATTTTATACTTGTCACCTTTTCTAGACCATCAGTGCTCATGCTACGTTTCACATGATGCGACCCCTGCGTTGAGGGAATGATGAATTTTACATCTAGAGTCAGTTTTATCCAGGCAATCACCTGGGACAAGCATACGTGTGCTGACGCTAGCGAAATGGACGATCTGTGGAAGAATGAATCCGTTGGTGAGTTGAAACGGGATTATCGATTGACTATTCGGCCTTTACCCCGTGAATACATTTTTTAAAGGTGTGCAACGACTCGGCCTCGCGGCCTCTGTCGCTACAGGATGCGTTTTCGTCGTGAATTTGAACGGTCGATTGGATAAGGTACGGTATCAGGAGGGAATCAATCGATAGTTGAATGAAGATTACGGTATCACAGGAGGAAATCAATCGATAGTTGAATGAAGATTACGGTATCAGGAGGAGGGAATCAATCGATAATTGCAGCTGCGAGTCATCGACGGAACCGTTGTCACCGAGACCTTCGGGCACAAGTCCCATCTCAAAGCGATCGATATTGATCTCGTAACGGGCGTTACCGTAACCGGAGACAACAAGTGAGATTCAGGAAGGGTTACGGTAGCTGAAATAATCTCTTTCAGTGGTGGATTGTGCATCGACATCGGAGATGGAGTCCAGTACTTTGGGGAAGTCAAATTTGTGGCGGTCAGTTTGCAAGTATTGATTTGTATGGAATTTTTGTATCTATATGGAAAGTCTTTCCATGAAATGAATGCTCTAGAGACTCTAGAGATGTGTGAAGATTGAGGAGTTAATGGCAAGTTATTGGAAACTCAATGGAAAATACTTTCTAATGAATGAATTCTATTAACTAGTGTTGCAAAAACGTATTACAAAAAAATAGAAAAAATATAAAAATAAAAAAAAATAAAAAATAGTATTAACTACTCAACCGTGCAGATTCGTGGTCTCTCCATCCTCTCGAATGACGGGGAAGGAGTCGTCATCTGCCTTCGACTCGATGATCGAATGGAGGTACATTAAAAGACGAGCAAATTAAGAGAAATCAACGTTGTCAAGCAGAGTCTAATACTTTTGTTAATTGAAAACTGCCCAATTTTTGATGATGCTCATACCTTGATTTGAGATTCTTGATGAATTTTGCCACTTTACTTTCACATCATGTTGATACACTGACAAAGAAGGATAGAGTAGCGTAAAGAGAATAAATATGGAAAGTCATCCCGATAATTTTGGAATTTGCGTCCCATCGGGAGATTAGTGCATGACCCATCAATTCCCTCTATCGCAGGTGCTCTCCCTACTGGATGGATCTCTCCTCTCCTCAGTCTCACTTCCCTCCGAGCCTCTGGCCATTTCGAGAGGCAAGGATAAAGTGGCCATTCTCTGCCACAAACACTGCCTGCTAGTGGATACCAAATCGAAGCAGATCCTGGAGAAGGAAGAGGTACGATTTAATTAACTCTATTTAAAAAAATGTTATATCGATTACGTCTTACCGTACCCATCTTATCGATCCCTTCCAGTTGATTGGCTTCGATGCGGTCTCAATAGCGATGGCTCCGAATGGACTCGAATTGGCCATTGGAGACACGACCGGAACCGTCCATATCTACGATATAACTGTAAGATCCAAGGGGTATTAGTATTAGGAACTTCTCCTTTTTGTTTCTGCCCATGCAGCATCAACTTTGAATGAAAAGGGAATAGGGAATGAGGGGATACTGAGCGTATACGAGCCGGTAGTACGGTACGAGTGAAGGAGGAGTTGCTCATTGCAGGACTGGGAGCTGAAACCGAAGCACACGCTCAAGCTGAGAGGCGCACTATGGGCGATAAATGCGATGGAGTACAGCAGAAATGTGAGTGGGGAGGGGGTATTTATTTTTTGAAGCTTGAAAAAACTCCTATCGATTTATTTCGACTCAAAAGTTTTGAGTGATATTGTACTCTACGTGAGGTATCGTGAGACTTCCTTGATATTTACCCTATGCATTTGAAAGATGCCCTCGATATTCGAATCGTGTATTTGAACCGCCAAAGTATACTCCGCCCTCTGTCGTGACTGTAGATGGTCCGGGATGATAGAGAAGACTTTATCCACTACAAGCCGACGATATTAAAGAGAAGGAAAGGGATGAAGGATGAAAACTAACTAAGAACGATTGGATCGAAAGATAGAAAATAAGAAGAATCGGTTTGCTTATATACGGAAAGATGCAAATTGCACGAAATCATCAATGTATAACATGGGAATAAATACACTAACACTATGCTTGCAAATAAAGAACAGAAAATAGAAAGATACTTCACGATACTATAGGAATCGTGACACTCCGGACGGAAAAAGAATAGGAATTTAGTAGATTGAGGGAATGATTAAACGATGGGGCAGTAAATGAGTGAAATTCGATGGCATACAATCGACATCGCGCTCCCGGAGGAGAAGAAGAGTGACATCTGTGGCAGCGAGAAGAGAGCGAGCACATCAGAAACATCGAGGCATCATTGAGAGAAGAGAGCGGGCATCATTCATCTTTGCATCAGAGGAAGTGATCATCTCGGCTGTCTCGGACTTCATCGCCATATCTCAAAAAATCATTAAAGGTAGGATCAGGATCATGAATGGCCATGGTGGTGATGTGTTGGACAGGAGCACGAACTCCTGGCTTGGGAGGATGGTGGTTGGTAGACTTGGAAGGGATAACAGCAGGGAATTGAGGAGGAGTGGGAGTAGAAGGTGGCTTCGACGAAGGGATAGAAGGAACTGGTGACTCGCAAATGGCTGTGTGATGGTTTCCTCGACAGTTACTGCACTTTCGAGTAGTTCGGCAATCAGTTGTGATGTGGTTCGATCCTAAGCATCGTCGACAGAGATTACGCTGGATGGCAACTGTGAGACGATCCTTTGAAGTGGAATAGGATGAGCACGAGTCAGGATAATGTCCTGATGTATGACACAGACGGCAGGAAGGTGAATAGTGAGCATCTTTGCTAGGCCGAGAGGGTACTCCGATTGATGGGGGATCTGGAGGTTCATAATGAAGTCCTGATCCACTCCGAATTGCAGCTTCGATTCGTTCTCTCTCCACTTCAAGTCCGATCATATTGAGGATGTCGAATACACGAATTGGTCTATCCTTGCGGGATTGTTCCATGAAGACACGGCACTGGAGTGAAGATGGGAGCTTTGATAGGACCATGTTGCTGAGAATTTCGGATGTGTCATCAGAGTCTTCGGGGAGAAGTTGATGGATAACTTCGGAAAGAGTGAGATATATTTCACGAAGGCGGATTCCTTCTTCATCACAAGGTTGGAGAGTACGTATCCTGGATAGAAGAGTATGGCGTACGAGAGGGGCCTTGTCGTATTCCTTTGTGAGGATAAGCATCGCAGTCTTGTAATTGCGGTCAATTCGGCGGAGACCAGAAATGAGTCGCTTAGGTTCCGGACCGAGACAGGATGTGAGCATGCCAAGTTTCGTTAAATCGTCGAGGCTTCCGAAGAGCGATTCGAACGATTCCTTGAACTCGGAGAAAGCAGTGATATCTCCATCGAATGTAGGAGGTTCAACTCGACCAGCCATGGCCGACTGTTGATATAGAGTAGGAATGGCGAATCCAGGTGGAGGAGGAATAGATGGATCAATCGGGAGTGAAGGATCGCGGAGAAAATACGATGGATGACATGGATAAGGATAAAATCCAGGTGGATGATTAAAAGACGGATGAGAAGGATGGATGGATGGATGAATGGATGGATGAGGATTGATGGATGGATTTGGATGGATGGATTCATTGGATGGATGGACGAGTGGATCAATAGGCTTGTGGATAAGCTTATCAGTGGATGAGGGAATTGAAGAACGAGGTCGAGGAGTGGGTGACGAATTGGATGGAGGGGAAGGCTTCACGATGATGGACTTGTGGATAGATACATCAGACGATAGTTCGTCTAACAATACAGGAGTCCAATCGATCTTGCGCTCTTTAGTGATCTCCTCATATGTTTTGAGAATCATCTGAGCTAACTTAATCATCTCGGAAGAAGAATCCATGTCAGTGGTGTAGTCTCCATATTTAGAGATGTATAGCTCTCTGATAACACGTTCATCATCAGACAAACGACAGATCTCCATAAACTCTTCGTGACGATTCTTTAGCTTTGCGTAAGCCTCTTTGACTTCTTCCAAAACATCGGATAGGAAATCGATGTTAGTCAGAAATTCTTCCTCGGAAAGGGAACGTATATATTCAACCTGCGAGTCGGACAGAGAATCACCGATTTCCTCCTCCGATACTCCAGTTGTTTGGCGGATGGTCTCCAAGAGAGCTGCGACTCTGCGTCGGAGAGTTCCTTGATGAATTCCAATGAGCCTGCGGATCTGGCCCGAAGAAGATGTAGATTTACCGGTGGTGGTCGCCATGTCGTGACTGTAGATGGTCCGGGATGATAGAGAAGACTTTATCCACTACAAGCCGACGATATTAAAGAGAAGGAAAGGGATGAAGGATGAAAACTAACTAAGAACGATTGGATCGAAAGATAGAAAATAAGAAGAATCGGTTTGCTTATATACGGAAAGATGCAAATTGCACGAAATCATCAATGTATAACATGGGAATAAATACACTAACACTATGCTTGCAAATAAAGAACAGAAAATAGAAAGATACTTCACGATACTATAGGAATCGTGACACCCTCTGTAGGGTCTGTATCTCGCCGTTGCGGACGGCTACGCTGTTTTTGAGAAATTTCTCTGTGGGGACACTTCAAACGTATCCTGTGCTACTAATGGACTCTGCAGATTGTTAGCAATTTCTGTTAGGAGGACCCGCCCATCGGGGGATAGTGGCCGACAATGCAATGTCCCTTTCTCTTCCAGGGTCTGTATCTCGCCGTTGCGGACGGCTCTCGCTACGTGAGCGTGTACAGCAGAGAGGATTGGACGCTGCTCGTGGACGATTGGAGAATGCACAATGCATCGATTAAGACGGTCGGATGGAGTCCCGACGGGAAGACGCTCGCCACGGGTACGGTAGAAAGAGAAGAATTGATTAGGGTTGTATTGAGGAAACCCGTGCCGATGTGAAAAAAATGGAACTTTGAGAAGCTCATGCTGCAAGAGTGTGAGTTAGGGATGCCTAATTCCAATACCTAATTAACTGGATTTTTCTCTTAACAGGTATTAATTTAGACATCACTAGTGCGAGGAGCGATGAAATGATGCAATTCCAAGATGCGAACCCAATTATCGATTGATTGAGTGAACTACGGTATCTCAGGTGCGGTTGATCGATCGGTGATTGTGTGGAGACTGCCTCAGGGAGGAAAGAAGTTCGATCCAATCGTCCAGAAGTGTGGACACATTCCAGAGTGAGCATACGGTAGTCGAAGAGTACGGTAGTCAGGGTTGATGATTAGATCGGAAAATCGATACAATCGATCTTTTTGATGACATAGAAACGATTTCGCTTTCTCTTAATGTCATCGAAAATTTTAGATGGTATCGAAGGAATGGGAAGTGGGTGTGATAACGTCGATATCTAACTTGCGTCTAACCAATACACCATCTCAGGGCACTCATCTGGAAATCGGCGTCCGAGGTGGTTACGGTGGGCGAGGATGGATGCAGAATCCATTGGAAACTGAAGACGGAAGAGGACTAGAGTACGGTAGACGACGTTTTATCGATTTGTCGATCTATAGGATCTGTTGCTTTGTTCATTGTTGTATAGATAAAGTGTATTGTTACAACAACACTGAAGGAATAGAATCAATCGACGATTTATCAGTCACTAGGGTGAGAAGGGAGGAGATGCGGGTCAATCGGGTCGACTAACTCGACAATTAATAGTGGCTATGCTCAGTCGATGGAGGGGAAGGGGCCGGGATTTAGTTTCTGGTTCCTCTCTTCTTGGCGGCTTCCATCATTTCGTCCTGGAAAGGTAGGGTTATTCCGTTAATCAAGGCCGGAGGTCCTAATCTCGGACCTACGTCACCGATTTGTTTTTATTGGCACCGGATCAGCCCAAACTCGCTGATTAATCTTTTAGTAAGTGTGGTCTGGTCCGGTAAAGTAAAGCAGTGCCGTGTTTCATTTACCTGAAGGACCTCCATGATCTCCAATCTCTTGTGGGTGTCCGTCTTCTGGAGGCCGAACAGGGCGACACTCTCGAAGACAACCGTGTGCAGACGAGTGTACTTGTCCCGGATGCGAGACCAGTCCCACGGAGCAGTGCTCTTGCCTGGAAAGGGTACGGTAGTTCAACTAGGTCAGATAGACCAAGGTACGGTAGTTCAACTAGGTCAGATATCTTACTTCTGTCCAGCCAGATCTCGGTCTTGGTGAAGGAGATGTAGCAAGCGTAGAAGAAGACGATGAGCCATGCGCCCGTGAGAACAAACAGAGGCCACGCCTCGTAAGCATGACCCAGTCGACGGAGGAAGAAACTGCAATGGGGGTACGGTAGGTTTTTGGCGCCAAATTTGAATCATTCATCACAAAGCAATGGGCTAGAATCTGGCTGTTTGGGAATAGTTACGTAGATTACCGTACCGAAGAATACGGTAATCACCAACAAGGCTACGGTAGCTGGAAAGGGGGCCGGTACTCACTACATGGGCGTGTCTCCCTTCTGCGGGGCGCGACTCAGATCGAACGTCTTGTCTCTGCTCCAGTTGCGAGTGTACGCGTAGAAGCCGGGCTCGGCCGGCTTGGCCACCTAAGGTACGGTAGGTCAGAGTGCGGTAGGTCAGATGATACCGCGTAGACTTCTCAGAGACGCCAAGGTTGAGGCAAGATATGACAGAACAACAATGCAATTCTGTTCTGGTCTCAACCTTGGGATCCCTATGGAGATCCCGGGAGGTCAACGATACCTGAGCTCTGGCAGCCAGTGGGAGCGCCTTGCCGTGCGTAATCGACGAGCGACGCATGCCCAGAGTTACCGACTGGAAAGGGTTACGGTAGGGTTGGGCCCAGGCCCGGGTTACGGTAGAACTTACGGATCGAGCAGCCTTCAGAAGGAGAGACATCGCTGCGAGGCCACACGAGGCGAGCGTCGGGAGTGAGAATGAGGGGAGGGCGAAGGGAGGAGGCACGTAGAATTGCGCCCGCTCACGTAGCCCTTATTCGTTCACGTAATCACGTAGAAGGATCAGACTAGATTGAATCCATTGTCTGGTGGAGAAGCTGAAGGAGAATTCAGCTTTTTCTTTGCGGGTTTCGATGATTTCTCGACCAAATAGAAAGTGTGATGCATCAATCGACTCCTTGTGAGGATTAGTTTCACATGAGCCTGAAATCGGGGCATCGGTTGGTATGATGAAGTCAGCAATTCTTTAAAAACATTCAGATTCAATCACACTGAGAAAAAGAGATACCAATCTAGCCCATTCGATTTGATCAAAATGAAGACAAATTTGTGTGGTTTCTGATAATAATTCAGTATTGTACTTTCACTACAATACCATTACAAGTGTGTTTGCAAGTCATTACAAAAGTCTTCTTGTTCACTCCTTTCTGCTCATTTTGCCACGCCCGTCGGGGGTGGTCTTATCAAAAGTGAATCCGTGGGGAGGGAATGCATTCCCCCTGGACGGAAACCACCAGGGGACGGGCGGGGCTTAGCTGCCGCAGACGAGTTCTACATTCTTATATAGAGCTGTCTATGACATTCAGAGCTTAGCCGCCATTGGCGAGTTCTACTGTCTTTAATAGAGCCGCCTATGACATCCCGAGCTTAGCTGACAGAGCAGGGAAATAAGCCCTTTTGTAGGGAGGAGCGTGCGCTAGACGCGACGGGATTGAAAATGCGGCGGAGGCGCAGCCAAAGGGGCGGAGCTTCGCGCGTATTGCAGCAAGGCCGCTTTTTGATGCTGTTTCTTCACGAAGATTTCTTGTATCATTATTTTTCCTGTAAAATGAATTAGGGATTATTCCCTACTCGAATTATATGATTGGCGAGAATAATTTACTGCAATTTCAGCTCTTTGGCTTGTCTGCGATTTCAATGTAAATTGTGATCAAGTGGGTAGGAGTAACGCATGCAGCTACTTTATCGTAAATAAAATATAGAAAATAACGATACAATGAGTGTGAGTAGTACAGAAAACGGTTTGACATTGGAACAGCATAGCTTGCTCATGTTCAGGACAATCATTGGAATAAAGACTTGAGGGATACTGTAGTCGACAGGATAGACCTACAGTACCTCAGTGAATGGGCAAAGGGCGAGAAATGAAGAGTGGTCAAAGTGTGGGGGGAATAAATATGGGGAGTGGGGTTACTGTAGCATCGAGTGTGGTCTCAACGGGAATATGAGGTTGCTCTTTGCTGGACAGAGTGTGCAATCGATTAGTGTACACGGGAAACGTTCAAGTATCAAGTCTCGCAACGAACTGTAAATGATGAAAAATTGAGGGCCAAACAGGAAATAGATGACGTAGAGAATGTGACGTCACTCGGGAAGTAGATGGAGCCTCGAACTCAGTCTCTGGGATTTTGCTTGGGCTTACCGTAGTCTGTAATTGAATATTTTACTATCTGGAAAGCGATCGTTATCTATTGATGCTATCATAGTTATCTAAAGATATCTAATGATGCTGGCATGTATTGACAATATATTTGCACTGACCTCCCCGTCCTCCATTGCCATAACCTCCTCTTCCCCTGGGTGGTCCCCCATGTCCCGGGTATCCTCCACGTCCTCCTCTGTATCCTCCTCCGCCCATTCCCATTCCTCCTCCCATCTGCATCTGATCGATTCGACGCCATACGAGTTTGCGCAGATTCTGCATCTTCTTCAGGGTGTCCTGGAAGGGAGATCAAAGATCAATATGACATCAGGATCTGATTTCGGAGAACTTGGAGGCCGAGTGGGAAGAGAAACCGTTTCAACTATTGAAGAGTCCCAATTGCTTATGCACATCGTCTTCTCTTTCGAGTCCTTTCAAAAAAGTAAGGAGGGATGACGCCAAATCATTTGCGTGTTATTGCGATTTCGATAAAAATTGGATGTGTAAGATCAAAGATAAATATGAGATCAAAGATCAATATGGCATCCGGAGCAAGGGGATCAATCTACTAGATAGGTGAAAATGACTAACCTCCTTCTCATTGGGGCCAGTGTAGACGAGGTTATTGGCGACGTCTCTTCTGTACTTCATCAGCCATTTTCCACCCAGATTCTCGCCATCCCAGAAGATTGGCTTGCTCGATTCCTCACGCGTCTTCCTCCAGCCAGTACCGATCATCTAAGAGCAATGTTACGATTGCAATTTCAAGAAAATGAGTGTAATATCAATACAACCTCTTTAATGCATGAAATTTTGCAAATCGCAAATCTCAAATCAATGGTATTTTTTCCTTCGATTCTTGGAATTGATTTTATTTTTTTCGCGAACCTTATCCTGATGAGCAATCGAGATGTACGATTCCTTCGATTCCTTGAGCACCAACGCGATCCATCGAACCTTCAAATTGTCTTTTGCTCAATAATTTCTACCTTCAATATACCTGCTCCAACTTGAGCTCCTGGCCCTTGATCCAGTGCTCCATCTTTACCTGGAATCACATTTTTTTTAAAAATCAGTTGCGAATCGTCAACTGACTTTATTCCAGTCATTCTCGTTGAATCCCTTCACAGTCTTCATTGCTTCCTCTGCATCATGACTGGAATTGGCGGAGAGAATGCGCTTCTTTGCCTCTTCATCCTCGAAGAATTCCGCCAGTTTGTACCTACAATGAGCAAGATATTTTCATTCTTACTTTTTAGCAAGATGACTCTACTGTCATATTCATCACAGTTTCTTTGTGCATCAGATAAAGTCTAATTTATTACACAAGTCATTGTCTGTGGTACCTCTAACGAATCTGTATCTATGTACAAGTATTGATTGTAATAAAAAAAGAAGTGATCGTCTTACCAATAGTATCTCTCAGCCGACTTGTGCTCGACTCCTTTCTCATCAGATATTGTGCATTCGAAACGGAGTGAGAGCGGGTCTTGAGCTCCTGAACTTATTATTATTGACTGTTGAAAAAGACAATATTTTCATTCATTTCCACTTGTAAGACAAGTAAGATGAGATAGATCATTAGAGCATATTCAAAAATGTTATGAAATGTTGGAAAAAAAATGGTCTCGCCTCCAATGAGTATGAAGTTCTTTCCGATATCATCGTAATCTCTGTCCTCAATATCCGTATCATCCGAGTTTCCTCCCAATTTCTTCACTTCTGACTGAAGTTTCTTCATTTTCTCGCGCTGTCGTTGGTTCTCCATCTAGAAGGAAAGGTTGCATAGAAACAGATGTTCTCTTCATAATAAAATCGGATTGCAATATTTTCAAGTGAAACTTACACTTTCTATTCATTCTTCATGATCAACTTAGGATTGAAGAATGCATAATTTTTCAGGATGCGTGTCTAACCAAAACGTATGCATTACATCATCTTCGGGAATAATAAAAACTCAACCGACAAACGAACGCCCAAGAAAGTACCTTTAGCTTGCGCACAGCTTGTCTGAGATTGTCCTTCTCTTGCTCCAGTAGCACAACCGCATTGCGAATTAGGACACAGTCATTCTTTACCCATTGCAATTCCTAAAAGTACAGGTAAAAGGTAAAGGTGCTTTACTTCAAGCGGTTTCACAGTCGGACGATAACGCTAGGCGGGAACCACAGGTAAAGCCAGCTGTTACTAGTTCCTGCAGTTCCTCAAGGTTGAAGAAACCATTGAAGAATGCGCGCTTGGTAACATGGGTGAGCATTTGTACAAAAATGAATCAACAACGTAATGTTTTGAACATTTTCTTCATAAACTTAATTCGTTTGCAGGTTTTTTCCAAATAATTTTGACCTTTTAACTTATTTCTCATGAAGAACGGAAATACTCTTCACAAAGCAAGGTTGAAAATACACTCTTCATTTAAATTTTCATAATGCTGCAAATGCCTTACCTGAGCCAGGTTGCCGATTCCCATATTATTCTGATTTGAATTGTGGTTGTTATTGTGATAGCCACCATCGCGAGGTGTTGACATTATGAGCTACTTAGATATGCGCTCGATACGCTCCGAATAAAACTACAGAAGTACCTTCAAAGAGCAACATTTGAACGTTTGTAAGGTCATGCGTGATAATGAAATTATGTAACCGAATCAAAATAACAATAAGAGCTAATAAACAACACCGAAAAGAATCTCAAATATATCGACTCTTTCAAATACCACGCCATAGAATTAGTGACCGTACCTTGACCACAGTTGAATCGTAAACTAACTTAGCGCGCACTAAAAGTCGGCTGTCGGTTCTCTGCTATTGGCGATATCCTTGAGATATTTTATTCATAGTCATTGATAATTTTAAAAAAAACATTACAGTCATTGTTATTCATTGACAGAAAATGCATTGCCTTGATCGACGATTTTATCTGACAATGAGATAGGAAAAGATTAAATGAATACAAAATAGCCGACGAGTGTACCTATTCCCATGAGAATCAAGGGATGAACGGGATGATAAACTATTTGTTGACCTTTCCAAACTTCTACCTTCTTACAGTCGATATTCACTGCTACAGACTCTTTCCATCTCATAGTCACACTGTGGCTGATAAAAGGACACATCCAAAGATTAATGATAATTTGTAAATTATGATAATTGTCAGGTTTTGATAATGTCAATCCATTTTCGCTAATTGCATCAAAGTTATTAATAACAATTTTTATGTGAATGTGAATATAAATATTTTCAATGCTGCCATCATGTGGGGATTGTAATGGCGTGTTCATTCTGGTTATTCATCTGTGAAAATAATCATAACGGTCAGAGAATATCCTCGTTAGCGATGAGAGAATTGAATGAGCAGAAAACATTATGGTGAGCATTAGGGAACTTCATTATCTCACGAGGAAAGGTCTGCTGATAAATCGTGTCTACGACCGAGAGACCTAAACTCATGGGCTTCATCTTTTCATCAATTTTCCTTGCAGTTCCAATTTTGTCGTGAATTCGATCCAGAAAATTTTTTGTTTAGCATCGTGAAACTTCATTAGCGCATGGGCAAAGGTATGCTGATGATTGTTGCCTACCACTTACGGAACCCTTCCGCTAAATGCATCTTGTCACGTTTCCTTACATTTCCCATGCAGTTTCATTTAGAGTCATTGTTGTAATTTGCACTGTTGCCTTCCTGACAGTTCATTTTCGAGTCAGAGTGTCACGTGCCCAATTGTCCACTTTACTCTATTTACAGTAACCACGCGGTTGGCCTGTTTCAAGTGTTTTCGCTGTGACTCAATGGAAGGAACTAATTTCTTCGCGACCTCTGATCATCGGGGGAAAGAGTGGGTTCACTCGCATTCTCCTTCCCGTGAAGGAAGACAGGAAATTGAATGTGTTTGTGTGTGAGAGTGTCACAGGAGGAAGAAGGACTCTAAGGCAGATGACGTCATCACTGATATACTCTTGTTTCTCCAAACCATAAAGCAGCAGAGTATGCAGACGGACATATGGTCTTACCGGTGGGCCTGGATGTACCTTTAGATACCATTTTTACCTAGGTAATCATAGCCTCACCCATTAGTTGAGCGAATGCCCAAGCTAGTGCCTCAGGTTATGGCTTCCATGTGACTTTTGATGATTTCCTTGTGGATGTGAGAAAGCAGAGTTTGTAAGGCTTCTTATAGCCTACAAAAGTTCAGCTTCGAGATCATTTCTATCCCAGCAATTTTTGCCAATTGCTACTTTGTGTGTATGTATGTTTTCCCACTAACTTCTACAATTTCTTCATCTCTAGAAGAGAAAGAGAGAGAGAGGAGACATTTGTCTAAACATTCCATGCTTATATTCTCACCATCTTCGCTAACATTCTCACACGTCTCCAATGGATATTCTATCCCCCTCGCTTCTCATCGATCTGCCATCGTTGCCAGTTATGTCTGTGAAGACTTGTGCTTATCAGACCATATATTAATTATTAAATCATCTTCCTCCTCCTCATAGGGACAAGTGTAGACGAGTTAATGGCGACTTCTCTTCTGTACTTCATCACCCACCTTCCACCCACATTTTTAAATCTTCCACTCCAATGGATATTCTATGTTATGTCTACGAAGATTGTCGCTCATTCAGACACCATATTTTACTCGTCGCTAACCTCCTTCTTGTTATTACCTGTGTTTAGTGACGATTTATCTTCCATACTTCATCCAACCCAGATTTTCTCTCCAATGGCAAATCCATCCCCTTCATCGATCCTCCTCATCATTGGCAGTTATGTCTGTGAAGACTTTTGCATATTCAGACCATTTTGTAATTATCATTTCTCGATTTTATTCTTCATAAGCCACTTTCCACCCAGATTTTCCATCCCCCTTTAATCTATCCCCTTCCCTTGATCGATCCTCCTCCTCATCATTGGCAGTTATGCCGTACCCTCGTTATCTTTACGATGATGACTCTCTTTCACACCGAAAGAAAGGGGGGATAACTGGAGATCTCTAGTCGCTCTGGCGGCAGTATATCTTCCGATTCTCGCAGTTATAGAATGTGAAGCAAAAATTTGACGCACTCCTCATTTGACATGCTCTCTCGCCGGTCGGAAAAAGCGAGAGAGCACTGCGAAATAAGAACTTCGCTAATTTTTGAATAACCCATGTGAAGTCTCTCATTCACTATTCCATGCGAGGGAACGCACTTTTGAGCACATTTTTTCTTCATTTCTTAGATATTCATCTATCCTCTTCACTCGAGATTATTTCTCAAGTATCTAGCTGAATCCTCTCGTTATCTTCTTCTCTAATCACCTGAAGCATCTAACATCTTATCCCCTTTTCCCTTCCTTTAGCCCTTAGGGTAGATCAAGAATAAGTCGTGGAATAAGTCGTCTTCGTGTGTTGCGTACTTCTTTCCCATTAGATTAGACCGCAGAGTGAGAGGCCACAAATTACTTTTCCTTGTCTGTCCTTCCTCTCTCTCTTCGTACTCTTCTCCTTCTTCTTCCCATCTTCTCAACTTTTCACCTCCCATCTCCCCTTCTGGGAACAAAAAGGTCTCGTGTGTCTTCTGATGAGCAATAATCGACTTTTTCGATGTAGACGGTCAGAGAAAGTGAGAGAGCATGGAAAAAGGAGAGAGACAGACATTTTCTCATCTTCGATCTCCTAATTTTATCCCCTATTTCAATCATAATCTGTTTACTGTCAATTCGCCTACTCAGGCTCATGTTTGCCGTACCTTTCCCTAATGCAATTTCGGACAGTGGGCAGTATACCACCACAATTACTCTATCCCCTCTCCTTATTTTTATATAATGATGATGGAAGGAGGTGGAGTTCGTTCTTTCCCTTCCTTACGAAGAAAATAATCACATCCTCACTTGAATTCTCATTCTTTTCACTGAATGAGCTGCTTTTCATGCTTCTTGCGAGAATGAACGTCTAGTAGAAGGAATTGATCTACCTCTTCTTACTAGCGCTCGGGAAATGAGCCGCCGTCTCTTCATTCCTAGCACTCTCTCACTACTCTAGCTGGCGAGAGAGTGTGTGAAATGAGGAGACGGCGAGCTTACGAATCCCTACCTCGAGAAGAGGAAAGAGACTGGGGAGACATCTCAATTAATCATTCCTCTTCTCGCAAGAACTTCCCCCTTCTCCCATAGATCATCTCTTCATTTCTATGCAGTCGCTTCGTCTCAAAACCCGCCGGAAATCCGTTTCAAACTCAGTTCGAACTCGATTTGACGGAAGGAGGCACTTCACAGTCTCACTTGTGTGAATGCCTCTCCCTCGATTCTCGACTGTCCCCCTCCTCTTTCCTTCCCCACCTCCAGCCCCATACTACTCCATCACCTATGGAGCGTGAATTGTTTTCAACCGACGAGACTTATGCCTCTCCCACTCTTCCCCTTTCCCCTCCCCCCATTCTCTCCCTATTACCCCCCTGCCCATTCATTTCATCCTCAAGATTCGGCCTACTATAAAACAGCCATGTACCGAAAACATATTATGGAGTGAACATACTCTCAGACTCGTCCTAGCCCCTCCCTCCCCTATCTCCCCCCGTCCGCTCCCCTTCCTCCCCCTCCCTCCTCCCCTCCCCTCCCCTCACTGCATCGGATCTTTCTCGATCCTCCCCCTCTTTCTCTTCTTCTAAGATCGACTCTCCCTCCTCCCATTCTGAAACCTCTCACCCTCTTTGGTCCCTTTTCCCTGTGTCTTTCCTCCCTATTCAAACCCCCTCCAATCAGTCAAAATGCCCTATTTTCCCCGCTGATTTCTCCTTTCCTATTCTCTTTGAAGCGCAAATCGACCGTTGATGTCTTGTCCGCTTCTCGCCTTTCTTCGTGTTTAATTATTCGTTACGAGACCACGTTTTAAAATGAGAATCTGACCGTTCGCCAGAAATTTCGAAATCTCTCTATTTCCCTTGCCGTTCTCTTTTTTCGACTACCTCCTTCAGAATACCCTTCATTCCTTCACCTTCACCTCCATTATTCCTCACTTATTTTTTCTTGTAACCTCTCTTGTAACGTTCCAACCCGAAATATGATATATGATTCATCATCCATTCCAGAGTGGGCTCGCTCTCTCATCCTACCATTCTCCGAACGGTGATCGAATACCTGCGGGCCCCTCGTATGGGGAAGGTCTGTCCCTTCCCTCCTCCCTTGACTCCGCCCCTTCTGATCTTTGATCTCTCAACTCCGCCCCTACTGATGTTTGATCTCTACAGGTCGAGGAGGAGGAACTCATCCGACTATCCAATGTAGACAAGGAGAAGGGCCAACTCAGTGAGTATTTCTTCTTATTCAATCCGCCTTGGGTCTAGACTACTCTCCATTCATTTCGTATATGGGCTTAGGTCTTAGTCCAATCTCCCCTAAAACTATATTACTGCAGGCCCTGCATGCAAAGGATTTAATGTGTGTAGGGCTTTAGGTTGGGGCTCAGCATCCAAAGTTCCATCCCTCTATTCTCTAGTGTGTCTCCCTGGGTGATAGTGCATGAGAATCATCCATCTTATTCTTCGAAAATCACCAAGCAAGCAAAACAACACGACACGTGTCACCGTAGGCAGGTGCTAGAGCTATCTTTTGATTTTCGAGAGCTACCCCTCCCCTCCTTCTCCCCTCGAATTTGGTGTAATAGCCCCCATGCAGAACACACGTCTTTCTCTCTCCAACCTGCAATCTTCTTCCTCCTTCTTCCTCACCTCTGAAAGGGGATTGTAGGGGAAATGCATGGCCCGATGACCATAGCGCAAGACCCGATTGACAAGAACCAATCTGGGGTTTAGCTCAGTGGTTCGAGCACCCGTCCCGTGATCGGAAAGTCGGTGGTTCGAATCCCTCAACCTCCATTGTCTTTTGCCCCCTCCTTCTTCCTCACCTGAAAGGGGATCCTTCCATCCTTCTCCTTCTAAACATCTCTCTCCAAGGGGTGCGAAGATGTCAATGGCCATTGACGCATTCCATCAATCATCCCCCTTTCCTCCCCCTTTGCTCGTTGATGTGATCTCTCAACTGCCCCCTGCTCTAGTGTGATACTGCCCAATTCGAAGCCGACACCTAGGTTTCCTTGGCATTAGGTCCAATGAAATGAAAGCTTTCTGGGTCGTATTTCCATAGTAAGATCTTTTAAAAAAATGGACCGTTTCCTAGGATGTTTGTGGTCCAGGGATCATCCAGAAACGTGCTCCATCCTTGCTCAGTAACCTCATGATTGAATAGACCGTGGATTGACTGCATTCCCCCCCCCCCTTCCTCCCCCGTTTTTCCCCACTGACGAAACCCGAGTAACGAAGGAGGCAGGCAGGAAAGAGGGCAAACGAGCATACATGAAAACATCTGCCCCAGAATTCATTCATGGGCTAAAAGGGGAATGGGCCGGAAGCGAAGTTCGAAAACATCAAAACAACAATAACAAAACCAACCTCAGACGGATGGAATCGTGTCGCACCATGTCCCCGACATCGACCGCGATTACTCGCCAAGCATGGACGAACACTGCTTGGGATAGAGGGATTACCCCATAAGTGGAGGAATGATGTCAGGTGAGAAACTCAGCGTTTGAATCTTCAGTAGAAGTTTTTGAGCCGATTAGTGAAGGTCGTTCAGAGATTTATCCTGCTCAAAAAGGTCTCAGGTTGAAATGTGTCTAATCCGTAGGCTGAGAGGTTTTGTGTTCGCTCGTGCGACTTTGACATCGTTTCTCCCCCACCGGGGTTCCACTTGAGAAAATAGGGATTATTGAGCGTGGTGTATGGTGTTGGCGATGTTTCCACGAATGGTGTGGGAATTGTAGCCGGTAGGCTACACTAGTAATTATTGCCGTTCAATTCCACTTCATCAAACGTCCCCATTACTTTCTTTTTCTGTTGCCGACAACGTTGACAGTACATGCAAACAACAGCCTAGTTCCCCCGTCTATTTACTGTCCTTTTCTTTCTTTTCTTCTGCCGAAGAATGGTCTCTTATTTTGAGGAACTTTCTCGTTTCTCTGATTTTCTAGAGATAAGGGAATATTTTCTCGTTTGCCTGACTGAGATTTTCTCGTTCTTCCGCTATTCGGAAGGTCGACGGGGCATTTAAAAGGGACGAGATCTGAAGATGAGAGGAGAAGGTGAAGAATGATGAGAAGAAGACTGAGGGGAATTGACCGAGCAAAAAAAAGAGCAGGCTGAGAGCAAAACCTTAGGGGAATAGAGGGTTTCGCGCGCGTTTTGAGAAGAAGAGGGGCGTAAGTGAGAGGGAAGGAAGGGGGAAATCAGTGCACTGCGAGGAAGGCTTTGCATTTTCTTGAACTCTGCCTTGTGATAGAGCATGTGGGATGGAGAAAATGTAACGAATTCGGGGGAAAATTGGAGAAAAGGAAGGGGCGAATCGCAGTCCGCAAATCGAATTTGCGTCCAATCTGTGCTTATTCCACACTCTTTTGTGAGAGAACGGGAGAGGAGGGGAAGGAATCTGAGAATGCACCCCGAAGGGATGGGAAGAAGGACAGAAAAATGCGTGAATACACAATAAATATTTTACGCATACTTTGAAGAGACGTGCTATGTGGATAATGAGTTATTGAGAGACTCAACATGAAAACACCTAGCCTAGTGGATAGATTAGCTGAAATTATGTGGGTAATTGAAAGAGAGCAGTGAACTATGTGAGATTGTGGACTTGGTCTTAGGGCCCTTTTTCTCATTTCCCACTCCCACATGAACTTATCATAGTTGGAGACGAAGGGAGATCAAATATGGGATTCTTCGATTTCCATTGCCTAATGGGTCTGAGCTAAGCCACAAATCGAAGAGTTACGAAAAAAATGAAATATTTGCAGGAATTGGTTCCATCTTCTCATCGAGTGTTCCTGGTCGTTCGTTCTCTTCCTCTTCTCCATTGGTTATCTCGGCACTTGGATCTTCTATGCTGTTCTATACTTTATCATCGCGGAAACGAAAGGAGCGAGCACGGTGCGATTATCTTTTTTTATTTTCCTTATTCTTTATTTTTAATTTGCCCTTTTCTTTATTATTTTCTTTATTTTTTTGATAGACTATTTCCAGCCACCCCGACTCTTCATAAAAGTGTTGAATTCGTACCCCACGCAAAATATTGACACAATAGAGAAATTCGAGCTTTGCCTACGTCGAATGTAGGCGCAATTTTGAGCCGTGTCTTTTAGGACCCAATAATTGTAAGATAAGGCGCTGGAAAGGTTTCACTTCTCTGGAATAAGGAAGAATGAGTCATTTCATGTATGGTTTCCAGAATGAGGCTCGATGCATCACGGAAGTGTACGATTTCGCGTCCGCCTTCCTCTTCTCCATGGAATCCCAGCACACCATCGGCTACGGTACACGGTGAGCGAGGTTTACCAATCGTCGCCTCACCACACCATCCTTCTTTTGCAAGTGACTGCTCAGTTTCTTCGCGTAATTCTAGTTTAGAGGGGAGGTGAGAAGGGAAAATGGGACCCGTCTGTCTTGCTAGTGAGTGATGTGACTGATGTTGCGGAAAGGAGAAAATGAAACGGCAAAATGACGAGACGTATACTTTAACTGAGCCCGTTTTATCGTTCGAATCCAACATTAAATTTCTCTGATATTTTTAAAATGTCAGAGAAACGCACCTGCAAAGGAATTATCTCATTTGAGATCTTTACATTCATCAGCTCTGACATTGACATTAAAAGTAGACTTTCGTAGGGCGGTGGCTGGACGCTAATTCACTAGAGCCTTCGTTGAAACTCCACTCGGGGGTTTCTAAAGTGGTCTCAGGCATGGCAGTTTCTATAATGAGAAAGACGGTGAAAAGTGGAAGGTGCACACGTTAGATTCCCATGAGGGAGACTGGAAAGTGGTGAGAGAATGATCGAGTAGAAGGGGAAGAAGGGAGGATGCCTGAGCCATTCCAATACATCCAATACTTTTTTCGCCATTCTTTCGGAAAAAAACTCTGGTCAGCTGCTCCAAGTTGCCCCACAGCTTGTACGCTCATTGGGACTAGTTTATTCTAACTTGGGGACGTACACCATATTAGGAATAACGAATAATGCATTGATCGATATATTTATTTCCCGTTTTGTATTGACTCGGCATGTGCGTAGAAGTGAAAAGGGCCCGAGGGCGGAATCTCGAGTGAGATCAATCTAATAGAAGAGAAGGATGTGTGACGAAGGAACGAGATTGAGAAAGAGAGAACGATGAGGTCAAAAAGAGATGAAGGATGGCAATGAATCAAAACGACAGTGAAAAGGCTATGAAAAACAGATTGAATATGACACCTCCGAGGCTAGAATAACATCAAAACAAAAACGCCCGGTTCCGATGAGTCATTCATACAATATCAGATAGATACATATTTTCCCGGAAAAAAGTTAGATAGATGTGATGAATCATCTGATTGAAAGAGACAACCTTTTTCAAACAGAGAAATGCTCAGTAAAATCAACGAAGACGCAACTAGGGAACATTGTGAAGATTTGTCTATGAATTACCAGTTTCCTAAATTGGCTCTTTGCAGGCACATGACCACCGAGTGCCCGATCGCGTATTTCGTCCTGATGACACAGTGCATCATCGGAGTTTTCGTGCAGACAATGCTCGGAGGCGTGATTATTGCCAAGGTGTTGAGGCCGAAGAAGAGGAAACAGGTCGGTTATATCTCTTGCGAGTGAAGAATCCGCCCTTCATTCTGCCTGCTTTTTCGTATGACAGTGTACGAGGAATGCAGAGACGAATAGTTCGTACAGGCTGAAGGGTTGTATGGGTTTCGGGCAGGAATGATGCTCTTTCGCATTTGGGGTGCAATTGCAAAAATGCCATAACTCTTTATCATCTGACATCGCTGTCTGAAACTCTCCATGCTCATAGGGCACCATGTCAATCTCACAGATCTGAAGAATCCGAATAGATCTCTGAAGTTCGCGAGAGCCTGAAATACCACCTGTTGTCCCATACCGCCCCTGACACGCATTGTTTCGTGTGGTTGAATAAAGTATAAGAATAAGAATAAGAATAAGAATAAGAATAAGAATAAGAATAAGAATAAGTATAAGTATAAGTGTAAGTATAAGTATAAGTATAAGTATAAGTATAAGTATAAGTGTAAGTATAAGTATAAGCACGATAATTTCCCACTGCAGGAAATGCGGTTCTCTGACGTCGCCGTCATCGGTCCAGTGGACGAGCACGATAGGAGGCCCGCCTTGTTCATTAGGATTGCTGATATTCAGGTACGGTAGGATGTACGGTAGTTATTGATTGTCCCGTTTTTCGTAGCTCATGCAAGCCCTGTATAGAATAGAAATTCAATCCGGATATGATAATCTGGAAGAACCTATTAAAAAGAAACGTGGTATTGGAAATGAAAAGGCTTAGAGACACTGATGGGAAGAGACAAGATAGGAAAGACTTCCTGAAGAAACGCGGTTGGATGTTTCGGTCCATTGGGTTATGTAGACTCAGTAGGTTTTCAAGATCGTTGTAGACTCCTGAACTACGGTAATTATCGATTAATCTCTTTGTCCGTTCAGGAGAAGCTCTTCCTCGCTGAATCTCACGTCCGTCTCTACATCGCACAGAACAAAATCGCGCCGGTAAGGATTATTCTCAGTCTCGAGGAGGGAATGAGTCCCGTGGGACTCCCCTCCCACTCCCTTTGACGTATCTAGCTGCACGGGAAGTGATCACTTGAGAGTGGAGTTTGACAGACAGAGAATAGAATCTTCATTTCGCATGATCTCTCAACCATCAGAGTGTAATGGAAAAATTATTGCCCTTATTTTTGTAAAGAAACGGAGATGCAATGAATGCAAAAAAATATGAACGGGAATAACATTGTAATCGCCTGAGGCTCAAAGTAGAGTTTTGAAAGAATGCGAGTACTCGTTTTCCGAGCCATTCAGTCTGAGAGAGTAGTCGCCCGGAGTTATCACATTTCGAATTATTATTATTATTTAATGAATGATATTGCAGAACGGAGACAAGATTCTGGTCGGATTGCGAGATATGAACGTCGGATACGATAGTGGATGGGATCGAGTACTCTTGTTATGGTGAGATTATTCATTGAATCAGTTTCAGGAACCAGCTTGCGTCAGAGTAGAATAAATTTGGCCGAATGGGGTGCAGAGTTGGGTTTTAGGCGATTACTATGTTTGATAGTGACATCAACATAAGCTATTCTTGTTCGAAAACAACTCAAAAAGGTAGAAATGCATAGAGATCTGACAGAACTATGATAATTGGGAATGCATCCAGAATCGTTCCAATGAATCGGAACAAACTAGACTCGGCAGGCCTTCAAGTTGGTTGTAATCTCTCATGAATTCTGCAGTCACCGTGGGAATTAGATTGATGCCCGTAAAAAAAAGGGACCCCGTACCGCACGAGAAAGCAAGGTCGCCCAGCGAAGAGATGGAGGGACGATTTCGTCAAAGCAACTGGTCCACAATTCATGCAAGTCGCAAGATATGATCGAGCTCAATGGAGGACTTTAATGGCAACCCAGCTGCATAACATCCCTTGAATCAGCTGATAAAGTTGTTAAAATGTAAAAAAAAATGTAAAAATGTTATCTGGAGAAGAGATCTGATAATCCTATTAGACGGTTACTTAGACATAAGTGGAATGGGTCAGAGATTGGAGACTGACATGATTGGTGGGGAGGTGTAAACTAAAATATTCAAATGTACGCCATCGGGGAATGAATTTACAAGGAAAATATAAATAATTAAAGGAGGAGTGGCAGGAATAGTCACCTAAACTGAGAATATGTTCAGAGATCAGTTTATGCGACGTGACAAAAATTGCAATTAAATTGCAGGCCAGTGATGGTTCGTCACGTGATCGACGAGCACTCTCCACTGTATGGACTGAATGAGGAAGAGATGAGGGAGAAGGTACGTTATTTAAGGGGTACGGTAGAAGATAAGAGTATCGATTAAAGGAGGGCTCTGAGGAATTAAGTGGGAGATGCAAATGATGGAAGCACTCTTCTCATATTGCATGCTCGCTTACTCTTTGCCTGCCCTTCAGGGGCGTTTGGCAGACAGCAAATAAATTTGATCATTGATGAGATATCCAAATGGGGATTTCGGAGCTCTGTTATGGCTAATGATCAAAATATGCATCGAGTAAAGACAGCACGATCATTTAAATATTACTCTTACTCCTCCTTTAAGGACTTCGAGCTGATCATGACGGTGGAGGGAATCGTCGAGGCGACGGGAATGACATTCCAAGCGAGAACCAGCTTCCTTCCGGAGGAGATCGTGTGGAATCAGAAGTGAGATTATTCACTGAAAAAAAATTTGTTTAATAAAAGGGATTGATTACTTTGCGAGAATGGGTCGTCAATCGTAGTAGATAGTGTAAAAAAAATATTTTCAAGAAAATCATTCCATTCTAGATTCGTGCCTATCGTCATTCTTAATGAGAAGAAGAAAAAGTACGAGATCCAATACGAACGATTCGACACCACGGAAGCGGTAATTATTGATTATTTTCAAATTAAGTAACAAGGAATATTGCGCGATATCTACTTGCCAGATAGTGGGCAGGATTCTTACAAGTATCTAACTAGTGCCCGGGTTGAGATAAGAACAAGATGTGGTAGATAGATCTGTGATCATCAAAGTGCGGCAACATCCCATCATCAATCGGAAATATAAAAACAACAAAATGTCGATTTGCAGGTAGTCGGATGGGAATGGCCTCCCTCTGAAGAGAACGAGGATGAACCACATGAATACAAGAGCGGATTTATCTGATGCCATCCTCAAATTATCGATTGATACTCGAACGAACCCTTTCCTCCTCACCTGTAGGCCATCTAGATAACTTCAGCTGGCTAATTAGTGGCCCACAGAGAAGTTCCCTGAATGGCCTACTAGGCAACACTCGAGCTTCCCCACTTTCCAATACGGTAGTTTCCCTCCTGAGATACAAAACCCTTCGACAAGTTCCGACTGTTTTTCGCCTGCTCAAATTATAGTTTCGCCCCTCCTGTGAATTCGATCCAATCCGAATGAAAATGCTTTCCCCGTGAATTCATAGATTGACTTTTTCTCTCTGTGTTCATGTCCCTCCTCTCCCCTTTGGTCACTCAATATTCGGGTCCGATTAATCCTGTTTTTCCTCACCATTTTCCCGTTGTGTTCCTGCAGGATTTCACGTGTATATACGAATTTGTTGTCCCGATTAGATGATCAATAGGCAATAACCACTACTTGAAGCAATACATCCATCATATTCCCCTCCCTTTGTGAGTAGAGAACCGCGATAAAGAGATTCCATCACATATATGCATGGTATACCGTTAAAGTGATTCCATCACGTAGTATGGTATACCGTTAAAGTGATTCAATCATAACGCATGGTATACCGATAAAATGATTCCATCATAACGCATGGTATACCGATAAAATGATTCTATCACATGCACGCACGGGGTGCTTACAGAGAGAGGGGAGTCACCGCTGTTGATCGAGTGTTTTGTGTCGTCGTCTCTGTTGATCAGTCCACAACAATGACTCAGCCACCAGAGAATCGGCCCATCGCGTCTGAAGAAATCTCATGATTGATAGAACGGTATGTGTGGCGAAGAAATTGTGAACTATTGTAGGGAAGACGGTTCGTTTTCGGGATTCCCAGACGATTAGAGATGAGAAATAGCGCTAGAAAGTGAGAAAGACAGCTAGGGAAGATAGGGAATGCTGATACCGAACGTGCCACCCTATTGTGTGGTCAGAGTACACATAGGATCATTTCCGATGGGATCATTCCCACTTTCGATTATATCATCCACATGATGAATGGATCCCCTCGAGGGTTCATCCTTGTCTATATTCCCATCCATTCTCAGATCAACCCCGAAAGTGCAACTTTCCTTTTACGGGATACGACTAGGGGCCGCAGTATCTTCATTCTCTTCCCCCACCACTCTTCCTCCCCCTCCTCCTCCTCCTCCACTTCCAATTGTGTCTCTTTCCCTCTCTATTCCTCTTCTCTCTTCATCTTTCCTTCCCCATCCCCCCCATCCTTCCTTCATTCCATTTACCATGCCCCATTCACTGCACCCCCAGCCCATCTTATCTCTCAGCTTATTCAGCACTTTCGCTCTTATCTCCTTATCGCGAACACTTTTTTGCCCGGTGGATTAAAGTTCATCCAATGATTTTCGTGCAGGAAAATGATTGAGATCTCCCTGTGAGATTACACAGCCCGAGATAACTATCATTTGCACACTCTTTTTCGTCTCCGTGTACTAGTCTGCGCTTATTTTTCGTCTCAACATCGATTACACGCTCTTTCTCTGATATCCCTCATACTTTCGCTCTCTGAGTCCTTAGCAGTAGTCATCTAGTCGTTTGAACTACTGATGTCGTACTTCATTTTCCTACCCGTGTACATTCCTAACGAGCGAGCGTAGTAGTCTGACGTTTATCAAAAATACTTTTTGCCACTTTTAAGATTCATTATCATTAATAATTTATTTAAAATAATCACTTGTTCATTGTTATGAGTACTGTAATCAGAAATTAATTATTCGCGCGTTTTCGAAATTTAAAAAATAAATTGCGCGAACTCAATTCTTGGCAAACTGCCAACGGTCGTAATTTTTTGCACTTTCGAATTTGTACTCTATTTTGCCTAAAATCGCGGTTTTCTTTGCAATTTCGCGTGATTGGCAGGTGTTTTCACCTTGCGGCTATCACTGATTTACTCTCCTTCGCTCCTTCCAGTCTGCCCTCATTCACTGCACCCTTCTATTTGTTTGCATAGTCTTGCAGTGACCGTTCGCGTTTGATCGCATTCCCTTTTAGCGCCCATTATTCGTTATTTACAGGCGGCTGCAATGCTGTCCTTATGGGACGAGCAACTATGGCTGCCGGGCAACACAACATGGGAGGATCTAGCGTACGTAACACTTCTTTTGTTCCTTTTTCAAACGAGATTGCGTATGCAACTCTAGTTTCACGCAATACGCGGACTTCTTTCAGGTCGCCAGCGTACCCTCAGAGGAATGACTTCATGTTCACATTAGCCATCGGTTTCCTCATGCTGGTACGCCCGTTTGTTTATGCTTTATTATGGTGAAAGCTGATGGGCGCATCATGATGTAGTGTGTGTGTGTGCGGATGCCCCCCATTTAGTGACCGGATTGCGTGGTGGATAGGGAAAAGATTAGAGGGGAGTGAGAAGTGAATTGGAAGAGGAAGAGGAAAGGGATGTAGATGAAACGGAGAGATTGGCCACAGGAAGAACGAGTATATGCACACAATCGAGTAGCCGGAGGGGTGATATCACGCCTGACCGACTAAGAGACAAAGATCCATTCCAGGTAGGACGAATTCTGATTGAATCGTTCGTGTTCCTTCCCATTGGATGGCTGGGAGGATGGGTGGAAGGACCGCTGAGTTCTCGAATCTTCGCCCATCTTTGTGGAGGATTCGCCGGTATGTTTCATTCACGTAGGTTGGGAGGGATTACGAGTCGATTACTCTGACTCATTCATGTCGATTACAGGCAAATCCCAGTTCAAGAAAGTAGCCGAATGCGCCTACAGATTCACATACTACTTGTGTGCTTTCACTGCTGGGTCAGTTTATTCAGCATTATTTATGTTCCCCGTCATTCGACATGACAAGCATCCTTTTGATCTTGTTGATCCATGCAATAGATAAGGGCTCTGGTGAGTAATTCAGTTATTAGCTTTTATGTGAGAAACGGATGTTTGATTAGTAGTTGGAGCTAGGTAGTGAAAAGCACACAGGTGATTCACTACTCCGCGCGAGTTGAGTTAGTCGCGTTAGCTTTGGTTTGTTGAACGGGGTAAATATGGGGTGAAAGGGGGCTGTGATTAACAGTGATAAGAGAGTGAATGACATGGACTCGAGTGAGATAAGGAGTAATTGTTGCAATAGTAGACAAACAGACTCTGAATGAGGCAGAATTGAGTAAGACAATCATACATGAATAAGATAGGCGCACAAATTGTTCAAAATATTTGTGATAAATCCTTGAAAACCTCTAATAATTGTGAAAAATTGTGAAAATCGGAAATTAGATGATTCTCAACGACCTTTTTCTACCTTGGAGACAAGTACTTGCAATTGCAGGTACTTTGTACTCCGGACGGAACCCCAACTTGCTTCCGTTGTCGATTGTTGGAGAAATTGGCCCATGCATGAGGTATGAACGAAGTGTTTCCTAGGGATGTGAGGTGAAGTAGTTTCAATTTGAGATTCACTCCTCAATGAGGTCCTCATTAGAGTGTCGAAAATGATCGGCGTGCCGTTTCCATTTATAAACGACACGTCGCCTCAAACCAGTCGTTTCGCCTCATCAATAATTAAATATTTCAGGTATCCCCCAAAGTATGGTGGTACTACCAAATCGAGACTGGATTCTACTGGGGTCTTCTATTCAGGTGAGCAAAGATATGCGTATATTTCTATAAACGTACGATGGGTCAGTAAATTATCTATTCTTTTGAGTAAATATTGTAACGCCAATTTAAATAATATTAATTTCAGTCAGCTCTTCTTCGATATCAAGAGGAAAGATTTCCTCCAGATGACTCTCCATCACGCCATTACCATCCTCCTTCTATGGGTTTGTTAGCTTTGAGTACACACCTGCGTACTTCATGTACTTAAGTACGCGGCTACCCGTTAAAAAGTTTCTGATAATAGAAAAAAGTCGGCTCCCAGAAAGAAAATTTTGAATTTTCTGAGTGTTCTATGCGAAATATGACGGTTTTTGAGAGTAATAGGTCGGCTACCCGTTGAAAAAAAAATTCAAATTATTTGCGTTTCCCCGTTATTATGAGCAGCAAAAATTCAAAGTGCATACTTGGCACAGGTATGTTTGAGTACATTGAACTGTTCTTTCTAACTAATCTAATTACGTGCGAATACTGCACTTTTATCCATTTATCTTCCATAGTCTTTTTTCAAATCTTTGGGAGAAATTTCTCCAAGATCCCAATATGAGTATACGGTAATTAGCGTCTGCCTTCAGATTTCGTGGTCGATGAACATGGTGCGAGTGGGAACTCTCATTCTCTTCTCCCACGATGCTGCCGATATTCTACTGTAAGTGAAGGGGGAAAGGTTGTGGGAGGGTGAGAAGGAGTGCTTGACGTTGACGTTGATATGACTAGAATTACTAAAAACATCAAGTAGCTAATGTAGAGTACGACAAATTTATATCTTTCTATGAAAAAAGTGAGAAAACCATAGTAGGATGAGAAAGAGTAATTGACGTTGAGATGACTCGAATGATTCCCTATCAGGAGATCCATTGAGGCAAAGGGCAGAAATAACGGAGAATATCGTTTTATTGGTCCCGACAACAAACACTACGTGTGCAGTGGTGTAGGGAACTTGTGAGAAAGATACGCTGATAATGACGATTTTTGAATAGAGGATGATTTTTATAGGCAGAATTTATCACCTGTTAGATAAGGAATACGTTACGGAAAAATGGCTAAAACAGTAAATATGGTAGAAATATTCAATAACTATGCTTCAGGGAGCTCGGCAAACTGTTCCGTTACGCAGGATGGGACACTGCACTGGCTGTGAGTTTATCGCCACTCTTTTCCTTCTCTAAATGGGTCTCCGAGGAATAAGAGAAAGAACATTCGTTGTGAAACAAGCGAATGGGAATGTGAAATTCTAAAATTTCGGGGAATCATTGGAGAGAACTCAGTTTTTTTTTCGATTTAAAATGCTGCTCTACATGAGCTTTTTGTCAGAGCATGTATGTACTTGTTTCGCCCAAAGGAATATTAAATATTTGAAATATAAGAATGTTTTCCTCATCAGATTGACTTCGTGGTCTTCTTCTTCCTATGGACGGGAACTCGTCTCATCTACTATCCATTCTACGTCGTCAGAAGTGTCATCTTCGAGGCACCCTCATATCTCATGGTTAGTTGACTTCCATTTTATAGTTATTTTCGAATTTTGCACAAAATAAGATTTCCAACCGCCCTTGAAATATTATTTATCTTATTCAATTTTATTTAGTCTGACTATATTATTTTTATACCTGACTTTTTATAAGAGGCGCTATAGATCCCTCCTTTGTATTTTAATCGATTATGGTACCGTATCCCCTCCTCGTCCAGGATAACTTCTCATGGTGGAATCTGACTCAACGACCGATCGTCGCTCGAGCTCTCCTCGTGATGTTGTGTCTACTCGTCGTCCTCCACGTCGTGTGGACCATACTCATCCTCAAGGTACGGTAGCTTGCAATAAATATCGATTTTTATTACTTCGTTGCCCATAATACACGGAGCATATGGATGCTAAAGCGTAATTAAGAGAATATGATTAGGGACCACCATCAAAATTGCGAATTTGTGTTTCGGATGTCAATACTCATCGAAATCATTAGTCCATAGGTGTGGAATGACTCCCCAAAAATAAAAATTTTAAAAAAATAAGAAAGAAAAAAGATATTCGCAAAAGAAACAAAGTCTGTCGCTGAAAAACGAGAGTCACACCACCGCCAGGCGACGTTTGTACCGGCTCCGGCTCTCGTGACGGTCCTGGCTGTGCCTGTCTATTTTCCGGTTCCGGTTAAATTTTTTTTAAATGATTTCAGAAAATACTGTTTCAGATGTTCATTTCCACTGTGTAATACACTCCCTCGATACTGTATCATATTCTCCCTCGATTCTGTGTGATCTCTCCCTCGATTATAAAAAAATGGAAACAATACAGCAAGTCAAGTGAATTCCATCATATTTTCGCTTGCACCATCCGCGGGCGACCACCGATCGGCGTCAAAATGGAGGTGGGGGTCGCCCAGGGGTTGGTAGGCAACAATCAACAGCGATAATGTGCGGCCCTCACCAAAGAAAGTCAGTATACAAAAGTTAGCGTTAGAAACATGTCGAAATGTCGTCTTGTAATACCTATTTTCGATGATATCTTTCGTGGGTGACTATGAAATCGTGTTATTTTTGGCGTGTGGGTAGTCCATGGTGCCTATTTAGCTCCCATAGCAACAGAACTCGCGGCCTTTCAGGATAAAGTACAATTATCGATCGATAAATGGCAAGGTCAGTGCGTGCAAAATCGTTTTTCGACGATAACAAGCGCGGGAGACTATAGAATTGCGGCATTTTTGGCATAGGGATTGTCGATGAGGCCTATGTAGCCCACATAACAACAGAACTCGCGGCCTCTCAAGTTAAAGTATAATTATCAAGTGAAACAAGCCGAGGTTGGAGCAAGCAAAACCGAATTTCGACCAAAACAAGCGCGGGAGACTATAGAATTGCGGCATTTTTGGCACAGGGGTTCTCCAATAGGTGTATTTAGCCCACGTAACAACAGAACTCGCGGCCTCTCAAGTTAAAGTATAAATAACGAGGAAAAAGTTCGGCCTGTGCAAGTGCGAAATCGACAAATCGGCTTTAGCATGCGCGGGAGACCATTGATTTGCGTCATTTTTTGCATGCAAGCTCATCAAGGTCCATATTTAGCTCAGGAAAAGTCAAAACACGCGGCCTCTCAAGTTAAAGTATAAATAATGATCAAAAAAGTAAAATTTATAAGGTTTGCATCGTTTAGTCTATAACCCGGCTCCCGGAATTTCACCGAATCCGGCTACCGGCTCTCAATCTCACACTATTTTATGGCTTTCAATTTCCGGCTCTTACGATGGTGGTCCCTAGAATATGATTCGAAAATATCATATTTAAAATATTTTGACATGTATTTGTGCATTTAACAAAAATTACTACTCACAATGGCAATTGAAATGGTTTATTTTTATTTTACAAAGCTCTTCCAAAGATTTTTATTTTACAAAGCTCAGGCACACAAGATGATGATACTGCACAATTATTATATTTCTCAATTATATTTATTTTCATTGCAGATCGCCCAATCATTCTCAATGAATGGTGGAGCGGGAGTGGATGATGTCCGAGAGGATAGTGATAGTGATGAAGATGATAAGAAGAAGAAGAAGAAAGAGTAGGAATGTATTCCATCTAGTCTCTCATTCTGTTGCAAGATAGTATTAGCTTCTACGGTCTATTTATAGCATTTCGCACTGATCATTTCGTATAATGGCTTTCATTCAGCTTTTCTGTTCGTTCTTTCGTAATTCTCGTTAGTGATATACTCTATCTACCCACTCTCCTTCTCGAGTGATCTATTCGGCCATTATCAATCCAATCAATGGGATCTTACCGTACTCCCTCCCTTTTCCTCATCCCATTCATTCCTTTCTGCCTTGTCTCGCCTCCCTTCTGATCTACTGCTTGCTTGTCTCCAGTTGTTATTTGTTCGGACATAATAAATTCGTCGCTTGCTGAGTTCAAAGAAGAAAAATTCTTTGAAGACTACATGAAACACGAAAATATGCAAGAAAATATGCAAGAATATGCAAGACTTTTGAAGATTCTGTCACATATTATAAATATTACATGCATAGCTGATTCGTAGTCGATATTCTTTATTCGCCTTCGTTCATTAGAAAGCGATTCATTCATATGAAAAATTAACAATTTATATCCAATTCCTATATCATCTATAGTACAAAGTACTCTCTAGAAAAAAGGGGAAAATAGCAAGGGGTGATACAGATATGGGAGGGGCACAGAAAGGATCAAGCACGGTGAATGAAGACTAGTCGAGTGACTCGGATTACTGTACTCTGACAGGATACGGTAGGAAGGATGCGGGGATGGGACCGTAATCGACAGCGGAAGATAGGTTTAGTAGTAGATCAAGGCAAGGGGCAAAAGGAGCGATCGGGTTAACGAATGATCTGATCAAAAGAGATTGTGGTAGGGATTGATAGAATCTGCGAGTGTCAAGTAAGCGAAAGATAAATGAACGCGATCTGAGTATACGATTGAGTTAGTTAGTTACAAGTGAGAGAATGTAACAAGAAAGAGGGAAAGTATTAGTGATGAAAGAGGGAATTCATACGCGATAGGGAAGAACACACAGAAATGACGAGGGAATTAAGCAAGAGGCGAATTGAGCTTAGGGAAAGGGCTATCGACTAATGACTATTCTAGACTCTATTTGGACTTCTTCTTTGTTTTCCCATTCGACTTCTTCGCTGGTTCATGAACAGGAATGGGAATGGGCGAGACAGGTCGGGGAATGGTCGGAGGAGGTCCCGAGGGTGCTCCTCGTACACTATTATCGAAGGAGAGGGGAGCCACATCGGGCGGGCGGAGGTTTGAAGCGGCGTAGAGGCTAGTGTAGTCGACCTCGCGAGCGTAGAGATTGAGCAGAGCAGCGGAGCCATTGGAGAGATCGCCGGTTACGGATGAGAAGGGCTGGATGACGGTTGGATTGGCGGCCATGTACAGCATTCCACGCTGGTAGTTAACGTCGTCCATTACCTGGAGAAAGAGTGCGGTGAAAAAGGATACGGTAAGATATGACATCTCTTCAATCCTAGCCCTGGACCATTTCCGTAACGTTCCTAGTTGTCCCTGAACGAACGAACTAAAGTGCCAAATAAAATTGAATAGTTATCCCGAGATCCTTTTCGGAATTTTTTTACACTTTTACACCTTCTTTTTACATCCTCAAGCTAATCCGAGCAGTCAGATCCGGGCCAACCATTGAAGAAGTTTCCATAAATAAACTTACGGTGGTGAGATGTCTCTCAGATGGTCTGAACAGTCCCATTTTGCACTCGAGTCTCCGTAGCATCGAGTACATCTCGAATCCACTCAACCACTCGTGGTCCATTGAATCACGGAGATTGATGCGACGAGTGTGCTGAAGAAAGAGTTTCTTTACTCAGCTTTTTATTTTCGGACAATTCGGGGTCTCCGACGAGTTGGTTATGGGTTCCCATTGATTTGTAAACGATCCATAAAACACAAGTTGGAATGAATGGCATAGTTCAAAATTGTCTCGTCAGTGAAGATTCATAACTCCTCCTACTCCTCCTTATTACTAGAACTTTTTTCTTTATTGATATAGATAACACCGATTGAAGAGACTCAGTCCTCATTCCAGCTGCCCTAATCATAACTCACATCAACCCTCATGTGTTCCTTGCAAAAGTGATAGCTGAGCTTGCTCGGATACGGCCAGAGGGAAGGTTCCTCCAACAGATCGAATATTTGCTCCTCTGGTAGCATTCGTTCATCGTACGGTGAAAGGGCGACGCCCGGTGTTTCGGCCACGCGGGAGGGGACGGGGTGGAATTCCTGAGGGGAAGAATATTATAATTTATGTTTTGAAGATGACGCTTCGGTGTGAAAGATTATATTATTTCTAGTACTCAAAATAGCTATTGATTAGATAATTGAGTGGGGAAATGAATAAAAATCGCACGACAGGTTCCTCCATCTTCTTGGCCTTCTTTCCCTTTCTTTTCTGCACCGGCTGAGTCTGATTGGGAATCGGATTGCGGGGTGCCTGAAGAAGGAGTCCATTATCTATATTTCATTGAACGATGCACCAACACCCTCATGATGTATTTGGAAGAAGAAAAATACAATTGAAATTTTGCTCTCGACCAGGGCTGGGAAAAATTTAACGGATCTCTCATTTTAAAGTGCTCTCTCTCGCCGGTTAGAAACAGCGAGAGAGTATTGCGAAATGAGAGATCCGTTAAATTTTTTCCCAGCCCTGCTCTCGACAGGAGTTTACGGTCGCTACTTACAGTAAGATTAGGAATGAATCCAGTCATGATGAAGTACGATACGGCACCCAGTGCGTAGAGATCCAGTTCGGGTGCGAAACCTGTAAGATCACTCCATTACTTGATCCACCTATCCTCGTAAAGGTAAAGGTAAAGGTAAAGGTCATCCCGTTAATCAAGGCACTTGCGTCCTGCGGGAGATCACTGCTTGGCCAGTGATTATGAGGCCAGTTCAGTCCGGAGGGCCTAATCTCTTCTTCGGACCTACTTTACCGCGTGATCTAGTCACTTCCAATTCCCCTTTCGGGCGCCTTGGTGGGGCGGAGACGGTGGCCGGGAATCGAACCCAGGTAGAATGGAATGGGAGGGATCCACCTATCCTCGATCGATCGATAATCATCACTGACCCTGTGCCGTGGCATGCTCTGGTGCACGATAGCCTCTGTTGTTGGCTACTCCCAGTCCGCCCGTCTGCTCGCAGATGTCTGTAATTTTTTTTAAAATATTTTTTATTTAACTCCGTCATCAAACGGATTTTAGAAGCTGTCATGATGAAGTATTCGTTTCTTCATTTCTCACACTGCTCGTAGGGTAGAAAGCAAGTGGAATGAAGAAATAGATTTTTCATTCAGGCAGACATAAAGAGAATGATCATACCCATCTCGCTGATGGTATCTCCGTAGAATCGAACGTGTCCGAAGTCGCACAACTTGATCTGCGGAAGCGTGGTGGACTTGTCGTTCAGCAGAATATTCGTGGGCTGAAAATTGACAATTTGTAAGAAGTTGCTCGCAGTCTTTATTCTTTACGCCATATAGTTCGTGTATAACTATACTGCATTCATCAACATTGAACAGGAATTGAAGAACCAATCTTCGTCATACCTTGAGGTCACAGTGGGAGATTCCTCTGCAGTGGAGGAAGTTGAGTGCAGCCTGGATCTGTCGGATGATCACTTTCGCATGCAGTTCAGAGAGACGGTGGGGATCCTGTAAATATAAGTATTTTAAATTTGCATGGTGTTTAATGCTACTTCATTATTAGCTTTCTGATTCATCTCCACAAATACTCTAGTTTCTATCCTTCTTCAAATTATCGAGGAGTGTTGAATAGTTTGAGCGTTATTTTAAAGATTTTCTAATGATTAAATTCATAACTATCTAACCTGTTTCTTGACGTACTCATGGAGATTGCATCCCATCAGTTCCATGACGATGAATGCGTGTTGCGAGGGATTCACCGTGTTGAAGGGACTGGGACAGCCAAAGTTGAAAGTACATTACATCTCTAGAAACCCCGGCACCCGATCTCACAGGCACAAGACTATTGTGAAATCACTCTTTACGCGTATCTAGATATTTTTTATTGAAAAATAATTGGCGCCGAAATTGTTCAAAATATTTTTTTTGCTCGGGTCAATTCATAAAAATAAAAATACTCACCTTTCAGTGAATCCTTCGAACTGCACGATGGCAGGAAATCCCATGCACTGACGTAGAGTCGACACCTAATAAATAACTGTTAAATTCTCCGTATTATTTATATATTTAATCAGGGCTATCAAGGTAAAGAACACTCGGCAAATGAAGAATTGGTTCGCGTGAAGAATAGCAGGGAACATGAAACAAGCCTCTTTATTTATCCGCCCTGATAGTTCTATTTATATATTATATTTACCTCATAATCCAGCTGCTTCTTCAGAAAAGGATAAGTGGCGAACCATGACATGTTGATTGCCTGAAACAATATTTTGCAATACGATTTCGAAAGTTCTCGCTTCCCGTGAAATAATTGAAAATCTTCTCCTTACCTTGATAGCGACCTTCTTATCATCACTTTCCATATCGACATCATTCTTATTCGCCTTCTCCATTGGCACGACGCATCCCTCGTACACTGTGCCGAATGAGCCCGCGCCGAGGACGTACTCCCTGATGAGGATTAGGTAAAGTTAAGGTGTTTTCACATTGACCATCAAATTTTTCACTACTCTAGGTGGATAAATTAAAAAGGTGAATTATCTAGTTTTGGCAAAGGAAATTTATAAAACGAAGAAATGAAGAGAAGATGCTTCGAGCCTCTCACTATTCCCTTCAATAAAAATGACGCTGCAGCGACTCTTCACGAATGGATAAAATCAGTACGTGTATCTAATATTCTTCACAATCTTTTACCAATTGAGATCCAGAATATTCATTCCAACCCTTCTCCCTCACCTCTTGATAGACACAGGCAGTGAGTGCAATCCCCCCGCTTCGTCGCTTTCCTCGTCGTCACTCAGTTCGAGAAACTCGAATTTCTGCAATTTTTAAATTCACTTTTTTTAAGAGACCATCCACGAGAGAATGTAATGACACTGTTGAGGTCGTCGGATGGCCCTATCCCGATATATATTTTTTCGAGAAGGGGGTCCCGAGTGCTGATCGTCAGCACATTTCAATAAGCTCAAAAATCGTTTTCACTGGAAGTACCGGGCAATAATGGTTTTGGGATCAAAAAAGTCGATATTTCAGATGGTCCTGAAAAGTATTTTTCCCGTAGTGTTTTTTCGCGTAGATTCCGAATTTCGCAACTAGAGCTCGAAAAAACGCAAAAGAAAGAAGTTACAGCCGAAAAATCGATATTTTCGGTCCAAAACGATACATAAAGTGGTGTACCTTTTGAATAAGGAATTACATTTTGAGTCGTTAACATTTTTCGCTTTTTCAGATGATGATACAACTTTGGGATTTTTTTCAGAATTTTAAAAAGGTAGCATCATTCCTTGTTTCGAGTCTGAAGTTGATCCCTCACGGTAAAATGGCCTGATAGCTGTCATATTCCCAGTCTCAGTTTTATGATAACAACTTCAAATCTACAATTTTGAAGTTATTATCACTTAACATTAACATACTAATAATTTGGGACTATTTGGGACCTTATCGAAGCATTTTTATTTTTCGACCTCTGGACGAAAAAAATATGAAAATCTCGAATATATTTTTTACCACCAAAAACCTTCAATTATTGTTAAAAATGATTATTTCAAATATTTAAATATATTTTTGCCATTATTCAATGGAAAACTTTTTATAAACGGTAAAAAATATTTTTCGATTTTTTATAATTTTTCGTCAGACATCGAAAAATAAATATGCTTCGATAAGGTCCCAAATAGTCCCAAATCATTAGTATGTTAATGTTAAGTGATAATAACTTCAAAATTGTAGATTTGAAGTTGTTATCATAAAACTGAGACTGGGAATACGACAGCTATCAGGCCATTTTACCGTGAGGGATCAACTTCAGACTCGAAATAAGGAATGATGCTACCTTTTTAAAATTCTGAAAAAAATCTCAAAGTTGTATCATCATCTGAAAAGGCGAAAAATGTTAATGACTCAAAATGTAATTCCTTATTCAAAAGTTACACCACTTTATGTATCGTTTTGGACCGAAAATATCGATTTTTCGGCTGTAACTTCTTTCTTTTGCGTTTTTTCGAGCTCTAGTTGCGAAATTCGGAATCTACGCGAAAAAACACTACGTGAAAAATTCTTTTCAGGACCATCTGAAATATCGACTTTTTTGACCCCAAAAACTTTTAAAAAATCATATAAAATCGAGAATCGATTTTTGACCTTTATCAAATGTGCTGACGATCAGCACTAGGGACCCCCTATTTGAAAAAAAATATATCGGCATTTGGTCATCCGACAACCTTTTACGTTAACTCGTGGATGGTCTCTTAATTCGCAAACTAAATTGATTCATTACTCTAAAAAGAAGTACTGCTGACCTTCTTCTTCTCAAAGTCCGTGAACATTGCATTGCTTGGTCCGTATCGGAACTGTTTCGCGTTGGGAAAGAGCGGAATCAGCTCGGGCGGAGGAGCGATCGCGCGAGTCATTTCCTCGAAGTTCAAAGGATGACCGGTCACTGAAATGGGAGAAATATCGTCTGAGTATCATGATATCATCATCTAGATATCCATAGAATTATAAATCTGCATAATGCTTCGACAAGCTGTAGAAAGGAAAGTAAGATAAGGAGACGTACGCTGGGCGAAGGGAGACGGCGCAACGGGATCCACGCCGTAGTAACTGCAATAGGAGGAATATCATCGCACAGTTTCGGGTCTATTAATCATCCACGGATGAGAGCCAATCACGGATACTCGGCCCCTTGCGCCATTCTGCCGCACGACGCCAGCAGAAATGAAGGAATCGAGGGGGGAAGGGACGAATGAGCGAACCCCAGATAAGTTTCATCCAGGGAGTCTCATAAACCTATCAAAAGTGACTGTAACTCACCACTGATACAGCACCAGCTTGTTCAGCAGGTCCTGCGGTGAATTGTACGGTGGCAGCACGATTCCCTGTGCCTCCATCGTCTCCAAAATGGTCAACAATTCGCCGCTAATCGTCAACTCCAACGGATTGTCGGATTCCTCAAATTTCCCAGTACATCCGGGCGGACGGAGCACGTATTCGGCCGTTTCATAGGGAGGTTTGGGCGGCAGAAGGGGCGGCAGGTAGGCGGGGTCGTACGGATACTCAGCCCACGTCGTCTGGGCGAGTCGATGGATCTCCTGCTCCTCCGGCGTCAGTTCCTCACTGGCTAGAATGTCCCGGAGCGCGTCTCTCAGCACTCCTCTCATCTGTTCATCCCTTTCCTTGGTGAAGTAATGCGGTTGATCGGGCGGATCCCCTCGAAGGATTTTCTCCCAATTTGGCGCGTCCTCCTTGCCCATCTCACTGGCTCCATGGGACATCAAATTGAACTGATTGATGTCTTTCCTCTCCATTTCATCCTGGATAAAACAGGAGAGAACGGTGAGAAAGGAGGCCAGAGGTTCGCCGAATCGCGCCAGAAAATTGGGAAGGATTTCGGTAAAGTGAGAGTAGGAGACGGATGGTGGCATGTCTTGCTCAGAAAGATGCACACATTCCTTCTCCTGGCAACCAATAGGCCATCGAGCCTGCAATGGGAACAGCGTCAAGAATGTTCAACGAATATAAGCTAGAATAGATAATTGTTTTCATCTTTTCGTTATTGTAAAAGGCAACAATTTTTTTCAGCCCACAGGTTTAGTGTATTTTTTTTTGGAGTCATGAAGATGTACCTGAACATAAATAATGGCCTCCGAAATTATCCTGTTCTGCTCTGGCGTAGGAGTGACGGGATTGAATCGTTGACGGAAGGAGGAAGGAGGCGATCTCGTCCCATTCATCTGTGGCTGCCCATTCCCACTGACTGACGGAGCGGCAGTAGTCATCCCTCCTGGTTGAGCGTAGACTGTGGATGCGGTGGAGGGATGGGATGAGGGATGGGCATGGTGGTAGCCAGTCCGATACTTGGCAGCGTACGCGTTGATCACTCTCCGTTCCAGTTCCTTGAATTGCACGTATTCTAGCTCCTGCAAGGAAAGAATTGAATAACGTACGTGAAATATTTTTTCATCGATCTTTATCTCTACAATAAATCTTCTCTTTAAAGGAGGGGTATCGTGAATATTTTGGTGACTAATCTGACAACGTCACACTGTAATTGCAAGTCCCGGGATTTCGTTGTGGGAGTTTATGAAATTCTTTCCTGTCACTCCTCCTTTAATACCTTCTCACTCTTCTTCTCACTCTAATCTTCTCACTCTTTTCTTTAATCTTCAATAATTTTAATGATCGGGATGTACCTCTTTGAATATAGCAGGAGATTTCGGTTGGAGAGGAGGCAGGGGAGGGAGCTGAGGCAATGGCAAAAGATTGATGGGAATGGAGGACGGTCCCGCTAGTGAGGATGGAGGTTGAGGAAGATGAGTACCGTTCGGTTGGGAAGCAAGGGCGTTCTGAGCTGCCTGCAATTTCTTTAGATTCAGCCTTGATGTATTGACTTTAAAATTATCCATGAAAATGATAAATTGTGATTGATTAAAAAATACATTAAAGGGGGAATCGTTTTAAGTACTGGGAATTGTTTGGGTAACTTCCTCCTTTAGTGAAACATCGCCAACTGACTCACTTGATATTGGCTGAGCAGTGTCCTCATGAACAAATTAAGGGACTCGTCATCTTCGGTTTCAACTGAAAATTATTTCCATTTTTCAATTTTGATTTGAAGCCTTACATGGAAATTTTCCTCCGCATTCGGCCTTGATACTATCCGAAGCAGCCTTATATCTCGCTTGCTCCTCTGGCGTCAACGTAGTCGGGTTATCCAATGCAGCATTGATCCTCAGCAGATTAGCCCATGCCGGATGGTCATAGAGCGGAGTGGGCGAAGTGTAGGTGATGGATGAATAGACGGGCGATGGAGAGAGGTACGTGCCCGGATAGATGGTCGAGTAGAACGAGTAACCAACGGGAGCGTCTGAATAGGAGATACAAAATAACGATTGCAGCTACATAGTGGCGATTGTAATGCTTATGTTGTCCATAATTTTATATCTTATCATTTAAATGATTAGCTTTTCCGTATTTCGTTCGATGAAAAAAATTACGTCCTATTTTTTTCGCATTTCATCCAAATAAATTTACTGGGTGGAACGCCTGGCAGTGGCTGTTGTGGGAGCTGCTGCGGGTAGGTGGACGGGCCGCCATTCGCAGCACACGAAGTACACGTGTGCGAATGGGGATCGTCGGAGTGGACGGGAGGAGGTTGATTATTGGGATTGTGATCGACTGGTAATGGAGGAACTGCATCTGAAAGAACCGGAGTAAAGGTCTGTTCGATAAACAAATAAAATCATGTCCCATATATCGTAATTCTTCCAAGTCCAGATAAAAGACCATTGTTCTTCACAATTCTTTGCTCACATGATGATGTAAAATGAAACGTTTCGTTTTTTCTCATAACCCTGAAAAGACTTACTACAGTAGCGTCCGGGGTCCGTTCCCACTAATTTATCAATGGATTCCCGATATTTCTCCATTATTTCCTCGTTCGTGAACGTTGAATCGTTGATTATCTCCCAATCGGCAGTCTGCAATAAATAGTGTGTTGCCGGTATCAGAGATGTCAAGATGAATAAAAAAAATTGGCAAAATTTGGGATTCTTCCCATTCCCCTCTCATTCTTTTTCGCGCGAAAAATGACTTGCCTGCCCTAGAACAAGAAGAACACGTCATTCTTCATGAAGAGATGGGCAAAACGGATGTGTTTTTCATTAAGAATTTATTTTTTCGCGAGTAAGACATCGAGTCATTCATAGCGAAGAATGTGATAGGGTTGTTAAAATTCTTCATTATGATTTACTAGATTTCTATCACTCTTCACGGACACCACACTCTTCATGAAGTGATTGGCTCTTCATCACGTAGATTTTTTTACGTGAAACATAATATCGAGACATTCTTCGTGACGAAAGAATGATGGAACGGAATTCCTTTCTTCACTGTGTTAACTATTCTTCATCTCTATAGTATGTACGCTTTGTGATGTCGATGTATATTAGGTTTTCATAACTACGATGTATTTCTTTCGCTAAAAAATGAAGAACGAACTTCACTATTGTCGTTGTTGTTGGGAGCCGAATCATGGGTAGCCGAAGAGCTGCCCTGATTCATACCTGACAGAGTTTCGAATTTAACGAAATATTAAACAGAGAGACAGAGATTGATGATTTGAAGAGATTTGATGATATTGAAGATTAGATTCGTGATAATCAAAGAATACGTTAGAAGAGTATTATTTATTTTTCAGAAATATTCTTCGAGGAATATTTATTCATTGATTGTCAATGCCAGGTATTTTCTAAAGGTTACAAACCTTCTCCGATTCAAGTCACAAACATCTTCCAAATCTCTTTATTCAAGGAATACACATTATGGTTTTATTAAAATACGAGTAAGCATCTATGGTGGAGCAAAGGGGGAGATGGTATCAGTACTTGTATTGCAAAGGTGTACAGCATAAAGCAAAGGAACCATTCCAACCTAAACGTTATGAAGCGTAAAGCAGATTACAGAAATTAGAATAACTTGCATGTTGAATATTAGCTACCAATGGGGGAGTTCGTAAGGAAAGAATGGGGGCAAAGCTAAGCGAGTAGATCATTGGGTGGAATGGGGGATATGAATGGAGTGCATTAGCGTTTGAATGTAGCAGAAGCCTCTCCTAACTCGGGGGAAGGAATCGATACAGCAAGGAATGGGGAAGGAATTCGCTCACAGGGAAGTGATCGTCGAATTACGGTAGATCGAGTAGTCTAGAATAAATATGTGATATTTGGATGATGGCATTCGGATATGGAACCCAGATTAAAATCTTAAAATGTCCTTAAACGATCAGAAAACAACTCTCTCAAGGTTCTAAAATGTCGCTTTTCAATGGTTCGATTACTGAAGATGCCATCTTACTTACCTATCTACTCAATAGCGACGGTTGGATGCCGTGTTGGGAGGATTGTAGTAGAAGATGACGTAGATGGCATGAATAATGCCTGAATTATAACACAATTTTCCTGAATTATTATTCTGTGGATGGCTTAAAAATGGAATATAACGGCCAAGATTTAGCTTTTTTCAATATTATTAGCACTGAAGACACACCAGGAATGAATCCGAGGACCCAGAGGACGATGTTGATGCACAGATTGATGTCGCATCCCGAGTGGAGAAGCACAGCGATCGGCTGGAGATTATCAACCTCGTTCAAGGAATAAGAAGAGACCAATTTCAATTCTTTCTCGAAATTCAGCCATAACTAGCTAAATCTACATAACCAGACAGCTATTCTTGAAAATTGATGCAGTTATGGTTTGGAGCAGATAAAAAGAGCTAACCGGGCAAATAATTGCCAGAAGGAGCATGAGACACTTGCACATGGCTATCGATCGATTCGGCCCTTGGGCTGCTCAACCTGGAGATCAACGAGGGTTAAAGGGGGACGAAACCACGTGGTCAAACGAGTGGAAACGGCATAAAATCGATGGCGAAACAGATAGCGGAATGGTTGTTTGTATCCTGTCGTAATGCAATGAGCAGAGGGGAGGTGAGAGATATGTTATGATTAATGCGTGCAAATCTGAAGAAATTACAAAGGAGCAACGAAAGTGCCACAAACAGACAGTGCCGAGCAGTGAAGAAGAAGTGATGTATTTCTTAAGATTGGGCTGAAACGAGAAAGGGGCCAGACACGACAACAGGGAAGCATCTCCTTCTTTTTTTCTCCATCGATGAGGCGACGTTTGTACCGGTTCCGGCTCTGATGAAGGTCCTGTTTTATTTAATAAAAAAAAACTGTTTTAGTTGCTTCCACTTTATCATACTTCCCTCGATACCATGCCATGCTCGCCCTCAATTCTGTGTGACCTCTCCCTCGATTTAAAAGCGGTACAAACACAGTGCATATATGACGTTACTGCACGCACCATCCGTGTGCCACGACCGATCCACGTCAAAATCACTGAGCGGGTAGTTCATGGGTTGGTCGTTCATTCTCAACAACGATTAGTCGCGTCCCGCACCAACATAAGACAATGCACGATTGTTAGCGATCGAAAAAAGCCGAAGTTGGTGCTTGCAACGCCATTTTCGACGTATCGGGCGTGGATGCATACAGAATAGCGGGATTTTTGGCTTAGAAGTAGTCCAAAGGGTCTTTTTATCTCCTTAACAAAAAATGAGGCATTTCAGTGTAAGCTAAATTATCGATCGATAAATGCCAAGTTCAGTGCGTGCAAAACCGAATTTCTACGATAACGGACGTGGGCGCATGCAGAATTACGGTGTTTTTTTGGCTTAGGGGTTGTCCATTAGGTGTAGATAGCACATATAACACGCAAAACTGGTGGCATGTCAGGGTAAAGTATAGGAATAGCCCAACACAATAAAATGTAGAAAAAACGAGTGCGACCACTTTGAGCTGCATAATCTAAATCCCAGTTTCCGAATATTCTTAACGGCTCTGTCTCACACTTACTCCTTTGTTTTCACGGCTCTTATAACGGTGGTCCCTATAGAGGAATCGTTTTTGTAATCCTGTCGTAATGAAATTATCAGAGAGATGAGAGATATAGTATGAATCAAGTGGGGAAATCTGTAGAATGGTGCAAGGGGAGAAAAGACAGTGTGGAACAGAAAAGAAGTGATGTATTTCTTAAGATTGGGCAGAAACGAGAAAGGGGCCAGACACGACAACAGAGAGAAGGAAGGGAAGCATCTCCTTTAGAGGAACAGCAATGAGTCATAGAGGACAACAAGCACAGAAGCCGATGAATCATCCATGCGAATCAGATATTATTCATGGTCAAGAACCATTTACAGGATCAGGATCCAACATATTCATTCAAAGTAAATACTTTATCACAATTCCTGGAATACACCCGGTATAATAAATTATGTACACTATCGAACATTAATGGACTCTACCCGTAAGACAGCTATAAACATACGAAAAGTGACTATTATATAAAAACGGCTCTTAGACTAGGTACTTCCTTCCGTACAAGGTGGCTTTCTGATCGAAAGATGTTGATTGGATGGGCGAATCGGCAGCGTAGAAGGGATTCATCGACAGCTTGATGTATGTTTCATACATTTCCTGGCAAATATAACAATGTAATCTGGGAAAGAAAGCGATTGAATACCTGGAAGAACAGTCGAATTCCTTCGTCGTTCTTAGCTGTGTGCAACATGACGAAACGAATCCGCGATGCAGTAACAAACGCGGAAACGAACCACTCGTTGAACTTGTCAACCACCTAAACAGCTTGAATTACCAAGGAACAATCTCTGAAATCAATACTGTCCTAATTAGAAAGCATCGCAAAACATCGCAAAATATTAGCTGTAATAACACATACGACCTGTTATAATAACCCTAATTGTTCGGTATCTAATCTAGCGGGCTTATCTAGCATATCACATAAAGTACGATCAAGATAAAGCCAAGTTTGTTATGATAATCGTAAAACTAGTCGTTTTTCTATTATAAATAATCCGTTCTATCACGAATAAAACAGTTAAAATAAGTTTTAGCTGAGACCCTGTTTGTCTATATGAAACTTAAAGTAAGTTTATCATCCTTAGAAGTGGGTATAAATGTAAAAACGAGCCTTGAGGTACATCTGGTTGTTTATCAACGAATGTTCATCGATCACATCCAATGCGGCATGAGCGATGAACTGGTTCAAATGACGATTATCATCTCTTTTCCGATTCTAAAATTGAATTAGATTGACACGACAAAAGAGAAAGAGCAATTGCATGCGAGTGACCGTTGTAAAGACGGTAGGAAATGAGAGGATAAAAAGGAAACTAACCTTGTCTGAGATGGGGAACTCAATCTCATAGAGAGGCTGGTCGTTTCGGCCCACAATAACGAAGTAAAACTCCTTCGACATTATCGATTTACTACGATAAACGTAAGGGTTTCGATTGGCTAAACAAAGATGAAAGACATTTCACAGCGCACTTTTTATCTTGCAGCACTCTGCTAAATCGCGCAAGTTTGCCACACGTAGTCGAATTTTCCTTGGAAATCGAAGACTGATTTTTTAAAGAATAATATTTTAATGTTTTTAATATATTGACTGTTTCATTTTGTATGCATTGTAAATGAAATGTTCGATAATTGTTTATTAGCTTGGGCATAAACAAATTTGATTACGGAGGTAATAAAGCATGTGAAAAAGTGCAGAGCGATCGATGTGTGGGTTGAAAACGACCCGATATGGCAGCGGGAGCTAGAAGACGTTATCTATGAAAGGGCAGGACAGTGATAAAATAATGAAAGGAAGACACATCAATGAAAGCACAATCATTCGTCATAGATGGATACTACAACCTCTCGATCGCCTTTCTATCAGAACTGTCAATATTATTACTATTCTGGCAAGGGTCTCGATCGGTTCTCCCTTTTCATCTCTCTTAATATCCAGGAGCAGTTCTGGGTGGAGGGCAATGGTCGCATCCTCCTGCATCTCCTCTCGATCCATCAGGTCCATTCTCTCCTGCCTTTCCTGGCTGACCAGCTCCGCCGTCCTTTCCTCCGTCTCCCATCGGTCCAGGAGCTCCATCGCCTCCTGGATTTCCGGGGTTTCCGGGCGCTCCGTCGGGTCCGGGTGCACCAGCGGGGCCTGAAAGATGACATCGTTAGACAGGGTTACGGTAGTGATCAGCGATAGGCGGATACGGTAGCTCACCAGGGGGTCCGGGAGGTCCATCGGGGCCGGCAACTTCGGACATCTTTCCAGGCGTTCCCTTTTCTCCAGCGCTTCCGGGCATTCCGTCGGATCCAGCGGGTCCAGGAGGTCCTGCATGAAAAATCGATTACTCACTGAAACCTTGAAAGATCAAAGATCAATATTTCTCACCGGGAGGTCCGGGAGGTCCTCGTGCTCCTCCATCGGAGGGTCTTCCAGCCTCTCCATCCGATCCCTTGGGTCCCTTCTCTCCGGCCGGGCCAGGAGGTCCGGGAGGTCCGTCGGGGCAGTCGAAGCAGAAGTCCTGTAAGGAATACAGGGTAGATGATGATCAATCACGAATCTGCCCCCGTTGAACTACCGTATCCTTACCGCAGCGGCCGCCTGAGTGGGTGCAGGGGGCGCGTCGGGTCCGTCCTTTCCGTTCTGTCCGGGTGCTCCATCTCCTCCATCCTCTCCATCCCTTCCGGGAGGTCCGGGCGGCCCCTGTGCCGACTGTCCACATCCACAGCATCCGCCTCCCGCTCCGCCTCCTCCGCCTGAATCAGGGAACTTGGTCCTGACTGGAAATTTTAGAGTACGGTACCTCCGGCGTTCATGGAATGCGATCCTCCCTCAACTGCAGCCGAGCTACCGTAACCGGCCTGACGCTTGCCGAGAGCGCGTCCGCCGGTCACTTGCGCGAGCACCTGTGAGTACGGTAGGATTACGGTAGCCTTGGATTCTCTCCTTTGTTGTGTTGTGTCGTCTGCCAATAGAAAGTAATGGTGTGTAACTATGGACGAGCAATCGAACCGGATGGCGATAAGAATCTGCTCAACTTTGACTGCTGGCCTAGTAATACTTTTATCTTCCCCCCTTTCCCCCTTGTGCAACTACTCATAATTGCTACTGCTTACACTATGAGTCAACAACGAAAACAAGGGCAGGAATAAGAAGTGATCTGTTCCCTCCTCCGTTAGACTGAGAGACTCCCTCGATCTAGTCCATTCAATCACTCTATTCATCACTATTCAGAACCTCTCATCCATTAGTCCCATCCAACTGGTAATCTCATCATACCCCCATTACCAATACGATCAGTTATCGATTGACTTCCTACCGTATCCCTGCCCGCAGGTACTGATCACATTCCACTCTATATTGTGATGGTATGGGGAGAGGAACACTTAAACCCTTGAAGGTCCTCCACTTGTATACTACTACGAACAGTGTGGGAAAAGAGAGGCGAAAGAGAGGCAGGGTATCATCCAAAAACACCTCCACTTACCCCCCTTCCTCTTCTTTCCTAGGGGCGCAAAAGAATAATCTTCCACTCTCGAACTACTTCTAATACTCGATTAGTAAAGAACTCCTCTTGACTAGACTGGTTGGGCAGAGTTCAGCCTAGAGAGAGGAGATCAAAGATCAAACCTGTGTTCTCGTCACTTCCTTCCAAATGTTCGCCGATCGGCTCTTGCAGAAATCGACCTGGAAGGGGTGAAAAGTCAGTTGTCGATTGGCGATTGAAGTGCGGTTACCGTACCTCGTTCTGCATGGTCGACTGCATGTGCTGCAGGTAGTTGTACAGCATGGGCACACTCACGACGCACACCAGCGTTGCTACGGTAGACAGAGCCACACCACAGAAGGCTACCCTGAAGGAGGAGTACGGTAGGCGGACGGAAGAGGATTCCGGTCCTATCATTAGCATGCCCTTTCAGGCACATTTGATTCGTCCCATTTAACACGAGCTGCCCTGGGTGAAGAAAGGGGCACTTTGTTGAAAGCTGTTGAATGAAGGAAGGGGGGAAGATAGACTCAAAATTTGCCATGGATAAAATATCGATGCAAATGGCAGAAAGATGCTACTGTAGAATGGAAGAGGCAATTGATCATTAGCGCCGAAAGTGCGGAATTGAACAGACGCAGTAACGGATTCGAAACTTGAAGAGATCAAAGATCAAAGATCAAAGACCATGGATTACCTCCTCAACGCGGTGGCTTCGGCCTCCATCTTCTTCACGTCTTCCATCATTGTGATTGGAATGAGGAGAGCGAGGGGGGAATGGAATGGAGAGTAGCTTCCCCCTTTCCTCTTATACTCCCTCCCCTCAGCCCTTCCTCCTCCTACCTTCAGGGAGAGGAGGCGGGGAGGAGGGAGGGGGAAGGACGGGAGGAGGCGCCGACAGAATCAACCAGTTACAATCGACCTCCGTCATCCTCGAATTCTCTTCTCCCCTTGTTTTCTACTATTGGCTGCACTTCATGCCGCTATTTGGGAGAAGAAGAATGATCGAGAAATGGGAAAGGTGATGGGAAAGCAACTTGACCCGGTCCATCACATTTTCATTGGCAGCGAGGGAGCAATACTTTCAGGAATGGCCCCCTACTGATTACGACTGTAATTATTCAATTCCCTTCACTGAAGAGGGCAATTAATTGATTCTGCACGCAAAAAGCTGCAATCTGAACAAGGCTGCAAATAGTGTGCTGCAAAAAGGGTTGCTAATCAAGGACCGATCACTAAAACAGCGCCCTGACCCTTTCTTTCTCGAACCGCTCACGTCAATTCAATCACCGCACTTTCGCTTTTCAAATCATTCTCACTTTCTTCAGTCCTTTTGTTCTCGGCCCTTCTTCATGCCTGCAATCACTGTTCTTCCAACGTCTAGACTAATGTTCATTTTTTAAGTAATTTCGGGCAGAACCGAGTTTCAAAAGTGAATGGGATTTTGCTCTATTTATCCGGGTTCCGATGGCCTGTCGAATAATAAGATTCTGTCTAGACTTATTCCTCCTGTTCCATCCATCATCATCCTTCACACTTCATGCACCTTTGACACTCCATTTACACTGCAAGCGCCGAAAGTGAGAGCGCACTCAACCATCAAAACTTCCCCGATTATTTTTCCAGAACTTTGCCATTACAGTGCTGTCCTATCGTACCCTTAATGCCCTACCGTACCCCTACCGTACTCCATCTCTTGATCTCCTACCTCCTTTCCACTTGTCTCGGTCTCAATCCAGAATGGCATCTTTCCATCTCTCAGCTCTCAATTGAGTGGATATGGCTACTAATTGCGGCAGTGTTCCTTCTCACTGTAAATACTCGAGTAATGCCATCCCATCCCTCCCTATATCTAGTCTCCTTCCTCTCATCATTCCAGACAAGGCTCGGATCAAGAGCCGAGTACGGTAGAGCCTCAAAGTTCTTGAAAATGCTGCAGGAAGTGTTAAGTGCACTCTCACTTTCGTGCCTGTCTTCATTGAGGCAGTGAAAGGTCTTGCCATGTCTCGACACTGTCCTTCCCTCCTACTAGTCTGCCCCTCCTCAAGGTCTTTCCTTATCTTCTTTCCTTCTTCCCTATCATCATTCTTCTTCTTCTTCCCTTCAGGTAACAACAGAGTGCAATGGTGCGAGGAAGGAAGCAAGGCAACAGTGTTCCCCCTTCCCCCATTCCAGTCTCTCCTCCTCCAATGAACACCCCCTTTGATCTACCCCATTGCCCTTCTGATTACACTCCTACCGTAATCCATTAATTGTCTTTCTTTGGTTCCAGTACAGTCTATTCATTAGATACGAATGGGCGATAGATGGGATTCTCTCTCTTTTCCGGTATAACTTACTATTCTATCCCCCCCTCTTTTTCCGGTCTAATCTGATCTCACAGACTTGGGCAAAGGGATCTTTACGATGTTTCATAAGTGTTTTCACTACTTGCAACTCATTTATGAGACACTTAAAGAGTGAATCAGGAAGGTAAGATACAGATCATACTATAGTAATTAAATAGAAGGGATCTTCGCATCAATAGTGACTATAGTTCCACTATTCGTTCTTGGACACAATACGTTTCAGAGCAAGGGAGTAAATACTCGAGTCTCCCTTTCAACCGAGTATTCAGTGTATACTTTCCTCTATAATACTAATTCCTTACAATAAGAATGAATGGCTCCCTACTGTCTTATCTCCTTATTGCAACGGGGAAGAAAGAATCAGAAGAGGACGAGAGACTGAAAGAATCAAGGAGAGGGAAGAGAGTGAGAGTAGAGGAGAAAGTGCATTGAATAGAGAGATGGGAAGTCGGCCCCCTTAGGGTGAAAAACAATGTTAATGCGGCAAGGGAAGAAAAGCAATGAAAACGAGGAAGGAAGGGAAATAAATAGAATGTGAAATGAGAGTACGATATGAGTCATATTGTGTAGTGATCTTATCTATATTTACTCATCTTTATTACCGTACAAATTTTACATCGTATTATCATAGAAGTCAATCGTTTTCAATATGTAACAACAACAACAAACTACTGAATCCTACAGAATACCGTAATCAGTTCAGTCGTCGATCGATGGTGTCATAGATACGGTAGGAGTAATTCCTTGTCCAGACAATGATCTCTCAATTTGGCCGATCGAAAGAGAGCAATGAACATCTTCACTGCCTTGTCAGTGTCCCATCTGCAATTTAGAGATATCTCATTCATTTGCTAATTATAATTGGTCCATTTAGCAAAAAGTTAGCCTTCCTTTTAGTTCATCCGCACAAAACACATCAAGATCATCCAATGCCAATACATTTCCTATGGATCCCATTTCCATAAACCCCCTAACCGCTATCGAAACACCTTTTCAGTAATTGACACTATCAATTTTCCTCGACTGTACGATAGAAAACACTCAAAATAAAAGAAATCGTAAAAACCAATATCTTCAATCAAGAAGTAGATCGTGACTGACCTCTCCTGATACCCTTCCCCGGGTATCATTCTCTTCACTCTCATCTCGTGTTTCGCACATATTCTCTTCAGTAGCACATCGATATCATCGACGGGTTCAGAGGGAAGACCGAGATGACGAGTGTACGAGTAATCACCCGTCCTGCAATAGAATATTTATTTCTCAGATAACTACTTCCTAGTAGGATTACAGTAAAAATATGTTTCCAATCATCGTAGATTTCCCGCAAGGAACTCTAAGGGATAACCCCGTATTATCCTGCTAGATAAATCTCCTACGGTGATATACTGCCTATTTTCTTTTTCTTGCCAACTTTACTCACCTATTCATCCAATAGAGTAGATAATCAGCGACGATTCTCGGTTCAGTGGCCGATTCCAACACGAGATCGCACAAGGCCAACTTCATCGCTTCGTCCACACTCTTGTGTCTAGAATATTATTAATTCATTATTTTTTTCAAGCTTCAATATTTTGATAACTTGTAATCCGTGCGGACTCACACAACGAGGTGTCATGTTTACGTTGCACACAATTTTTTTTTCGAGGATACGTCCTTTAAACGATTTTTTCTCAATTTTTGAAAACTGGGAATAAATTCCAAAACCCTCTCACCTTGGCGGTAATACTCCCGGAGTGTCCAGCACGTAGATCGGTGGTCGATCGAGTATCCTCACTCTATTCTGCACTCGAATCGTCACTCCCGGACGAGCACCTTAATTGATTCATTCTCTTCTAGGGATGCCTAGCCAGCACAATGTCAGATACCAAATTGATTGCCTTTAATCTCTCTCACAATCAATCTCGACACCAATAAAATTGGGCATTGCTGCCAACTCACTGATGAGCTTTTCGATAGAGTCTGGGTATTGACTTTACATTGTCTGTTTATTCTCACCCTCAGTGACTGCACTCTTCTTGATGCCAAGATTCGTCGATCGGAGCGAGTTTATGAGCGATGACTTGCCCACGTTAGGAATGCCGATTACCATTACCTAAAATATTCATCTTTTCCTCCATCTATGGATAAAATATATATTTAGGATGAAATGCTCCAACATGATACATGAAATCTGGAAGATATCGATTTATATTCATTCCCAGTGACTATTTCATTTGCCTAGCAGTAAGGTTCCGCAGGGATTCGTGTGCTTTGAAAACGAATGAACCTTTCCCTTTCACCTATATCCCCTCTTTCCTTACCTGATACTCCGTCTTTGTCGTTCGATTGAATCTCGGCTCGCTTCTCAGTGCATCGATCATGCACTCGCGTAGATCAACGATCGCCTGGAATTAATTTATATTTTATCCTTCTACGCGTTCACAACTAAGAAGAATCAACAAGAAAACCCATATAAACCGGGTCATTATGTTCGGAGTTTATGCACTTCTCAACGTTGTTTTTTTCCACAACACCCCGCCTATTTAAAGTTTATAACCATAAACATCCTGACTTTGCTCAATCTCCTCTTGCAGTCCGTCCACACAATCCTCGGGGCGCCATGGTCCGCATAGTATTCCTCGATCGGCCGTCTTCAATTGATAGCATATATTTTTATTATCAACCAAGGACCGCAAATATATAGAAGTCGGAAGCTTCTAACCACAATATAACGGGGTAATTTCACCCCCAAAAGTGGATATGCAGTGGTCTGATCCGGCCCGTTTGGCATCGGAATGTATGATCGATATCCCCCTTCGACTACCGTATCCCTCCCTCCCTACAGTACCTGTACTTGGCCATATCGATTAGATCCATCTTGTTCATCACTAGAATATGCGGGCGGGCCGCACTGAATTGTCGTGCGAGAAGGGGATTCCGCCCGGAGATGGGAATGCGCGCATCGTGTACCTGCATATAAATTGTTTTTTTTTATATATATTTGGGGACAAAATAAGGAATCAAGTAGCCCCTCAAAAAAGACGAATAGATAGCCTAACCACTGCACGCCTCGTCGCCCACACAATTTATAAAAGCGTGCGCACGCCGCTCTGGGGACTCGACTCGAAAATGGGATTTGCGGTTGACGGGTTTACTTACAGTATTTTTTCAAATTTTCATGGTTTTCGTGGTGTTTCCAAAAATGGTTCAAACACTAATTTTTTTTACTTTTCTATTTCTACTCAATTCTTCTTATTTTTGTTTTTCTAATTACTTAAACTTATGTAATCGAGAAAAAAAACAAGTAAAAGAATACCCAAACACACCCGGTTCCCCTGCAGAAGCCTAAAATGCGTCTAAAATCGCTTATTCTAAAAACACAGCCGTAATCAAATGTGGATACGCTTGACTTTGATATTGTTTAAGCTTAGTGCTTGTTGTTAGTGCTTAGGCTCAGGCTTTTGCTTAGGTTAATTCTGCTTTGGCTTTTGGGGCGTTCTAGGCTTCTGCAGCAGTGCCACACATCC